>AWNI01000009.1:1044745-1056204 GCA_000517465.1 Moesziomyces aphidis | reverse complement strand
GCGGCGGTGGCCTCGATCCTGGCCGCAACGGCTAATGGTGAGTACCGACCTCTTTCCATCTGCTGCAGCGATTCGTGGCGACAGCTGACTTTGTGCCCATCTCGACTCGAACACAGCCGCAACCATTCCCAGGGACGGTGTCGTTACCGTTCCCGCGTCCTCTTCCGACGTCCAGCCGATCGGTGATGAAAAGGCGTTCAAGATTCGCGAGGGTCCTCAGATCACGGACGGCACTGGCGCTCCCTTCGCCTCGAACCTCAAGGTGCAGTTGGCGTCCAAGGCGGGTGCCAAGTGCATGTACGACATGAACACTTTCGTCGAATCCAACCTCAACTATGGTAGCGATGGTGGCCTGTACGCCGAGATGATCCGCAACCGTGCCTTCCAGTCTTCCAACGACTCGGTCTTTGGCGTCGGCGCGTCGGACGCCATGGGCTCTGGCTCGCTCACCGCTTGGCAGCCCGTTGGCCAGTCCAAGCTCGAGCTCGTCAAGGATGAGCCTCTCTCCAAGGCTCTCCCCGTCTCTGCCAAGGTGACCTGCGACACTAAGAAGGGGGCTGCTTGCGGTCTGAAGAACCTTGGCTTCTTCGGCATGCCCGCCGTGACTGGCGAGACCTACAACGCCAGCTTCTACATTCGCGCCGACAAGGAGCAGACCGTCAAGCTCAACGTTGGTCTGTACAGCTTCGATCTGACTCAGTCCTGGGTCGACGAGACCAAGACCGTGAAGGTTGGAACCAAGTGGACTCCGGTTACCATGGTCCTCGACAGCGTCAAGGCCGCCCCCGACATCAACAACGTGTTCGCCATCAAGACCGAGGACTCTATCGAGTCGTTCCAGATCAACCTTGTCAGCCTATTCCCTTCTACGTTTGAGGGTACCGTTGCTCGCAAGGATCTGGCCGAGAAGATGCTCAGCTTCAAGCCCAAGGCCATTCGTTGGCCGGGGGGCAACGATCTTGCCGGCCACACCATCGCCTCGCGCTTCCAGTGGAACAACACCATCGGCCCTCTCGTTGACCGACCCGGACGCCTCGGCAATTGGCAGGGATGGAACACCGATGGGCTGGGTGTTGTGGAGATGTACGACTTCATCCAGAAGCTTGGTGCTCGTCTTATTGTCGGCCTCTGGAACGGCGTCGATGCCAATGGAGATGCTGTTCCGGTCGATGACCTAGAGCCTTACCTGCAGCAGCAGGTCGACTTTGTTCACTTCCTGCTCGACACCGAGGGCAAGTTTGCCGAGATGCGTGTCAAGAACGGTGGCCCTCAGAAGCCTTACGACGTGCAGGCTTTCATGATCGGTAACGAGGGCGGCCTCAAGCCCAGCGTTGACTACCAGACTCGCTTCGACAAGCTTACTGCTATGCTGAAGAAGGACTTCGCCAACCACAAAGGTTTTGACGAGATCGACCTCATCGCCACCGCTCCCATCTGCGTCCCCACCGGCTACAAGTACCGCGTCGACCTGCTCAACCAGCCCATCTACGGAACGCCCGCCGACTTCATCAGCAAGTACCGCATGTACGACGACGCTTCGCGCTCCAACAACACCGTGTTCTACAACATGGAGTTTGCTGCCATCAACTCTGGGCTCGAGGCGGACGACAACATCTGGTTCGGTCCTGGTCGTCTGCACCACAGCATTCTCAAGGGTTCGCTCGCCGAGTCGGTCTTTATTCTGGGCATGGAGAACAACTGCGACGTTGTTCGTGGTGCTGCCTATGCTCCGGAGCTGTCGAACGAGTCCGACGACCGAGCCTCAGAGTCGACTCCGGGTCTGCTTGAGTTCGACACTACCAAGGTTGTCGGCTCTACGTCGTTCCTCATGCAGAGCTTGATCAGCTCGAACCGCATCAGCCAGAGCATCAAGGTGGAGAACAGCAAGGCGCTCGAGGAGGCTCAGGTCTACGTTTCGGCTGGTGTCGACGACAAGGGCGACGTGATCGTCAAGCTGGTCAACTACAGCGAGAAGAGTGTGCCGATCAGCATCAACGTGGGTCAGGAGGTGGCTAAGCCCGAGTGCAAGAAGGTTGGCGGCGAGGGCCCGCTCGACTCGAACACGCTGCACAAGCAGGAGGTCAAGACCGAGGATTGCCAGGCCACTGCGTCGGGCGAGTCGATCGCTCTGACCCTGAGCAAGTGGTCCTTCACCGTGGTCAAGGCCGCTGCCAGCCAGTGAGCGCCGCCCTCTCGCGACCCTCTGCCCTTTCACGATTCCGTCTCTCCAACCGCAGTTAGTTCCGAGTGTCCATCCGCATGATTGTGTCAATTTCATCTTTCTTCCATGTTCTTGCGGCGTGATGCCGGCTTGACCGCGCTGTTCTGCATTGCGTTGACACAGGGAGAACCTCTGACCATGACGGCTCGTTCGTCGGCAGAAAGTGACGTGGGCTGGCGGACTGAGAGAGGTGCGGCCCCGTTGCGGGTGCGGGTGCGGGTGCGGGATTTTGCTGCGCTCGGGCCTCGTCTGACAGCGGACGGGAATTTAACCTTTGGACCCTGAAAGCGGGTGCTGCGTGTGCCCGCGTCCGTGCCCTTTGTTGTTGACCACAACCATCGGACTTTGCCCACTCCTTCGATTCTTCTGCTCGAACACACCGCGCACAAATAGTGTCATGGCGAGACGGGGTGATCGTCGGCTCTACGACGTCGCTGTCGAGCCGGCTGCTTCCGAGCTCTTGCATGCGGTATCGAACACCAACGGACGCAGTGCGGGGCTCGCCGAGCCCTTGTCCAGCCTCTTTGCGCTCAACTTCAACTTCAAGCCAGATTCGACACACGATTGCAAGAGAGGAGCCCTGTTTCAGCCCGGGCCTGGTCGTAGCGACACGTCGGAGTGGCAGATGGAGCTTGAGGCCACAGACGCCCATGCCGAGTCGAGCACCAGCGCGATCAACAGCGCGACCAAAAAGCCAGCACACGTGTTCACAGGGCCGCAAACGACAGCAAAGGCGTACGATCTCGTGCTGATATGGGACGATGACAAACAAACGTACCGCCTCGATCGCGTGGCGGCAAGCTTCGCGCTCAAGTACGAACGTTCACGCACCACGCTCAGTAATCAAGCGCAGACAGCCTGGACAAGCGACTTCAAGACACCGCGAAAGCGGGAGCCGGATAACGAAATCATCAAAGCGGGCGACCAAGATAGAAGTCCGAAGAAACCGTCGCTACCCTTGAAGCCAGCTGAAGGGATGCGCGCCTCGACATCTGCCTACCAAAGAGAGGCGGCAAGGCCTAGCACGGTCGTCGCGACACTCAGGCGATCTTCTCGCCGAAGTGTGGCCGTTGAGATGGAGGAATTCGACGACTCGCCGCCACCACCGAAGGTCGAGGCTGATGCGGACGAGATCCACTTCAAGGTCGCTCCTAGAACCAAATCAGAAACCGAAGCGGGCACGGTGCTGATTAAAACTGGTCACGAGGAGACGAATCCATCGACGGCTACAGGCGAGTTGCGGCGGAGCCGTCGTCGTTCGAGCCAGCAGTGGCAACAGACTACGACGTCCTCAAAACGGCCGGATGAGAAGGCGGAAGGCGCTGCGCACCCTGGCAAGGCTCAGCCGACCCAGACGCTCGAAGAAGACGAGGAGGACCTGGCGCTCGAACTCGAACGAGAGCTGGAGCGCGAGTTTGACATCGAGATTCTCAGCGAGGATGAACCGCCACCTTCACCTCCCGCCAAACCAGTGCCAGTTTCAAGTGAGCCACGTTCGGCACGAAAGCTGTCGCCCGTCTCCAGGCTTCAACAAAGCGAGCGAGAGCGCAAGGTCAGTACACCGAAGGCTCACACTCCAGACATCGAGGATGTGCCCGTAATTTCCGCTCAATCGTCGAAGAAGTCGAAGAGAGCGCTGTCCCCGATGTCATCGGCCGACCGCTCGACTCCAGGCGCCGAAGCGTCTCGACCAGCCTCTCAAGCCGTCGCATCCATCGGTCTTGGCCTACAGCAGACTGGTGTCGGTATCACACCCACTGCATCGCCTCACCTCGACGTCGCAAGCCCAGCAGCTGATTCTCGACCAAGAGCCTCGCCTGACGAAGACATCGACTCCGGAAAAGAAGCGTTCGATGCGCTCGCACCCGCTTCGCCCGAGCGCGAGGAAGATGACGATGATGATCTGCAGGACTTTGCTGCCGAGCTCGACATGAGTCTGGCCGAGGGTCCTGACGCCTCTCCCGTGATCCCATCGCAAGCTGTAGAGAAACGCAGAAGCTCGCGTGTCTCAAGTGCTTCACAGACGGCGAGCGATGCCAGGAGCAGCGCGATTGACAGGTTCTCGGGGCATACACGCAAGGCTTACGGCCTGGGCGGTCCGCGTCAGGAGGAGGAAGATCTCGAAGATAGCGATTAGTTGCAGCGTACCAAGCATCTGCAATCATCGATGTTTGTTTGTTAAGGAAGCGTGCGTGTGGAATGAGCGCTTGATCAGAATTGTCGGTCTGCGTGTTGGTCCGGAAGGAAGGAAGCGTATCTGTGGCGCGAGCGAAGGGTTCGGTACGACCAGTCACGCGGACCCTCCTGTGCCTGCTCCGGCAACTAGACTGGGCGAGTTCCGCCTCCCCGGACCCTTGGGCGAAATTCCACAGACTCAGCAGTTTCGCGTTTTTTGAGCTCGCTCGGCCAAGTGCCGAAGCTGTGATTGCGAACCACCGTCTCAACCGGACACCATCGCCCCCTTCGGCAGCTCGCACATGCTCGCTTTCATCACCAGAGCCTAAGCTGGCTGTATAACACCCCACAATGGCTGTCGAAGCGCCTGTTTCAGCTTCCCAGCTGGCTCCGGCCGACGGTGCTCTCCGCGACTCGCGAAAAGGCTCCGCAAAACGCCGGAGAGTCAGCTCCAATGGAATGTCGACGCCTTTCCACGACAACTCTGGCAACGCTACGCCGACAAGATCGTCGCCCACTCCGACCACTCTCGAATCAGCAAAGAAAGACAGAAAGCTCGACAGGGAGAGGAGCGACTCGAAGGACAGTGCCCGGGCTCGCGACAAGGATCGCGAGTCTCGTCTCCCCGCTTGCGAGGCATGCAGGACCCGCAAAGTCAAATGCGATGCACTTCTGCCCGCATGTACGCCGTGTCAGAAGTCGGGCCGCGAGTGCTTTGGTCGCGACAAAGTGCCCAATGTCTCCCGCGGGTTGGTGTACGAACTGCAGCAGAAGGTCAAGGACTTGGAGAGCAGGCTCGCCCTTGCTTCGTCAGGCGCCACGACCAATGGCTCGTCATCCAAGCGCGGCGGTCCGCCCGCAGTAGACGACGATGATATGGCCAGCGATGCAGCCGAGACCAGTATGGCCTCGTCTTCACGCCTACAGCCGCCTGGACCTCATCAGCACAAGCGTGGCCGTCATGGGTATGGAAGGTTGCACATGGCTGATCCATCGCTGGACTCTGGCGATGAATCGTCTTCGACCGAAAGCACCTCATCCTCAGACGACTCGCCCAAGCCATCGCCCAACGACTTTGTTCAGCAGACAAGCACCATCCTCGAAACCTTATCGTCCGACCTGACCGGATCAACCCACCTCCCACGACCGGCTTCGGCAACACGGCCCACCACACAGACACTCGACGACGACGAGGCCTCCGCCCTCACTGCACTATCAAAGCATCATAAGGATCGACGCACACGATCGCCGCATCGTCTCAAACGCCGTTCGTCTTCGAATGCTTCCAGGCACCGCGAAGATGCGAGCTCGTACCTTTCCGGCTCGCTGCGGCTCCGGGAAGCCTCGACATCACTTCCGTTCAAGTCGAGGTCCAGAACGGGCCGCTTCGGAACCATTTCGGCATACGAGCGGACTTTCTTCGATCGACTCATTGCGAGGTACCTGACCTACATGAACACAGCTCTTCCGCTCATCAACGACGTTCGGCTACACCAGATCGCCACATCCGTGTACCAGGACGACGAGCGATCGCGTCTCTCGGCTATGGCAGCGACACCGTACGATACGATGCCGCCGCCGCCCATCCCGCCTATGTCGGCATCGGATCGCGTCATGCTGTCCAAGCACCGCTATGTGGTGCTCATGGCACTCTCCATTGCGCTAGCCTCGCTCAGCCGCTCGCACAACTTCAGCCCAGAGCTCAGAAGGCTGGGTCACCAGTACTGGGCCGAGGCGCAGGCGCTCTTCCCGGTCCTCTTCCGCTTCGGCGACATTGACAAGCTGCGAGCCACGCTGCTCCAGCTTCAGTATGCGCTCCTGGTCCCGTCGGCAGGCAGCGTGTGGGAGCTATCCGGAGCGGCGATCCGACTAGTCACGGAGCTCAATCTGCATGTCGACCGAGACTACGACTCGGCAACGAATGCGGCATTTTCGCAGGAGACGATCGACCTTCGTCGCCGTCTGTTCTGGACGACATACTGTCTAGATCGAAGCTTGGCAGTTGCTCTGGCGAGGCCACCGGGTCTGTCCGACGCGTGGATCCACGTGCAGTTGCCGAGTTTGTGCTCGGACGCTGACCTGCTCCAGCTGGACCGCGAGTCCAAGACGCCAGGCCAGGAGCAGCTGCGAGTCGACTGGCAGAAGCAGATCTTCCGCTCGCACATCAACCTGCGCCGCGTACAGTCGGAGATTCTGTGCCGGCTGCACAGCGTCAACCCACGCGACTACTCGCTCGACAACGATGGCGTCAGCTTGACGCAGCCGGCACCAGCTCGGCCTTCGCTTGCGCTGGTAATGGAGGTCGGTCCGCCGACGCCGAACGTCGAGTGGCAGACGAGAATGATGGAGAAGCTTGCGGAATGGAGGTCCGAGTACGAGCTCATCCGCATGCCAGCACCCGCTACGGAGCGCACTGCGCAGGGAGACGGGGTCGCGTCCAAGGCCACGCCGTTCATCACGCGTGACTGGATCGACCTGAACCACAATCTCACCATTTCGCTGCTATTCCGACCATCGCCAAACAATCCGCGACCCGACTCGAACGGTCTGCAGCAGGCGTTCATGGCGTCCGGCCGCGCGATGAAGATCTACAAGAGCATGCACAGGGGCTCGACGATCAACTTCCCGTGGCTCGCGACGCACCATCTGTTCATCTCGGGCTTGACGCATCTGAATGCGCTCGAGAAGCTCACGCGGACAGGCATTGCGTGTCCGAGCCCGGTGGTCGAGGTGGTGTTCAACGTGCAGAGCTGTGCGAGCACGCTCGAGGCGCTCACGTCGCGTAACGACGGGTATGGTGTCAAGGTCCGCGATACGTTCGATGCGGCAGCGTCGGCGGTGCTCAGGTCGGTGCTGGATCCAGGCACTCGGCAGACGGCGGCTACAGGAGCGATGGAAGGAGCAGTGCAGGATCTGGAAGGCTTCATGAGGTCGAGCGTCGACTCGCTGCAGGGCGGGCAGGCAAGGCAGGCGAATCGAGCGTTCCTGGAGTCGGGCGGGCTGAGGAGGGCGTCGCATCACGAGATAATGCAGGCTGCGGCTCAGCAGCACCCGACGTGGCTGTCGGACTCGACATGGAGCTCGATCAATACCATCGACGCAGCGCCCCCGCCTGGATCGACCATCTTTGTTGCCGCACCGCCTCGGACTGGAAGATTCGGCACGCCGGGCCACAGCATGGTGCCGACACTCAGCGAGCGCACGACGCAGAGCATGCACGCTCCTGCGGGACCGAGCGTTGGAGCAACAGTGGGCCAGATGCAGGCCGCAGGTGCGTCACCCAGAGGATTTGGCGTGCATGCGTATGCGGCTGGGATCGCACCCAGTGCAGCTGGGTTTGCAAAGAACGCAAACTCGGATGGCGACCTGCTTCAGACTGGTAGTGCAGCAGCTGGTGTGCCGTTCGAAACGGGAGCAAGGGACAAGGAACCCGAGGCCGAAGTTGGGCAAGAGGAAAGGACAGCATCGACATTTGGGTTCCACAACTGGCTGTTGCAGCCGTACGAAGGCGGCGCGGACGGATTGCAGTTCGGGTACATCCATAACAACGCGTTTGGGGCGCCGACGAGCGGAGGTGTGTTTGGCGCGTCCAACTCGCCTTCGATGTATGCGGGTGCAGATCCGTTCCAGTACGCAGATGCGGGTCAGCCTGCGTTTGCAGCACAACCGAAGCCAGCCGCGCAGGCCGAGACAGACGCCTCGACGCTGCTCGACTTTCTCTCCATGCTGCCAGCCGCCTCGCCGCGGGGAGCAGGCGCCAACGGCAGCCCGGCGGGTGCGGCAAGCAAGCAGTAGGACCTGCGTGTGGGGTGATTGGAATGCAGCCTGTCAAGTCTCCAAGTGTGATGTGCGAAGAGCGTGTGACTGCAGAGTGTGTGAAACGAGTGGCGAGTGTGACTGGCCGCAAGAGCCGCCGGCCGCAACGATACGGCGAAACGGGTGATGTGGCGAAAAGGGTTCCCATGCGAGAGACTAAGCCCGTCATGCTCAGATGAAGTCAACTTTGTCGTGGGAGCAAATCATCCGTCGCAGCTCGGACCACTGCTGAACACGACTCGACTGGAGTCTTGAGCGCTGTATTGACCGATGCTTGTGGTATCATTACTTCTCTGGCTCTGCAGGTCGGTTGGGAAGCCACTCTGTCTTGTGTTTGTTGTACCATCCCCAACCGGGCACGGTGACCTAATCATCTCGGCATCAAAACCGTCGTCAGATCCTTATCACCGCGCTTCTCCTGGGTAGTATGTACTTACGATTGCTACGAGTGCGGTTGCAGCAGCAAAGATGAGCATGCACAGCTGCATGTTCTGCGTGAAGTACCCAGCAAGGAAGGCGACGCTCGCGCCTGCGACCAGACCCTCCTGCATGATCCGATCGGCAAGACGCTGCCCTTGAAAGTCCTGTTCACAGCAATGAGGTCAGCGTAGAAGGCAGAGGTAGAAGGGGAGGAATGACGTACGATTTTGCCATCGACAAACCGTTGAATCGACTCCATCTTGTCGAGCGATCAGCGAGATGATGTGGAAAGACGGAGGGATGAACCGACCGCAGAGTGGGACTGATGATGGACCCTGAATTCCAGCGCAACGCCTCCACGTCAACCTCATCCTTCTGACCCGCGCGTGTGCGCTCAAGTCAATTCTGTTAAGCCCACCCCCCCAAAACTCACCGACACCATCGCAAAATCCCAGTCGCCATCATTCGCACAGCCAAAGCCTATTGACACTGAAAGTGATGCATTACAAACTCAAGGGCACATCTACAGCGCTTTTCTCAATCCACATGAAACAAGGGAAGGTACGATGTGAGGGAATGTAAGAGCGAGAGAATGACCGCGCGCCGATAGAGAAAAAGTCGGCGAGTGGTAAAGTGAAGTCTGCTCTGCCGGCAGCGTGGTTACTAAGCACGCACCAGAGGGATCAATGTAGGCCCGGCATGAAAATGAGTTTTCGTGGAGCCCCATCATGGGGCTAGCAAAAACACATCGATTAATGGGCCATATCCTGCGTCCCCGCAACCCAACTCGTGGGTGCGCAGACGAGGTGTTGTCGCATGAAGCGATTGTGGAGGGGGAAGGAGGAAGGCGGAGAGGGGAGGGGATGGAGGAGGAGGCGGGAACGGTACAGCAACAAGTGAGCACAAACGCACACACCACGGAGCAAGGTGTATGCCGTCGCAACGGTCAGTCGATATGGAAATGGTTAGTATACTGCGAGCCGAGCGAGCATGTGTGGACAAGGTGACCTGATGCCCCTTGGAGCGTGTGGAGATGGTATCGAGGATGAGGTGTGGGTGTAACGGATGCTGGTGTGCGCTGTCGTAGCGCGGGCGTGGCTACTTGGACGATCGCGGTCCCTGTCCGACGGCGCACTGCTGCTCCCACGTCCAACCCTTAGGATGCTGGAGCGACTTGGCAATGTCCATGAATGCGTCGAGGGTGCACAGCTCGGGCCTGCCCTCGTAGTGCTTTCCCTTGGGCGCACACGCCGGAAGCTGCATGTCGCGGTCGCCGTAGCGCACCCTCACATAATGCGGCGGCTTCTGGCCGAGGCCAAAGGCACGCTGCACCTTACTCAGCAACGAGCTTGGCGCAGCCGTGTCGCGGAAGAGCTCGACACCCATCGACGAGGTGAACACGGGCCACCGCCCGTCGAAGCAGTCGAGCGTGCACAGCAGACCGGCGAGCGCTGTGTCGTGCGTTGCGTACACGCCAAACTTGAGTGGATCCTGCTCGCCCTTGTCGGCGCGCACGGCCATGCGCGAGGCGAGGTCGTTGACGAACCTGCCCATAGCCAGTCTGCGGAATTCGAGCTTCTGTTCCGGGTCCGGCGCATTGTAGCCCGAGAACCACTCGGCGACGACGGCACTTTCCAATGTTTGGAGCATGCGCTTGTCCGACAGCCCCGCCGGAATGGGGAAACCGTGTGCCTGGGCTGCCTTGACCGTGTCGACGATGCCGTTCAGGCGCGGCCGCCCATCCACGCGCGGCTTGCCTCCTGTGACAGATTCGAACTCCTTGTCGAATTCTTCCAACTTGGGATTCATGGCGCGCGCTGCGGCGTCTGCAAACGCTCGGTCGAGCCCTTGCAGTCGCGAGCATCCATACGTGTTGGGAAGGAGGTTCTCATCGGTGCCGTTGCGAACGAGCACCTTGGGGATGAACTGCCCTTGTGTGTTTGGTGAGACCGTGTTCGAGTGCAAACCGCGGATGACCTGCTCCAGGCTCTCGATGGTGCGACCCATGTTGGTGCTGCGAAAGTAGAGGGCGTCATTGTCTTTGCTGGTGAGCAGTTGCGGCAGGAAGCCGAGGCGGTCGACGTAGAGCGAGCGGAGTTCGCGACCAAAGCGTAAGGTCGACAGCCTTCCCAGGTCGGTGAGCTCGCCTAGCAAGCATTCGCCTTCCTCGTCGGGCAGTCCGCGCCCTGATCGTGATGACTCGGTCTCGACGCTCCTGCGCATGCGCATGATGCTGCTGTGCATGGTCGCCGTGTTGGCTGAGCCGACCTGGCCGACCTGGTAGGGTGGAATCGAATTGTCTGCGCTCGGGGTGAGCTCCAGCACGCATGCATCGAACTCGCGCCCTGCTCGACAGAGATTCCACTTCTCGGGGAAGAGATGGGTGAGGCGTGTGCGAACGGGCGTCCTCTCTCCATGGCGGACGAGATAGTGAACCTGGGCTAGCTCGAGTCCCTTGGGTGGATCCCTCCAGCCAAGCCCAGGCCCTGCAGCGCCGGCGCCGGCGTTGGCGACTGCAGAAGCCATTGGGATACCAGCGGTGTGAGGGATGGACGCAAAGTCAGAGGCGACGCCGATGTTGGTGTTGGTGTTGCGGACGGAAGGGCCTCCAGCTAGGTGAGCATCGGCCATGTTGAGCCTTTTGCTGCACTAGCAGAGGGGAGATAGCGCTTCAGGTGATTGTGCAAGGCGAACGAGGAGGGAGTGAAGCACTGAACTTGCGCTAAGTGCAGACCCGGAACAGCGGAAAGGGAAAGGATATCTGGAGGAGAGCAAGTAAAGGGCAGGGGTATGGCCGGGAGCACGGGGTTGACCGTCGGGGGGGTGG
>AWNI01000009.1:1026948-1044645 GCA_000517465.1 Moesziomyces aphidis | reverse complement strand
GGGGGGGGGAAGGCAAGCCACTGTATGCACAGATTTGCAAGGAAGGCCAATCTAGACCGGACAGGGGATGCGTTTGCACCGGCGGCGGTCAGCGGGGGGGATCGGGCCGTGGCGTAAGGTTTGCAGGAGCAGGAGGCGGGAACGTGGGCAGGAAAGCAGAGGAGGGAAGATTGCACCGTCGCTCGGTAGCGACTGGGTCGGGCTGCTGACCGTACTCCGACTGATGGAGACCAAGGCAGTTGCTACTCTTGAGCCGGGCAGGCGGTGAGGACGAGCTGGGGCAGATGCAGAAGGGCGGCGACGGGAAGGAAGAAGCGGGCTGAACCAAGGCAGCGGACCAGGGAAGAAACAATCAGAGGGGCTCGAGATCCGGGTTTGGTCAGAGAATGTCGTGCGCAATAACAAGCATCGGACTGGCCGATGCAGGGAAGCGACTGGGAAGACGAGGCGGCAAAGTGAAACGACGGGAACAAGAGGTAAGGGGCCGGTAACAATGTGGTGGTGCGGACGATGTGGTGCACCTAGGCTGGCTCAGCAGGCGTAAGCGTAGAGAGCGAGCGACCGAGCCCACACTCAGCCGCCAAGCTGAGACCGACGAGGGCCGTCGAGTTAGATGGGGAGAGAGCAAAAGCGCCGGCGCCGAGACCGTCGGTCGCACTCGCTCTTCAGAGCGTGACGATTTCATGCCGCTCAACTTCAATTGACTACGGCAATGGTTTGCGCAGAAGAAAAATAAAATTAAAAAAGGAATCTGCTGCGGCCCGCGAGCCTCCCATTTCCGAGGCAGGACGAATGATCGAAACTGCAGGCCCCCCTGCGGAAGAGGTTCCGAAAGCTCTACACCAGCCTTGCGAATCGATCAAGTCGTCCTCGGCATCTCCGACTACGGAGTGAACTTGGCTGCCTAGAATGAGATCACAGCTTCAACAGGTCCGCCTGCAAGTCTAACGTTGACTTTTGAGCTTGAGTCTGTGTGCAAAGCTGGGAGCGCAAAGTGATCGGTCGGCAGCTCTCGGAGGAGCAGCGTGCTGTGCAGGAGGGCTTCAAAAGGCCGTCGGAATAGCGGATTACAAATGCTCGCAATACATCGCTTGAGCACGCCGCCGAGCTGCGGTGCTGCGTTGCACCTACTGTACTTGGCCAAGCCCGCCAAGTCATTCAAGACCACATGTTGAGCATGATTTGACCATGGATGGCAGTGACCCGATACTCGGTTGTCGCCAAGTTGGGCACCGGCCTGTGAAGCTGCCGCGAAGGCGCCCGCGGGACGGCCGAATCTGCGGCCAACTCGGGTTGATACCCATCTCAGCGGCGAAAGGGAGGAGGGGGTTGAGGCCAAGCTTCGGCTGCGCGTGGTTTATGCACGTCGAGCCAATTTTTCCGCTGCACGCATCCAAGCTTCCAGGGCGGAAAGGCTCTGCAAAAGCAGTTTCCGCAAAGCCAGAGCGCAGCTTCTGCGGATGACACGCAGTGATACAGGTACAGTTCGAGAGCCTGCAGTGTTTGTGAGAGACCGGCGCGGTGAGGGTGGCGGGGGAAGAAGCGCTGAGTCTCGGGGCGGGAGCCAGAGACGAATTACTCCGACACTTGCAGACGCGCTCTGGACCTGTATCTCTGGACTGGTGCCCGTCGTTGCTCCCCGTTCCATCTTTGCAAAGGCTCTGGAAACGCACACCTTTGAGGGTCCGAGCAGCTCTGTGTGTTGTAGTCGACTTATCAGAGCAGGGCCGCGGGCGGGACCCGACATCCCTTCTTGCCACTCTAAAACGCGCTTACAGTACTGGGCCCAAAGGTTCGGGACTTCCGCCGTAGTTCTCTGCAGAGGGTAAGGCGAGTTGACACCTGGCGGAAGTGTGCCTCGCGACGGAATCTGGACCCCTCTCCCCATGTGTCCGCCGGTCCCATTCTGTCTCCTTACCTTCCCTCTACCCTTCCTCAGCGTCGATCTCGCTCTCCCGTCCCGAGGCCAACGGCCATTCT
The DNA here is from genome assembly GCA_000517465.1 of Moesziomyces aphidis. Lineage (NCBI taxonomy): Eukaryota > Fungi > Basidiomycota > Ustilaginomycetes > Ustilaginales > Ustilaginaceae > Moesziomyces > Moesziomyces aphidis. The sequence goes on along the minus strand of AWNI01000009.1, from coordinate 1,042,665 downwards.
TGTCCTCGCGCCCAACCCCACTCGCCGATGCTGTCAAAGACCCCTGGGGCTCAAACACACGTGCTACATCAACTTGATACATTGTTTTCTGTCTTGTCCAGTGTGCCGCATTGTCTGATCCTCCACCTGCCTCGAAAGTGATGACATTCACATGACAACTGCTCGCATGAGATAAGGCAGAGAGGCATGACCACTCGGGAAGCGGTAGCTTGAAGACGGCAGTGGTCTGCGGTATAGCGTGGGAACGGGCCGCAAAGCTGGACAAAGCCGAGCTCGGACCGACCGCCTTCTTTGCGACAGAGGATCAAGGCTCGGCCATGCCGAGCACCGCGAAAAGCGTGAGCACCACCAGGTCCCGATGCACCGCCGCCGCGTGCGACGAGAATGTGAGCTCGCCCATCATCTTGTCGCCGGCCGTGATCGCATCCTGCTGACCAGTGGCTGCGGTCCGCCAGGCCTGCAGACGCTCCGCATTGTCCGTTGGCGCGTGGACCAGCCTGGGTCGCTCTTCGAGCTGCAGCGAAGCGCGTGCGTTGTTGACTGCATTGTTGTGCACCTGCACCACCGCCTCGGTCGAGATGGCCGCGCGCTGGTTCTGCCACAGTCCGTGGTGGCGTGCTGCGCTGGCTGCGGCGTGCGGCTGCGGCCGTAACAGCGGGCCACCTCGAATGCCCCGTCGTGGAATCGGCACCTCGGCCCTTCCCACCGGGCTCGCGAATCCTCTGTGCGCCACAGCAAGCGGCAGCACCTGGGCCGGAGGCGGCACTGCAGGCCCGACCTGTGAAACGTCTTCCGGCATCGGCTTTGGTCCGGACTTGGTTCGCGGCCGGAACATGCCGAGCGCGTTACGCACCTGCGACTCGGTCGAGTACGTAGCGAGCTCCACCGTCTCGTGCTCTTGCATGGTGCGCAGGCTCAGATCATAGTTGTCCAGCACGGCCAGCAAAGGCTTGGTGCGGCTATCTTGCGGGCGAGACAGCACAGATGCCTCCAGCTTGCTTGCATGCCAGGTCCAGTGCTGCCCCTCTTGCGCCCGGAAGCTAGCTGCAAAGCCGCGACCTCCCTGTCGCTGCACGTGGATCGTCAAGCGCTGCTTCGTGCCCTCCTTGTCTCCCAGCGAGGCCTGCGAACCTTCGGAGCGGCCTGATCTGGATCGACCGTGAGCAAATTCAGCGAATGATAACAGCGGAGACGGGAACGCCAGCTCCACCTTTGTCTTTGCAGCCGTCGAACGGCAGACGACTTCCAGCACCTGCTCGTGTCGGTTCCCAATCGCTCCAGGGAGGGCTCGGACGGAGAAGGTGCTGTGGTCCATCTTCGAAATGAGCAGCTCCTTGCCGCCAGAAACCTGTGCAGAAGCATCACTCGTTCCAGAGTCGCTCGAAAAAGATCTCTGAGCCTGGCGTTTTGGACTGCGGTTGCCCACAAAGCCCGCAAAGATGCCCATCGCCACTTCCTGCTCCAGCTTCATCGCTCGACTCGACGGCTGCTTGCGCACTTGCTGCTGGCCCTCGTTTCCTGTTCCTCCAGTCACCTTCTGTACCTGGAGCGCTTTCCAGTAATGTTGAACCCCTGCGGCTGCAGACGTGGCATCGTCGTCCTTGACGCAGAGGCGCATTTCGGCACTGCGCAGCACGACCTTTCCCGGTGCTAGCCTTTCGAGGCTCGGCGACACTGCCACCTTGTCGACGCCAGCGTCCGCAATAGGCATGTCAGCTCTCTGCTGCTGGATAAGCTCGTTCCTTGCCGTTGCTGTTCTAGTCGGCGAGACGACCTCTGGCGTTGCTTTGCTGGCGGCGCTGAAGCGCTGACCGAATCGCACGGGCACTTCGGCATCGTACTCCTCGTCGTAGGTCTCTTCGCCCTCTGACACTGACGATTCCGCATCCGCATCCGAATCGAACAGGTCAGAGCCTTCGTCTTCGTAATCGCGGAAAGGCTTGACGTGTTCCTCGTCTTCATCGGGCCCACTGTAGTGGCCAGATGAACCGGACCAGTCACCGAGTTCGGGGATCATCGACTTGACCGTGCCAGTACCAGCGCCGCTGAGGCTGTACCCGACATGTCGACCTTCTTTTACATTCAGGTAGGCTTCTTGCGCAGGTTCCGCACGCGTAATTGGTGCCTTGGGCGGTTCTTGGGCTTTGGTGGCCGGCAAAGGCGTTGGCTCACCCGACGACAAGATCGCTCGCTTGGCTGGTGTTGGCGCAGGCTTGGTCTTGGGCTTCTGTTTGGTGGCTGGCACGATTTGAGGCGCGGGGACGTCGATGCGCCCGCATCCTGCAATGTAGATCGTGCTGGCGGCCAAGGCGGAAATTGAGCGCTCCGCACAGAGATTCTGCAGCACCACGTTGCGGTTGGCAGTTGTAAAGCCCAGGTTACGCATAAGCGGTAGTGGTCCTTTGCCCGCCACGGGTGCAGCTCCAGTGTCCTTTCGCGGCGTTTCGTTCACCTGCGCCGAAGAAGCGCGCTTCAAAAGCGACACCGACCTCCGCTTCGCCTCCACGGAAGTCTTCGCTGACGGAGCCGCGGCACTGGAGGAGGCGACCTTTGTGGGCAGCACAACTTCAGATGCTGCAAAACGGCCCAGCTTCCAAGGCTTGTTCTTGAGGACCTTCTTGCCAGCTTTCTGCTGCTCGTTCGAGAATTCGCCGGCGCCGCCATTACCATACGAATGCCCTTGGTCGGACAAAGGAAGATCGTTGACCGACACCGAGATCCACTCGGCAATCGAGTCGTTGTCTCTCGACATCCTGCCCTTCTGGGAGTCCACGAGTAGGCGGATGGCGGAAGGTCGAGCCTCCGTCTCTCCCTGGGAAGCTGCGCGGCGCTCAGCCTTGTTGACATGCGGCAGGTAGGTCGCCGAAGCTGCAGCCTGGTCTTGCGATGCTCTGGCAGAGGCGACCCGTGGCTCGATGGACTCACCCGATGACCTTTCGGCCCCCGAGGAATGGTACGAGAACGGCTTCTGGTCCGTGCTGAGGGCTGGTGATGGCATTGTGAGCGTCGTGTTCTGAGACAAGGGGCTGTATGCCGGGTCAGCCAGATCCTTATCGAACGATCCGCGGTTGTGAAGCAGTGGAGAGTTATTGGAAGAGGCGTCCGACAGCTCCGAGCTGCGTCGGGAGTGATACGGCACCACATTTGGTCGAATCGGAATACGTCCGGAGGACTGCCTTCGCTGTTGCACGGCTTGAGCAAATGCAGCCGATGTGGTCGGCGTAGGTCGACGAGGACCTTCATCGCTGGACAGCGGTCGAGGTTTAGGTCGTGATGCTGCATTCAGCAAGATTGGCCGCAGTTCTACAGATCGTCGTGGCTCCATCGAGGCGCGTCGCTGGCCTTCCGAGGTTGGAGCTGTGGCAGGATCGGCAGTGTCCTCCGAGCGCACTGGAGAAGTCAGATCCGTGCTGCTGCGATTCGAGATCCTGTTGGGGCTGATCTTGGCCAGGAAAGCCATGGCACGAGAAGGAGACCGCACAGCGGCGGCTCCAGAGACCAGATCCGCAGAGGAGCGGGTCATACGCGCGACCGGTAGCTCGAACGACAGCGATCTTCGCGGCGCTGGTGCGGCCGAGGGACCTGCATCCGGCGCCACCTTCTGGACCGGATGCTCTTCGATTTTGGAAAGCATGGGTACTGGAGGCACGATGGGTGCGGCGGGTGGCGACGACGACATGGCTCGCTCCGAGTTGGAGCCAGAACCAGAGCTGGATCGACGATCAGAGGAGACCTCGGAAGCAGTGCTTGGGCTGGTAACGACCACCATCGGCCGGCCCATGCCGAGGCCGGAATCGGGAGCAATGATCTCTTTGGTGGTCTGGAAAGCCTTGCGCGATGGTTTCGAGCGCGGGTTGGCGGCAGCAAAGTAGTTTTCGAGCGGTGTCGTGGATGGTGTGGATGGCCAGCTGGAGTCGTCGTCCGCGAACTCTTCGTCATCGTCTTCAGCGTCGACGCCCAGCAGCTGGGTGGATGTGGTGCTGCGTCGACGCCTTCTGCGCTGAACGCCGGTGCTCGTCCCACTAGCCTCGGAATCGCTGGCATGGGTAGAGTCGACCATGATAGAGGGATACCTGTCTTTGAACTGGGCCGGAGGTGGAGGCAGCTCGATACGCAAGCTGTCCCTCCTTTTCCCTGGTCTGGCGCCGCTGCCTGCTGTTCCTTCGCTGTCCGTCAGGTTCTCTGACGTCGAAGAGAGCACATCGTCCACATCAGAGGCGGCCGACTTCTCGCTGAGTGGCGGGAGTGGACCAGGCGAGAAGAGCAGCGATGGCTGTCCTGAGCTGTTCAGTTGAGTGCCGGACCAGGGCAGAGATGGCGGGCGCACAACAATGGCCGGGTTCTGCTCCGTTCCGCTGCTGAAAAACTCTTCCTCGTCGTGGCGCAGAGGGCTCGTCGCAGGCTTCTTCCCTTTCGCGCTGTACTGATACGCAGCTGAGGTAGAGGCGACTGAGCTGGCCGGGGACGAGTAGGAAGCAGTGTGGTCGGGCGTATAGCTACTCGTGGCAGCGCTAGACGGGCCAGAGCTATTGGCGGCGCGTCGACCTGCAGCGAGCAAGGCTAGGTCACTGCGAAGCCCAAGATTGGCTTTCAGGACTGGAGGTCGGGGCTGACTGGACACTGCTGACGAAATTGGAGAGGAGCTGGACGAGGTCGAAGAAGATGATCGGTCGACTGCGCCCGATCGTTGGGGTCGTGCGGCGCCAGCGAGGAGCTTTTGGTGATCTGTGAAGGCCGAAGGAGGCAGCACCCTCCCTGAAGGAATCTTTCGGTAGGTCTGCTTTGGTGGTACAAGCAAAGGCGGTGATGGGCGACGTCGTCCAGAACTTGACGATTCTGCCTGTGCGTCAAGCTCTGTCGAACCATTGGATGCGCCTCTGTCATGGTCACTCGTAGACGACGAGCGACGCGTCAGTGGTGGAGAACGCTTCTCTACTGACTGTCCAGAGGTTGGCTGGGCATTTGTCGGGACGTTTCGTGGAAGCGATGGCGCGGCGGCGGTGGGAGACGAAGGAGGCGCCAACGAAGAGGCTCGCGAGGGGATGGACGCTTGAGAGGGACCTTGACCTTTGTTCCACGCGGCAGCACTTCGGCGTGGGTCAAAGCTGGTGGGTCGTTCAATCTCTGTGCCATCCTCGCTCGCAATCACCCATCCCCTCCTTCGGTGTTTGGATTGGTATAGGACCTGCTCCTCGTGAGACGTGGAAGCCATGGCGAGTTTGTAAGAGAGCCAGGGGCAGACCGCGTCTCGGTGAGAGAGCTTCCCGTCCTTGTTGGTTCGATGCGAGACTGAGGCGGTGTTGTTGGGCTGGCCCGGGAAACAGATAGGTGTAGGCTGTGGGACTTATATCTTAGGACGGCATTTGGAACTGAGACGCTGCGATACTGATCGGATGGAGCTGGAAAAAGTCGGGTGTAGTCGTCCGATGGATTGCTGAGAAGGCGTAAGGTGAAGATCGAGAGATGGCCTCGGACACTGGTCGGTGAAGATAGTAGGGATGGAAGACAAGGAAAGGAATACAGAAGGCTGATGGTGATGGCTCTTGTTGAATCGAGCAGGCGCCCTGCTGACCCAGATGATCGGACCCGATCTAGGATTGTGGGGGGGCGGGCAAGCCTGTGTGAAGGGCAGATTGAGAGAAGGTCGTCACACGATGGCAGTGCCGGTCAAGCTGTTAGATGATCCGCGAGAAGGCGCGAGATGGCAAGGAAGCAGCGATGACCGAGTTGTTTTGTGAGGGGAAGGCAGCAGTCGGAGTTGGAAGACCGGTGAGAAGGTGTATGCAGTTGACCAAGTACGGCGTTGAAGCTTCAGGCTAGTGCAAGGGCAGTGGGATGTCTCATCGACCGATGCAAGTCGGGACGAAGGGCGGCGGAGGCTGCTTGAATGCAGTGGATGGAGAATTCTAAGTGAGGACTCTTGTTTACGGCAGGGAGGAGGTGGATGGAGTTGCTGGGGCTGTCCACAGTTTGGAGAAGCAACTGCTGAACTCCGCCAAGCATGGCAAGTGGTTCGGCGACCATCTGCTCACTCACTACAGCAGGGGAGGTTCGCTCGCCATCATCCGTGTTCAGGTGATGCATTCGATGTCCGACAGCCTTGAGCTGCAGGGCGCCCTGGCCCACGATGCATCTTACCGACCAAGCTCGCTCGGATTACTGTTGCTCGCAAGCGCTACGGCTTGCTGAGCGGTCGGAAGATGCGGCACTGCACACCCTCAGTGCACGCTGTACATGCTGCATCGCCTCAACGCGATTACTAGCGCCTACCGCTCGGCAGCGACGCAGGGCCGGGTGAACATTGCGAGGGAAGAAGGGGTGGCAGCGTTTGACGCTTCGGCAGAGTGGAGCAGCTGCAGCTCGCTCGGCGTTTTTGCCTCGGCTGTGCTGCGCGATGCTGCAGCGATGCAGTTTGAAGGCTCTCCTCCACTGTTGGACACGCGCTCTTTTTTGCCCACCTTCCCAAAACAGCAGGTCGCGCCTGCCTGCCTGCCTAAACTGCCTAAACGAGCAGAAGCAAAACTGAAAAATGAAATATGAAATATGAAATATACCGTACCCGAATCAACAGGGCAGCACATCGCCACGAACGAAACCCAAGGCCTTCGTGTCTAGGCTCAGTTGAAGCCTCGATCGCTACGATGTTTGGCGAGACCATGTCAGCCGGCTGGAAGCTCGCCGCTCGCAATCGCCGGCGCTCTTCGCCGTCCCCGATCCAGAAGCATGCGGATGCGATGAGCTCATAGCCATTCATTCAAGAGGCAATCGGATGCTCTTCTCTACTCATGACTTGAGTTTTGGAAGCCGCCCGAGACCAAGTTGACGCGTTGCCATGATCGGACATGATGTTGCTCGATCCGTGTCGGTTGATTGTTCCAGCCACCAACAGGTCAGCTGTTTTGAATGGAAGACTGGTGCGAGGCGGGCCCGTCTTAGACCCGATAGCAAGGCAAGACGGGCTATAAAGGCACGTTGATGGGCGTACCTGACGTGCCAAGTAGGTGTCGTAGCCGAATTATTCGACCGCCTTCCCGCGATCGAGCGTGGTTCCGTAGCCACCACCGTGGGAACCTCGGCTGGCCCACGTCGCTTTGTCCTTCCCGCCTCTCTCGCCTGGATATGTCGGTATCGGTAAGACCTTTTGGCCTGGCAATCATGCATATGCATGGCGTCGAGGGCGCTTCATTGCTTTTTGGGCTTCACAAAAACTGCTTGAGAGCCAGCAGAGAAGGCTAAATTGCGCCTCAAAGTAGCGCCATACTTAGCTTCGAATCAGGACGTCTTCTACGATAACACCTTCTCCAGCAGCATTAGCAGAACATTTCGTTCAGATCATCCGGCAACGAAACACGGACGAGTTGGTTCAGGAGCTTATCTTCGAAGCTGTAGAGATCCACTTTCCAGATCACGACCGTGTGAGATGGCGTTGTACATCTATGACGGGACCTGGCGGCCAGCAGCGCCTATCGTTTGAGCCGCCCATTGTTTGAGCCGCCACTCCCGGGACGGAAGGCGGGCCGCTTCGTGATCGCGTGTGGCTATTGAACAGCATCCAGCGGCATTGAACCCGTGCTCAGGCGGGCCCTGTCTCGGCTGGCGGTGCGTCCCTCAGGGTCCACAAACAATTTTTCCTCGTTTCCTGCAACTGAAACCCGAAGCCCCTGAGAGATGAGAGAAATTCGCGTCTGGCACTTGACTTCGTCACGTGTCCGCTGCTCATGCACGCGCGCCGAACATGTTCTTATGAAGCGCCGGTCTAACATGTAAAAGCGAGTCCGAGTGCCGAGTTCCGGGCTTTCTGAAGCTATGACGAGGACCTGCACGAAGCCTTCTCGCCTCAACTAGTTCACAAACAGATTCTCGAACACACAGACGATGACAGACGCAGCGGTATCAGAGGCTGACGGCAAGTATCGGTCGTCGTGGTCGCAGTCAGGCTCGGCGGAGCGCAACTCTCAGCCCATCGCCGAGGCGCTTGTGTCGCTCCTTTCTGCCGGTCCTGACACCTCACCCAAGCCGTCGGTGCTCGAGGTTGCATCCGGCTTCGGGCATCAGATCCACGCCATCGCCTCGCGCTACCCCGACTTCCAATTCCATCCTAGCGAGGCTGATGGTTATCTGCGTTCGCAGATCGACGAGCGCGTCTCAGAATTGCCCAACGTGTCCAAGGCCGAGGCACTTGACCTGCTCGATCAGAACGACTGGCTGACGCTGGCGCACAACATCTCCGGGGAGGCTTCTTCCAGCTCTGATGACGGACTGTTCCACGGGGTGATCGTGTGCAACCTTACACATGTCGCACCATGGGCGGTGACCGAAAGCCTGTTCAGCCACCTCGACCCACGCGTGGGCTACGTCACCCAGCAGGGCTACCGCAACCTCCTCTCGCGCCAGCACGGGTGGATCGCCATCTACGGCGCGTTCAACGAGAACGGCACTTTCACTTCTCCCGGTAACGAGGCGTTTGACAAGGAGATCCGAAGCAGAAATCCAGACTTTGGCCTGCGTGACCTGCAGAGCGAAATCATTCCGCTCGCACACACGCACGGCTATGCATTGGCGCAACGCATCCGGATGCCTGCAGGCAACCTCTTGCTCGTCTTCCGCCTTCGCACAGAATAGACACCTGCAATATAGATCTGAAACAGTAATGCGAGAGAACGTCCACATGAATTGCGTGCTCGCAGCTGTTACCAATCTTCTACGGCAACACAGGTGCGGTCGAGATCGATGGTGACGGTCTTGCTTCTGCCCTTCCACTGTTCGTTCTCGCGGATGGTGTCCAGGAAAAGGTAGTATCCGGGCATGTACCTGTCCACGAACCTGTCCGCGATCGAATTAGAAGCACGAGTCAGCAAGGCTCGAAAGGGGGTCGACTTCGCTATGACTGTCCACTTACGCCTTGACTCCGTCGTCGGACATGCCGCGACCACCGTTGGCTGCCTTCATGGCATGCTCCTGCTGCGTGCGCCAGATGTAGACATTGTTCAAATCGGTTGGCTGGATCTGCAAAAACACGCTGAAGTGCTCGTACCATTGGCGGTACGCCTTGAGGTTCTCGTTGATTTGGTGCAGGGCCTCTACCTTATACCTGCCCAGAGGCGACTCTGTCGGACTCGCGCTTCTTTTCCTCTCGACTTCTGCAGCAGAGATAGGCGAGAAGCCCATGCTCCATCCCTCGAGGATAAAGACATCGAGCGGCGAGTGCAGCGCTGGACTCGCGTCCGAGACTGGCGCACGGTCGCCCTCGCCGTTAAACAGGCTCTTGTCGAATACGGGCAGCTCGACCGTCTGCGAGACCCTCTCGTTGATCGCATAGATCCTATCGAGCAGCTCCGCGCCTAGTTCGGTGTCATGCGTCCCGGGCTGGCCACGGCCGGAGAGGAGCGGATTGGTGGGGTTCTCCCGTGCGACGCGATGAAGGTTTTCGTGCGTGTGGTAGAGGTCATCGGTCGAAAGGATACCGACATTGAGGCCGGACGAATTGAGGTATTGAATGAGAGCGCGAGTCACTGTGGTCTTCCCGGATCCCTGTGGACCTTGCATGGCCACAAACAGCGGCGGTACCGATGCTCCGCCCGAGAAGCGCGCGCGAAAGCTCTGCAGCTGCTGCACGACGTGCTGGCCAAACACGTCGACAGCGCGTATGGCCGATCTAGTAGCCCCGTTTGCAGACATTGTGGCCCCGAATCTTTAGAGAGCTCGTCACAGGAGGGTGTGTGATGTGGCTCTGCGAGAGGGAGCGATTTGGGGGCAGAGATTCGGGATGATCTGACCGCCATGTGGAGCTCGGTCTCTTGTCCGGAGTTGGATGTGTGGGGCAGAAAATTGCCCCGAGTCTTCCAAAAAGTGGGAGAGTGGGAGTCACGGGTCTAACATCTTAGATGTTTTCGCAGAAACGAACTGGCTCTGCTCTCGCGCCAAACACCCCCTTGCATCCAAAAGGCAGGCATGGCCTTGACGACACCTCGCTGCCTCGTCATAACTTAGCATCCAGCGCCCATCCCTGCACATCCCACCCTCTGCAACGACAGCGCTGAAGCAACCGCATCTTGCAGCTTGCTTGTCCTGCTTCCTATCAGGGATGAAGGCGAGGCCAAAGCACAGACAGTATCGTCGAAGTCGCACGTCCGGAATGCGTGCCGAAGCAACCGGATGTCGGCGTCTTGAGGGATGCGGGGATCACGGTGACTTTTCGACGTGTCTCGACCCGAGGTGATGGATCGCTAGCAGCCTGCATTAGCGCCAACGAGAAGTGCTGGTATCAACGTCAATGTGCGCTGTGGTTGCACGCAAAGCAAGTCTAGCACCGCTCGCATCTGCGGAGCGATGCACGAGGCTGTGGAAGTCCGGCGAAAACTGACATGTGCGACTATAGCGCTGAAGGCGGTCGGTACCACCGCAAGAATCAGCGGGGATTCCGCCGGCTTGGTGGGGTGCATTTGCCTTTCTCAGCCTTGTTGGATTGGCGAGGAGAGGCGCATGAGTGGCGCATGAGGGGAAGCGGTCCGAGGGTACGAGGGACACGTCGACGAGGCTCTGTCGATCCATGCACGGATCTGCGATTTGACGTGAGGCGAGCACGCGCGTCGAGCACCCAGCCGAAGCGAGAGGAATGTCGCCGGCACCATAAATCTCGTGGCCCCTCTCCTCGCAGGCTGCCCACAGAGTCGCGCCTCGTCTCTGCCCTAGGATTGAGACAGAAGCTGAGTGATGCTGCAGCTCTTGACGCTAGTGCGAGCATGCTTCTTTTCTCAACCCTGCGCCTGCACACTACACTGCGTCCGCGTGCTACGAGGGTGATGCTCAGTCTGCTGCATGGCGGTGCTTCTTCAGGCCTTCTCTGGCGTGAGCAGCTACAGAGGGAACTGTGGTCTGTCGTTAGGTCCCCCACACTTTCGTAGCGCCTGCTCTGTCACTCCATCTTCACATCCATCATCAGCCTTTGGTCCAACTTGTCGCTAATCTTGGACCTGTTCACTTCGTCTTCTATACTACACAAACCTTCAAAGATGCACTCTCGATCGCTTGTTTCGAGCGTGCTGCTCGCTCTCGCCGTGCTTAGCGGCAGCAGCTTTGCCTCGACCGACAGTGCCACGCCTGTCGTCAAGGCATACGACAACTCGACTCCGAGCGATGCCTACGATGCTGCCTCGCCTCCTCTCACGCACAAAGCTCAGCCTGACGGACGCCACGAGCTGCGTTTCACCCTCATGGGATGTCCCTCGACCGTACGGCCCAAGATCTCGGGGACGTCGGGCTCTCAGGGCGAGTTCACGCCGTCGCCACCGGGCAACATCATTGTGCCCGCCGACTTTATGGGTTCGGTCTACCTCACGGGCGAAGGATGCGGAAAGTACGGCGACAGCTGCCAGTCGGTCGAGCTGACGTTCCAGGCCGAACCAACCGATACGGTACAGAGCTACATCAACTTTGACGCGATGAGCGGCAAGAAGTTCCTCTTCCCCGTCAAGGCGAGGTTCGACGATAACAAGGACGCGAGCGACGCAGCCACGATCGACTGCGCATCGTACGACTGCATCGACGGCTCCAGGGATCCGGACGACTTTATCTCCAACAGGATCTACTCGTCCACAAAGGGTGTCGGCGTCGATATCGTCTACGACTGCAGAGCCAACACCACATCGACTACCGACTAGTCACGACGCAACCCACTTGGTCTGTCGCCTTTCGTCTTCGCCCTGCCCACCAACATCTTTCGTTTCGACGCCTCGGGCCCTGGCTGGTCCAGCATCGCTTTGTACACGCTCATTTGCCCGCGCTCAGGTTGGCGCCCTCGCAGCTCCCATCGCTAAGTTATACGCTCGTTTGACTCTTCAAAGGACAGTCGTTTCTCTTTCGTCTCGCACGCGCCTGTTCCTCGACTGTACGTTGTTTGTATTGTTTCTTTCGAAGCGTTTCAAGCCTTGGAGCGGGGCTTGAGCGCCTGCTGCGTCTCATCATCCGTCTTGCCCGTGAGGAAGTCCTCTACGACCTGGACGAACTCGTTGGGCTTCTCGGCCTGGCACCAGTGACCTGTCTCCATGTGCACAAGCTTGGCGTTGGGGAAATATGCCAGGTTCGTGGGGATGTTGTGTCTGTTGACGTACTTGCTCTTGTTTCCCTTGATGAACAGCGTCTCGCCGTCCCAGCTGCGTTGTGGCGCATTCTCGCTGCCCTTGATACTGTCGGCCGACGCGCCGGATGGGTTGTAGGGAAAGTCGCCGATCTGTGCGATGTTGTTGCGGATCAGATCTACCGGAATCCTCCAACTCCATGTCTCTGCGCCGGGAGGGTTCCGTGTAAGGTTCGTGAGAAGGAACTGGCGCACGCCGAGGTCGGGTTCGGTTTGCTGAAGGATCTCGTCGGCTTCGCTGCGGCTACGGCAGGGCTTGTCGCGGATTTGCACCATGGCGTCGATGTACCGCTCGAACTCGGGCGACAGCGGACCGCGTTTGGCGGACATGTCCACGCTGACCAAGTTGCGCAGCATTCCTTGAGGGAGATCAGGGTGAAGGGCGACGCTCATGGACACCTTGCCGCCCATCGAGTGGCCGATGAGCCCGACGTTGCTCAGGTTGCGTGCGGACATGAACGCGATCACGTCCTGCGCCATGTCGGCGTATGCGAGACCGTCGATGTGTGGTGACGTGCCGTGATTGCGCAGGTCGAGCGCATAGACAGGAACACCGAAGCGCGTGGACATGGCTCGACCCAAGGAACGCCAATTCTGCTTAGACCCAAACAGGCCATGGCAAACGACCAGGGAGCTGACAGGCACCGCAGTGCGACGCTTTGCAACCTGGTCCTCCGTCGGCACACATGCCTCGAAATCGAGCTCGACGGTCTCTCCCGTGGCTGCGGCGGCGACGGAGACTGCGGGATCTGAAGAAGGTGTGGACAGAAGGCGGCGCTGCCCGAATGGTGCGAGCACACGCACGGAGCGCGACACGGCAGCACCACCGCGCAGGCACTCTCCTCGGAACAGCGTCAGCATCGTTCGATCTTTCAACGCTGTTGTCCAATGTCGGGTCCTGTCGAGTGGTGGGTATGGTGAAAGTCGCACAGGAGGGTCAGAAGTCAGTTGATTGAACCGATTCGGGCCGTGCACATGTTGATTTAAATGGCCGATTTTTCAAGCCGAGCAAAATCCCGTCCTTTTCGGCAGAGCTACCGATTCTGCATTGACCCGAACCGGTATGTCCGGCTATCGATGAGGACTTCTTAAACGCAGACAGACAAGACCACTCAGACGAAAACAAAGACGGCAGTGCAAAAGGGCTCTCACCTCCCGCTGACGATTATACACGGCGTGCATGGCGAAAGCAGAAGCAGTGCCGTATTCGGAAACGACGACAGCTAGAAATACATCTCGGGCAGCTCAGCAATCACTTGGCCTCAGTCGTTGGCCCGGAGGTGCTGGCGGTCGTCGGGTTGGCATCTTCTGGCGCAGGCGTCGGCGTGGCTGCTCCTGAGGCGGGCGTATTGGCGCCGCTGTTATCGAGCTTGCGGCGCTTCTTCCTTTCGTCGCGCGCCTTGATCTGTTCCTCGAGCTGCTTGCGTCGCTCCGTTGTGTCAATATGCCTCGGTTGGCCTTTGGCGGTCAAAATCTCGACACCAGTCTCGGTGATGAGAAGCGTCTCTTCCGCCGCAGCCGAACGAGCGCCATCGACGGTGGCGACGGTCCAGTCGTCTGGCCACGACAGATCCCTCCACTCGGAACCGAGGTTGAGCATGGGCTCGATGGTGAAGATGTGGCCGGGCTTCATGACGCCGTAGCTCTTCTTGGTGGCGTGGTGATAGATGGTGGGTGCGGCGTGGAAGCAGTTCGAGATGCCGTGACCGGTGTAGTTCTTGACCACAGCGCAGCCTTCCGCCTCGGCGAGCGGCTGGATGACGCGGCCAATCTCGCCATAGGGGACGCCTGGACCGCAGATGTTGATCGCAGCGTCGAGGCATTCCCTCGCGACCCTGATGAGCTTCATCGACTCTGCATCCTCCTCGGCCTTCTTGCCGACGGGGAAGGTAGCGTTCAGGTCGCCGTGGTAGCCCTTGTGGAAGAGCGTCACATCGATGTTGAGGATATCGCCATCTTCGAGCGGACGCTGGTCTGGAATACCGTGGCAGATGACCTCGTTGACCGAGCTGTGAAACGCCAAGACAGCGATCAGAATAAGAGCAGGTCAGAAAGTGTAAATAGCTGCCGGATCAGCTTGTTATGGGGAGAGCAACGTACGTGCACACGCTCTTGGGATACCCGTGGTAGCCGAGTGGACTGGGGTAGCAGTCGCGCTTGATTGCTTCGGCAAAGACGACCTTGTCGATCTCGTCGGTGGTGACGCCGGGCTTGATGTGCGACGCGGCGATCTCGAGTACTTCGCGAGCGAGCTGGAAAGAACAAGGACGAACGGAAGCGTCAGCGTCAAATGTAGCAAGGCGAGGTGTGAGTGCAACGACGAGAGACATACAGTGGCAGACTTTCGCACGCCGTCCTGATCAGCTTGAGTGTTGACTTTGATGTTGCGCGATTCGAGAAACTGTTTGAGCGCATCGAGCGCGAGACCGAGTAGGAGGAGAGCAAAGAGGGTGGACCAAGGCAGGGCGTCAGCATGGCGTGGGCGTGCGAACATAGGGAGGGCTACAGTCAAAAGCGGAATTCTGACCTGCCACCAAAACTCCAACCACATCCTCACCCCTTCCCTAGCGTAGTTGGGCCTTCGAATCGACGGCGGAATCTTGGGCTTGGGACTCAGCGGGTAGACCGCCTTGACGGAGCCCGAGTACTTGAAGCTGCGGACATTGGCGAACGGGTCGAACGTGGCAATGTCGTCGCCAGCGCCGCCGCTGGTTGCTGTTGGCGTCATGATGCGGCAGTGAGTCCGGTAGCGATTTCGATGGTGGTTGCGAAGCAGGAAGCACGGATCTGCACCAGCAAACCTAGGATTCGGTGCGGCTGACCCTGAATTCTCACGCCCCGCCAAAATTTGGACACTTCTCCACACGAATTTTCACAACTTCAGGATGTTACACCTGCGGAGATGACATCGTTGAACATCGCCCGCCGCAGGACTTGCTGGCAGTCTATGCCGGCAACGCCCGCGACGGCGACGGTAGGAGCTAGCGGCGGTCAAGGCATGACTGGGATCAAGCGACACACTATGCTATGCGATATGCGATTCCTATTTTATTTTCTGCGAAGCGAGAAGCGACAAGAGTTACAGAGCGAACAAGACTCAGATGCCGCGGCCACCGGTCACCTCGAGGGTCTGACCGGAGACGTACGAAGCGAGCGGGCTGGCAAGGAAAAGAATGGAAGCGGCAGCCTCCTCGACCTCACCCGGCCTGCGGAGGGGAATGTCAGCGACGGCGGTGACGGCCTGCTCCTTGGAGTTGCCAGCGGCGGGACGACCGGGGATGCCGAGCGCGATCTTCTTGCCGTCGATCTCGATCGAAGCACCGGCCTCCTTGGCCTGGGTGAGACGCGTGTTGATCCAGCCGAAAGCAACGGTGTTGACGCGGACGCCGAAGGGACCCCACTCCTTGCACATGGTCTTGGTCAGGCCGAGGACACCAGCCTTGGCGGCCGAGTAGTTGACCTGGCCGACGTTGCCGTGGGTGCCCGAGGTGGAGGAGACGTTGACGATGGCCATGTTCTCGCGCTTGCTCTCGTCCTTGATGCGGAAGTAGGGTGCGGCGGCGCGGATGATGCGGAAGGGG
>AWNI01000009.1:960186-1026848 GCA_000517465.1 Moesziomyces aphidis | reverse complement strand
GGCCGACGTTGCCGTGGGTGCCCGAGGTGGAGGAGACGTTGACGATGGCCATGTTCTCGCGCTTGCTCTCGTCCTTGATGCGGAAGTAGGGTGCGGCGGCGCGGATGATGCGGAAGGGGGCGGTGATGTGGCAGTCGAGCATGAGCTGGAAGGTGGCGTCGTCGGTGGTGTGGGCCATCTTATCGGCGGTGAAGCCGGCGTTGTTGACAATGATGTTGAGCTTGCCCCACTTGTCGACGGCGGCCTTGACGACGCGCTCGCCAAAGTCCTTGTCCATAACGTTGCCGGCGTTGGGGATGGCCGAGCCGCCAGCCTTGACGATCTCGGAGGCAACATCGGATGCCTTCTTGGCGTCCAGGTCCGAGACGACGACGTGGGCGCCGTGGCTAGCGAAGAGCTTGGCGGTGGCCGCTCCGATACCCTGGCCAGCACCGGTGACGATGGCGACCTGGCCCTTGAGCAGAGGGGCGGCTGTGAAGGAAGACGAAGAGTGGGTCAGCGACGCTGCTAGCAAGAGGCTCGGGCGCGCAGGTGCTTGGCGTACTTACGACCAGAGAGGTGGCCAGCGATCTGGGAGACTCGTTGAGACATGTTGAAGATATGCAGACTTTCGTGAAGGCGGAGAGGACGGTGTGCGGGGCTGCTGACGGTGTTGGTGGTGCCTTGTATAAGTAGGATCTGCTCCGGGGCATTTCTTCCGTGATGCGGGGTGGAAGCCGGTCGAGCCGAATCTGACCTCTGCCAGAGACTGGGGCGGCAGGCTCAGGCCGGGCCGAGCAGAGGCCACGATACCCGGTCGAGAGCGAACAAATTGCGCTCTTTCTCGGCCGTGCGTAATTTAGACACTCAACCTAACATTGGGAACTCCCCGCAAAAATGTCGAAAGTCGGGTTCGTCCGCCTGTCTCCGGTCGCCAAACTGCCTTTCGCGTCGGTTTTACGCCGAGACAACAATGGTGCACATCAACGGCTGAACCCTGAAGGGCTGCAAGCGTGGTGCAAAGTGGGATCCATGCAAAAGCCAACAACCCTGCATGCAGCACGACGCGCGCGCGTTCTTCCAGCTTGGCTTTATGAGCGGCTCGAACCCGCAGAACCACAACGCTGGGACCGCGGACCCCGGCTGTCATCACGACGATGCTTTAACCTTTATGCTCGACTAAGCTGCATCTATACCAATCTCGTCTCTGTTCAGGAAGAGGCCAATCGTCACCGCCTGCCTCGAACAGCTTCGCTCAACGACAGCCTCATGGTCGCAGCACCTGTACCAATATGAACCTGACGCTGCGCTACATCGCCCTGGCGTTCGTGTCGATCCTTTCGCTCCACTACCTGGCGAGCTATACTTCCGTCTCGTATCAGCAGCAGGTGGACACGTTGCGCTCCTCATGGAACAATAATGCGAGTCTGCATGATGCCCAGCAAGCGGCTCAGACGGCAGGCCTCGGCTTCGAAGCCACGCCCAAGGCCAACGCCTCGTTTGTGGTGCTGTGTCGCGAGGGCGAGATCAACGAGATCCTCAGCAGCCTCCAGCATCTCGAGTCTACCTTCAACGACAGGCCGCATCACCGCTATCCCTACGTATTCCTCAACGACAAGCCGTTCTCGGATAACTTCAAGCTTCGCATCACGCGGGCCGTGTCGTCGAGCGTCGAGTTCGGCCAAGTGCCGCCCGAAATGTGGGACATCCCACCAGAGATCGACATGGTCAGGGCGCGCAAGGCGTGGGACAGAGCCGCGTCCAGGGGCATGCCCTACGGTGGCTCGCAGTCGTATCGACAGATGTGCAGGTTCCAGTCCGGCTACTTTTTCAGGCATCCTCTGGTGCTCAAGTACAAGTACTACTGGAGGGTCGAGCCCAACGTCAAGTTCTTCTGCGATCTCACCGACTTCGATCCGTTCAGGTTCATGCAGCAGAACAACAAAAAGTACGGATTCGTGCTCTCCATGCACGAGATCCCCGGCACGGTGCCATCCCTCTGGATCCGCGTGCGCGAATGGTACGAAAAGAACGCAGAGCTGCTAGCGCCCAACAATCTCTTTGGCTTTGTCACCGAAAACAACGGCCGCGGCTACAACAAGGTATGTTCGCCGCTCCACCGCGTCTATTCTCGCTAGCATGCGGCATACACTGACCGATTTCGTCGCCTTTGTATCGCCTCCGTCAGTGCCACTTCTGGTCGAATTTCGAGATCGCCGACATGGACTTCTTCCGCTCGGACGCCTACCTTTCCTTCTTCAAGCACCTCGACCAGGCAGGCGGCTTCTTCTACGAACGCTGGGGTGATGCGCCCGTGCACTCGATCGGCGCGGCGCTGCTGCTCGACAAGTCCGACTTTCACTACTTTGACAACGTCGGCTACTTCCACTCGCCCATCATGCACTGTCCCAAAGTGGCCAAGGAATCCGCCATCTCGCCATACCTCGGCAGGAGCAGGTGCTACTGCGCCCACGAATCGTCCTTCACCTTTGACGACAACCGCCAGTCGTGCCTGTACAACTACCTCGAGATCATGGGCAAGAACTCGTCCGCTGCACGGAACGAGTTTATGAAGCTCGAGATCTGAGTCTGGACTCTCGGCCAACGATCAAGGCCGGGCTTGTCCAATCTCGCCTCGAGGATGCATCCTATGCCAGTAGGGCCACCCAAAACCCGATCACCACCGCCGCCATAAGTTTACTTGTATTCTAGTCATCCCTCTGGTACGAACCTTGCAATCTTCTCCGCCTCAGGAACGTGCCTGAAACTGCATCGTAGTGCGGCACGAGAACACGCTCTGATGCACAACGAGGAAAGAGAAGAAAGCAATGTGACATTGAGGACGTGAACGCGAACAGAGTCATCACGCCAAGGGGGAGGGACGTGAGCGTGGATGAGTCGAGACTGCTGCAGAAATGAAAGCGGCGAGGGGAGCGAGATTGAAGCACTCGGCAGCGATCGCGTGCTGCCTCGGAAAGAAGAGCAGAGCGGAACAGTGCAGGAGGAGAAAGAGCACGGTGCTGGGCTCGATGCTACGCATGTTGACGCGCTTACATGTGGGTGTTGATGTCGGTGAAGAACCACTCGACATTCTTGGACAGGACGGGGGGCAGAGCCTCGCCCTTGGGGACGAACTTCTTGTAGAGCTCAGTGTCGAGGAGGATACCCGACTGAGGGCCGTTGACGCCAGTGTCGCCGGTGGTGTTCCAGTTGCCACCGTTGTGCTCGATGACCCAGGCGGAAACCCAGTGCTGGGGCTGGTCGCCATTCTCGGGCACGTTGACGAGCGCGCGAACCTTGCAGCGACGGTCAAAGAGGTTGTTGAAGTAGAGGTAGGGAACGCTGATGGTGTACTCGGGAATGCCGGAGGGGAAGTCCACCGGGTTGGCAGTGTCGACACAGGCACCACGTTCGATGCTGGGCTCGGGGTCGAAGTTCTTGGCAGCCGAGTAGGCGTGGAACTTGTACGAGGGGCTGAGGTAGCACTGAACGTCTTGCTTGTCGAGCCAAGCCCACTTGCCGTCCTCCTTGCACTGCTTCCACATGCAATCGTTGTAGGTGTAGGCAACATCGTGAGGCACGGGCATGCCCCTGCCGTTGTGCTTGGTGTAGACGTTCACGAGGTCAATGCCGAACTCGGGCACCCTCTGCTTGGGAGCAGCGGCGACAGGAGCCGGAGCAGCCTTGGCATCCTTGGCGTCGGTGGCCTTGGTGTCGGCGCGACGAGCAAACTTGTCAGCCGAGAACGAGATGTCCATGGCCTCCGCGGCGGGGAGCAGCGCAGCGGCGGCAACGACAAGAGCAGCGAAAGCGAACTTCATCTTGAATGTCGTATGGGTTATAGGGGTGGTGGTGGTAGCGATTGGGGTACTGAGGAAAGGAATTATGGGTAAGAAGGGATGTGGAGAGAAGGGTGAGGGAGCGAAGAAGAGAGTTGAGCTCAAACGGCTGGTCTTAAGTACCTGATCGATGAGTACAGAAATCGTCGTGGAGAGGCGCTGGTGGCGTGAAGCGGCATGGCCCTCGTTGCCTGTGGCTGTCTGAAGGTCCCGCCGCTGCAAGTGACACCCGGTGGGCGGGCGAGGCACTTCATCTCGTGTTACCAGCTGACGAGGTGGGATTCGCATCGTCGACATCGATGCGCAATGTGAAGTGGGTTCTACGATCTCATCTCGCCCCACTCCTGAGTGGATTTGCGCAGTCGAGGGTTGGTGGTGCCAAATACATGAGCCCTGGGCGTCGAGCGAACCGAGCGCGATAAAAGCCGCTTGTCCGCGACAACGACGAGCGCGATATTAAGACATGCTTTTCGTGATGATGTTGCAACGATGAAGAAACGCCATCGAAGGGGCCGTGCGAACGTCCCACTCCCCCGGGGTCGCTCCCGTCGGAGGTAAAAACAAGCGCGTCTACTCACGACCATCTCGAATGCTAAAATGTGGGGCGTGGTGCTCGAGATTGCACGTAGCGGTGGGCAAAATGGCATCAGCAGCCGCCAGATGGCTGTGCGCGGTGAATAGATGCGTTTATGAAGGACGTAGGGATCCGCCACCGATCACCGCGTAGTTCAATGGCGAAGCTCAGAAGCGGGGCTCGGAGGAAATGCTCAAGTGTTTGCGCGCTTCGAACGCTTATCCGCACAGACAAGCTCGCGTGCCCACGTGGGTATCACAAGTACATTGCAAGGTTGTCTGAACCCACACCAAGGTGGTCAAGAACAGGCTCGATGGGTAGAACGGCGCGATGATCAAGAGCCGCCGCCGCCGCCGCATCCACCGCCGCCTCCGCAGCCAGCGACTCCGCCACCGCATCCGGCGCCCATAGTGACACCGGCACCCATGCCGAAGCCGCTGACAGCCATCATGCCATATACTCCATACAGGCTGTAGGCGTTGAGCGTCGAATCGCCAGTCGATCCTCTGCTGACATAGTGAGTGCTATAGAGCGGGCTGTAGTAGAAAGGGTAGAGGCCCGGCGTGTTGTAGCCGAAGCTGCGTGAGATCAAAAGGTGATTCAAGGAAGAGTGGGGTGGGGTCAGCCAGGGTCTTCGTCACGAACAAGATCGGTGGTTTGCGGGCGGTGGGGAAGGGGAAGTGGGGTACATACACAAACGCGCTCTCATGTCCCTCGCGGCGCTTGCCCTGAGCCCACTCGCGGACCATCTCCTCGCGGAGCTTGTCGTGTCTGTGCTCTTCCTCTTTGACGATCACAGCCTGGTGGGCACTCGGATGTGTGGCGTCCTGCCACTGCACTGCGTCATCCTGCTTGTCGCCTGGCAGCTCCTTGGCAGCCCTCCACTTGCCCTTCATTCGTGAGGTGAAGCTGGAGCCCTTGCCGGACTGGACTGCCTCCTGACCCGGCTCGGTCGCATCTGCGCCACTGCCCATGAGCGCCTTGAGTTTCTTGATGGTGCCAGGGTTGTTGTAGACGCAGCCACACATCGAGTAAGGCTGACCGTATTTGCTCTTCCAGAGCTGAGCGGTGCGATCAAAGGCATCCTTCAGGATGCCCGTCTCGATGGCGTCGTCGTGATTGATGAAGCGACCGACGAGCATCTGACAGTGGTCGTAATAGCGCGCACGGAGCTGGTGCGTATGCCAAGCGAGGTCGATATCGAGCGTAGGCGTGAGCAGATTGTAAGTGGTCGCCATGAGGCCGAGGAAGCGATGATAACGGATGAGGCTGCGCGAGAGCACGTCGTCTAGATCGCCACGCTCGAGCAGCTTGGGATGCTTGGACCAGCCGAGATTGCCCATCTCGGTGTTGAAAAAGGACTGACGCTTGACGGCGTCGACGAGGTCGCAGAGGCCCTCGCCGTAGGCAGCAGCGTTTCCGTTCTGGTAAGGCCGCATGAGGATAGCGATGCGCGCCATCTGCTGAGCCTTTTCTTCGGGCAGCTTTAGGCGAGGCTGGATGGCTGCGCTCGTCCAGCGTTCCTCGAGCCAGTTGCGGAAGACACTGAGGTTGTAGTCGCACTGCACTGCGACGTGCTCGATCTCCTGCAGCTCTGCATTAGGTGCCACGCGACGATCCATGTACTTGGACGCCTCGTTGGGCTTCTCGTGCTTGAAGATGGGAACGAAGAGCGAGTCGCCCATATAGTCTCTGGCGGATCGCTGCGCATTCATGGATGCAAGCATGGTGCCGGCCATGAAGAAGACCTTCTGGTCTCTGGCGGCCGCAGAGGGTCGACCGGGAGAGACGCGCCACTTGCGGAAGTCGTCGAGGAAACGGCGCATCTGGAGGTGCTCGGCGGATACGGGCTGCTCGCAATTGGAGGTGTCTGCGCAGTTGCGCTGCCAGCCGAGCTCGCCAATGCCGAGTTCATGGGGCTCCTTGCCGACGCCGGTCCAGGGGATGTACTGAGGCACGCTGCAACGCGGACAGTTGATCCGAAGGCCAAAGATGGTGCCGCCGTTGGATTCCTGAGCATTTGTAGGATGACCGGGGGGAGGCTGGAGACTGAGGTCCCACGGCTGCTTGGAACGTTGGCGCGTGATGCGATCGTCCCAGAAGTACTGCGCGTCTTCGACGTTGTTGAAGATGGGGAGGGTCTCGTGAATTCGCTCGGCGAGCTGTTTCAAAGGGAAGTTGTAAAAGGCTAGGAGGCGACGTGTACGCATGCGCTCGGTGTCCTCGGTCTTTGTGAGGGGGTTGAGGTGGTAGGAGTGGAGCATGAGTGCGACATCGACGGGCGGAAGAGCCCAGGTGGGGAGCTCGAATCCGTGAGTGCGGCCGAGCGCCTTGTCTTTGTCGGCGTCTTGCTCCAGCCGAAGGTGCGCCGTGAGGCGGTCTGAGGTGAGGATGAAAGTGAGCCAAAGCTCGAGGCGATAGGCAGCGCGGTTGAGGTAGATGCCCCAGCGACGCTCGCGGGTGAGCTGGAGGCTCAGCTCAGCGGCGGCCTGGTCGGCTTCCTTCTTGGTGGGTTGGTGGCCAGACTTGGAGTTGGTGATGGGAGGCGGCTCTGCGGTGGGAGCGTAGGGAGGAGGAGGGGCGTCGATGCCGGGCACGTCGATGTGGCCTTGATCGTGATGGCAGGTGGGATAGTCAAAGTACTCGGTGCCGTCGTGCACAGCCTGTCGAAGGCGATCGAAGAGATCGATGAGTCTGAGATGCTGCTTGATCTCGTCGATCTGGATGAGCTGCTGAGGCATGGTGTTCAAGCCGATCTTGACGCCTTCCTTGAGGGCCTTGTCGAGCTCTTTGCGCTCGGCGGGAGACAAGCCGGGCCCGTCGCAGATCTTGAGCGAGGCGTTGGTGAGCGTGCGGGCGATCTGATCGACCTCACCAGGAGGGGAGGATGCGGAGGCGGCCGAAGCGGCGCCCACGGCTACGGCATAGTCGGGCAGCTGCGACGCCGGCGGAGAAGGATGGGATGGTGTCGAGTCGGGCGATGCCGACGACGAGCCGTTGCTCAGCGGCGGCGTCGGTTGAGCCGTCATGATTTGTGTCTGAAATCTCTGAGGTTCGGAGAGCCGATATGATCTTCGGTTGGCCCGAGCAATGATGGTGGTGGTGCGGATTGCCAAACCAAGTGGCAACACACGAATCAGTGAGCGTGCAGGCAAAGATGGCCGACGAATCCAAGCTGCAGCAGGCCGCAGTGGCGAGACGGCCTGTGCCTGTCGACTCAGGGCGGCTATCTCGCTTAGCTGTACTAAAGGGACAAGGCGTGCTGGCCTGAGGTGCCGTAGCGGAGCGTGCCCAGCCAGGGTCTCAGCAGAGCCTCGTGTGATTTGCGCTGAGCAGCACGCGGGGAAGCAAAGCAGCGCTTAGAGCTCACAACACGCCACTCACGGCTCTTTGCGGGCAGCTGCAGCGAACCCTGCACCGAAGCCTGGGCTGATTTGCGCGTGACGGCTGAGCTTTATCGTCGGCCGGAGCTGCTCCGAGTCGCCGGCTCAGCTCATCAATTTTCGGTGTCTTTTTGTGCATCTTTTTAGGTTCGCATTTTTCAACAATTCTTTTTCTTCGAAAAGATCTCTCGGCGGAACCGAATTGAGCGCTTTTTCGAGGGCAGGACCCTGAAGTACTCGATCCTCCTGCTCGCACCCTTCTTCCCCCTCCATCTCGGCCACATCTGCGCAAGCCGTCGTCCTGATCTGCAATAATGTCGGCGATCCGAATCGTCCACCCGAATCCCGACGTCAAGCGTGGCGTGCAGTACTGGGAGGGTGTTGAAGCGAGCGTCGACGGTGTGCTGGGCGGCTTTGGCCATGTCTCTCGCGTCGAATCGCTGGGCTCGCGCTCGTTCCTTCTGGGCCTTCTTCCACACCTCTCCTTCTGTGCACCTGCCTCGTCCAACGTGTCTTCTTTCCAGTGGAAGCGAGACCGCATTGCAGAACGTGGTGGCAAGGGCCGCGCCTGCACACGTGCGCTCGATTGCGGCGCCGGCGTCGGCAGAGTGACCGAGCACAGCCTGCTGCCCATCTTCGACGAGGTGCACATGGTCGAGCCCGTCGCCAAGTTCCTTCTCGAGGCAAAGAAGCAGTCTGCATCATGGGCCCCCATCAAGACGCCGCCAAGCAGCTCGCCGTTCCAGGCGCGCAAGGCGGTCCACTTCCACTGCGCCACCCTCCAAGACATCGAGCCCAGCAAACCTTACTTCTCTGCCGCGCCTGTGGATGGCGACACCATCCCTCCTACCGTATCGATCGACGACGAAGCAGCACCATCGAAGGATGCGTCGGAAACAACAGCCGAGCAGAAAGGCGGCGTGGCCGGCTCGCAAGATGAGCCAGTGACGTACGACTTGGTCTGGGCTCAGTGGTGTCTGCAGCATCTTTCGGACAAGGACTTGATAGCCTTTCTCCAACGTTCCAAGGCAGCACTCAAAGAGGGAGGCATCATTGGTATCAAGGAAAACGTCTGCACGGAAGAAGCCGATGGTACGGAACGCGTATGGTACGACGACGAGGACCACAGCATCACGCGCTCCACCAAAGCGTACGAGCGCGTCTTCACCGAGGCTGGCCTCGAGATCGTCAAGTGCGAAGTGCAGGCAGGCATGCCCGCCGAGCTCTTTGTCGTCAAAATGTGAGTATTTTCTGAACACCCTCTGCATTTGCGGCGAGAAGCAGGACAGCT
Source organism: Moesziomyces aphidis (assembly GCA_000517465.1). Classification (NCBI taxonomy): domain Eukaryota; kingdom Fungi; phylum Basidiomycota; class Ustilaginomycetes; order Ustilaginales; family Ustilaginaceae; genus Moesziomyces; species Moesziomyces aphidis. The sequence goes on along the minus strand of AWNI01000009.1, from coordinate 1,017,782 downwards.
GACACTCTGGTTCCTCGTTTCTCACAGGTGGGCCTTGCGCTAGGCGCGACTTGCACCAGAATCCGATGCCGCTGAAACGGAAGAGACACATAGACACAAGTCATGGGTGCATCTGAAAAAAAAAGGCATGAATTGAAGTGGACATCGGCCCATGGGGTATCTAATGAGTGCGGTGCTTTGCCACCGATGCGGCAGGATTCTAAGAAGTGGACTTGCGGATCTTGTCGAGCATGACGTCCATCCTAGCGCTCAAGTTGGGCTGGCCCCTCGCCTGTCCGGTGCGGCTGCCGCTCGGCTTGTTCCAGAGCTTGTTCTGCTTGAGTCGCTCCTGCTCCTTCTCCTCCTTGGTGCGCGTGTCTCTGACCCTCTCCTCATCGTCCCTACGCGCAGCTGGCTTGGGCAGTGGATGCGGCAGAGGCTTCTTGCCCTTGCCCTGTGGCGCCCTTTTCGGCCTCAAGTCCTGCTTGGCTCCGAATAGTGCCAGATCCGATTGCTGCGCGTCGTCGTCGCCATTTTCAGGGGCAAACCGACCCTGATCTTTGGGCAAGCTGAACGGAAGAGCCGACTCGAGCTCGGCACTTCCGGCTGCACTGCCGCGCTCGCCTAATGGGGCTGCATTTGCGTCGGTGCCGCTGCTACCGGGCTTCACCTTGTCTTGCTTCAGCTGCTTGTAGTACTCCTTCTTCACCTTGGCCTTGTGGATGAGCTCGGCCTTGATGCGCTTGTGCTTGCCCAGGTAGGCGCCGTCCGGAAGATGCTTGGGCCCCACTTGGAAGCCGCCGGTCTTCTTGCCATTCGAGGGCGTGGCGGATGTGCGGTGCTTGACAAGCTGCTTCTTGGATAGCTTTGGAGGCGCCATGCTGTCTCTACTGCACGCCGTGGGCTGGATGCAAACGTCGCGGATGGTGGGTCAAGGTGGCCAAGTCGAGCGGTAGCAAAATTTCCAGAGTCGCTTCGACAAATTTCCCTCTGCAGAGCAGCTGCTGAGTGGAGGCGGTCCCGGGTTCCGGACTTCGAGTTCTTCCACGCGCCCGCAGCTTCAACTTTTTCTCTACTCACACCATCACCGCATCGGCCTTGCTTTCTTCAATCCGCAGAGATGGGTAAATCCACCAAAGACAAGCGCGACATCTACTACCGCCAGGGCAAATCGGAAGGCTACCGAGCACGATCGGCCTACAAGCTCCTGCATCTCAACGAGCAGTACGGCTTCCTCGGTGGTGCGGACGAATATGCGCTCGATGCGGCCGACCCGACTACTTCGACTTCCGACTCAGCTCCAAGAGCGACTGGATCCGCATCCTCTGCGCGGCGCTTTCCAACGCCGACACGCGTAGTTGACCTGTGTGCTGCTCCCGGCTCGTGGTCGCAAGTGCTCTCCCGACGCCTTGCCTCGGTGCCCGATTCGCACCTCGTGGCGGTCGACCTTCAGGCCATGGCTCCCTTGCCGGGTGTCACACAAATCATCGGCGACATCACTACACCTGCCACCGCCGATGCTGTGAGTCGTGCGCTCTCAGACGGTCCCGACGCCACCGGCACCGATGTGAAGGGCAAGGGCAAGGCTCGCGCTCAACTCATCGTCTGCGACGGCGCTCCCGACGTCACCGGCCTGCACGACCTCGACGAATACCTGCAGTCCCAGCTCCTCCTCGCAGCTACGCAGATCACATTCCGTATTCTCGAAGAGGGCGGCACCTTTGTCGCCAAGATCTTCACGCAGCATCCCCAAGCTGGTCTCGGTGCATCGCTCGGCAACATGGACCTCAAGGGAGCACGCCCAGCGACATCAGGCGCATTGCTCGCGCAGCAGCTCCGCACCTTCTTTGATCAGGTCGACATTGCCAAGCCAAGAAGCTCGCGCCTCGGCAGTGTAGAGCACTTCCTTGTGTGTCTCGGGTTCCGTCCACCCAAGAACCTCCCCAAAGGCATCGTCGGCAGCCTCGCAGATTCTGCGCCCAATCGGGAGGCACTCTCATCATCTGAATCCAGCGACGACGGCGACCGAGACGACCTCGTCCAGTACGCCCACAAGCTCCGGTCGCAACTTCAACGGCCCGACCTCCCCCGACACTTGCAACAATCGCACACGCGGCTCGCCGCCACTTTACCCTTTGTTGCCCACGGCGACTTGAGCGGCTTCGATCAATGATCCTCAGTGCTTTTTGCAATTGCAACGACATTCGTGCATCGCATGGTTTGATTCTATAGGTTAGTTGCTCTGCCTGAGCTCCCAGTCGTACGCCTTCTTCTCGAACCAGAACTCGCCTGGCTTGGCATCGGTCTTGTGCAGGGCGAGCAGCACGGGCGTCTCGGCACCCTGATCCAGCGTTTTGTGGCCCTTGCCTTTGGTCATGTCGGTGTTGACATCTGCGTCGGTGAAGAAAGAATTATGCGAGCTTTGGTCAGAACAACGAAGCAGGTCGCTAGCCGAGATCGGAAGAGGCGATACTTACAGCCTGGACAGCAGGAGAAGACGTCGACCCGCTTTCCCTGCTGCTTGTACACTTCGGCCAGTGCACGGATGTAGGCGATCACGCCGCTCTTGCTCGTAGCGTATGCGGCTCCCTTCCAGCCCTTCTCCTTCCACGTTCCGTCGGCCACAACCTGCTGGAACTCCTCCATGAGCCTGTCCACATCTTCGACCGTCTTGGCGTTGCGGAATCGGTCGCGCACCTCGTCTCCAAATCCACGTAGTACGCCCGTCGACGAAGCGATCGTCACAATCCTTCCGCCGTCCTTCACGGGGATGTGATCGATTACATCCTTGACGGCGTAGTAGTTGGTGGCGACCGTCTGCTTTGCGACGTTGGCATCAAAGCCGTCCATTGCGATGCCGGCGTTGTTGACCAGGATGTCGATGCCCGGCTGAAGCTCCGCGGCGAGCTTGGTCACCGAGTCGTGCGACGACGTGTCGAGCTGTCGCACCTCGATCGAGACGCGATCGAGCACGTCCTTGGCCAGCTCGGCATAGAGCGACTTGCGCGCCTCTTCACCCTTGCTGACGTCGCGAGAGCCCAGATAGATTGTAAGCTTGTCCGACGGCGACGTGTAGAGCGAAGAGGCCGGGAACTCGTTGGCGAGCCGGCGCACGATGCCGTAGCCAAGCCCGCGGTTGCCTCCAGATACAAGTGCAGTCACCATGGTCGTCTTTCTTTATGGAAGACAATGTCCGATGTGGTGGAGGAGCGTGACGAAGCTGGAGCCGAGGCGGCTACCTACGCCCCAAGTCTAGGAAGAGGCGCTGACTGATGCGGCCGTGCAAAGGCCGAGTGGAGCAAGCTCGAAGTGCATGTGGAGGTTGAGGCGTCGGAAATATTCCCAGCTCCAAGCGGAACTAAGCTGCACGGAACAAAGGGTCCTCCGCGGGTGACTTTGGGCGTCATCCCACACGCACGTTCCATTCTCCCATCCACGACCATCAGAACACCCTTTCTACCATAGACACTCATTCCACTTTACGCATGGCTTCGCTTTCCGCAACGAAACAGGCGATACGCTCCCTGGCCACTCGGGCCGGCGCTTCAATCCTGCCTGTCTCCTCTCTAGGACCCATGCGAGCCGCTACGTCCTCGAGGCTGCTCCACAGCTCGTTCGGCAGGGCAGCAACATATGGACGCTTCAAGGATGGAACACAGCCTCTCTCCCTCGGCTGGCAGCGAAACATGTCCTCATCGCAGTCGGCGGGCCGAGAACAGCTGTCTGGTGATCAGCTGCGACGTCAGCTCGAAGAACAGCTGTTTCGCCGCATTGGACAAGGCGCCCAGGGTCAGTCTCGCTCGCAACAAAAGCCTGTGCAGTACCAGCGCTTTGGCGGTGGAGGTGGCGGTGGTGGAACAGGACGCAGAGGATGGCGCCTTTCGCGGCCGCCTGTGCTCGTTCTGATCGCGCTCGGCGGTGGCGGCGTCTACTACGTGACGCATCTCGAGCAGGTCCCCGAGACGGATAGGTGGAGATTCATCGACGTCAGCCCGGAACAGGAGCACGAGATGGGCAAACAATCGTTACAGCAGATCCTCTCAGAGTATCGCGATCGTGTCCTGCCCGCGTCGCATCCGTACTCGAAGCACGTGCGTGCGGTAGCTAGTCGCATCGTGGCGGCGCTGGACAAGGCCGTGGACAGCAGCAATCAGCCGATGCACACCAAGGGCGATCCGAACCTCACGCACCATTCGCACGGCCAAGAAGGTGGCATCAGCTACGGCCAGTCTGGCTCTGGCTCTGCTTCCTGGTTCGGTGGCCAGTCCGAGGCGCCCGCGGCCAAACCCGCCACGCAGTGGGAGGTCTACGTTATCGACGATCCCAAGCAGAAGAACGCATTCGTGCTGCCTGGCGGCAAGATCTTTGTGTTCACAGGGATCCTGCCCATCTGTCAGAATGCCGACGGTCTCGCGACGGTGCTGGGGCACGAGGTGGCCCACCAAGTCGCGCGACACTCGGCAGAGAAGATGTCGGGCTACAAGGTGCTTGGAGCCGCCTCGCTGTTGCTCGATGCGCTCGGCCTGGACATCGGGCTGAGCAGGACGGCGCTGACGCTGCTGATGGAGCTGCCCAACTCGCGCACGGCCGAGTCCGAGGCCGACTACCTCGGACTGCGCATCATGAGCCGCGCGTGCTTCGACCCGCGCGAGGCGAGCAAGCTCTGGACACGCATGACCGAATCCGAGGGCGACGGGGGGAAGGGAATCTTAGGCAGCGCACAAGCGGTTCTGTCCACGCATCCCATGTCGAGCAAGCGCATCAAGAACATGGAGAAATGGCTGCCCGAAGCAATGGATACCAGGAACGCATCCAACTGCCCGGCTCCGCAACAGGTGGATGCCTTCCGCTCGGCTGCCAATCAATCACGCCAATCTTTGCCATTCTAGCCTCAGCGCTTGCCGGCATTTATAGACTCGACCACGGACACAATGCACATACAAGTCGATAGAAATACGTCTGAATGCTTTTCTATTGATTCCCTGGATGATGCAAATAAGAGCAGTCTTATAAAGTGCAAGCGATCAGTGCGACTTGGGATGCGACTGCAAGTTGACGCGCCAGGCTGAAGGCGGTAGCGCCTGCAGCTTGCGACACGCCGGAATGATGAATGTGACCAGCAGCGCCGTGCCGACGACGACGCACAGCGTCGAGGTCCAATAGTATCCGTCGCGTTCGATGTAGCACTCTCCTCCCGCCGCCGAACATGCCGCCTTGCCCAGGTCCGAGGTGCACTCCTTTCCACCGATGCCCTTGGACGCTGTCGCCCACAATTTGGCGATCTCCGCGTCCTTGAGAAGCAACGCGCTCGACGGCGGCTGGCAGCTCGAGATGGTGAATAGATCCACGGCCTTGAGTACAAAGTATCGCGGCCACGTCCCGCCCAGGTTGGACACGGTGTTAAGCAGAGTCATGTAGGTGCCGCCAATGAGCGGGTCTGCGATCTGCGTGTGGAAGGCCGAGATGCCGACAAACTGCACCGTCGACGCAAAGCTTCCAGCCACAGTGCTAGCGATGACCACGAAGAAGTAGCCCGCTCCGATGGGTGCCGATGGCATGCCGTGGACGATCGCCATGGACAGCACGGCGAATCCGAGGCGGAAGAAGAATGCCACCACCCAAGGCTGCAACGCCTTGTCGCCCTTGCTCCACCTCGCTGCAAGGTAGCCAAAGATGAGCTGGAAGGGGAAATCGATGAGCACCGCCAGCGCGAGGTCCTCCTTGCCGAACCCCTTTTCGACGAGCTTGAGTCCTGTGACTGCCTCGTTTGCCTGGAAGCCGATCTTGGCGACAAAGTGGATGAGGATGAAAGTCTGGACGTGTTTGAGCTGGCAGATGCGCCACATGATCGAGTAGACCTTCTTGACGTCCATGTCGGGAGCATCGTCTGCCTCTTCGTCTTCCTTCTGGAAGAAGAGCAGCCATGCGGTCACCACGATGAAGCCAAATGCCCAGAAACGCATGTAGGCCGACAGCGACAAGAGCGGATAGTCGAGCGGTGTGGATCGGAAGTACTTGTTGCTGAACTCGACCGAGTTGAACGCAAGGAAGACGGTGAAGCTGAGGAAGTAGCCCGAGTTGAGGCCTACAGTCTGGGCCGTGCTGGCGTACGAGAGGTTCTCCTGCGAGAGCAGCGTGAGCGCCCAGCCGTCGACCGCAATGTCCTGCGTGGCGGCAAAGAGGATGAGCACGAAGAAGATGAGCGTGATGAGCTTGACGTTGGGCAGGTCGGCGAGGAGCAGCTGGTCGACGTTGCGCGAGAGGTACCAGAACATGACGCCGACGATGGTCTGGATGGGCACGATCCAGCTCTTGCGGCGACCGAGCGAGAGCTTGCCGATCAACGGAAGCTGCAGCTCGTTGACGAAGGTCGAGTCGACGATGGGGCTCCAGAAGAGCTTGAGCGAGTACGGATACGTGCAGAGCATGAAGAAGCCAATGTCGCCGTAGCTGAGCTTGGTCTTCAGAAGGAACGGCATGGTGCCGAATGCAAGACCGACGGGAACACCCTGAAGCAGGTAAAGCACGACGAGAAGAATCATGGCACGCTGGTCGCGCGGCGAGAGGTCCATGAAGCCGGAAGCCTCCTCGCCGCCCTGTTGCTTTGGATCATTGGCCTTGATGTCTGCTTCTGCGATCGAGGCGTGCCGTGTCGCAAGCAGGTCGGAGGTCTCGACTGCTTCGGATGAGGGCGTGCCGTTGGCCATGGCTGCTGTGGGTCTTTGGCGCAGCTTGGCGTCGTCGCCGGCTCCGTTTGCCAGCGACTCTTTCGTCCCCTTTGCGGCTCCCATACTGTGTCTACTGTCTTCCGACACTTGCAAGCCGGATCTGCAAGGATAATGCGATGGAGGAAGACGTGAGAGACCACAAGAGACTCAGCAGTGCTTGTGTGTGACATGCAGTCGCCTCCGCACCGGCACGGCCACGCGCGTCCATCAAAAAAAGGTCCCGCGTTCCACGTCGACCACGTCGACGGGTCGTCCTTCCAAAGCAACACCAAATTTCAAAATTCACGTTTGTTAGGCCGCCACGAACAGAGTTCCATCGAGAAAATCATCTGCGCAAAGCTGCGTGGCTTGACAACTGGCGGCAGCTGTGAGCGTTCTTGCAGCTTTGACAGTTTAGGAGCCCACAAAATTGTAGACTTTGACACATGACCTTGCGGAGTCAGCCACCGTTCGGCTACAAGCCGGACCAATGGCCGAACGCTGAGGCTGCCGATAAGGGAGCGGCAACGAAGCTTCTTCTGCGTCTCAGGCCGCTGGTCCGTCCGCGGCTGCAGGCGCTTATCCAGTCTCGCTCATCTCCGAGATGGCCACTTCCCGCCTCGGCTGCGGCTGTAGCCTCTCACAAGGTTGTTCGGGGCCTCCAAGAGCTTCGACATGACCAGCCGATACCAGAGGGACACTCTCAACCTCTAGCCACATCAATCTCATCCCCTTCCCTGTCCAGCTGAGAACCGATACGGAGGAGCGTATCCCACTGCACGAACAATGTCGTCTCCGGTGACCGGCGTCGTCGTCCTCATTCGACACGGTGACAGGCAGGGATTCTACCAGTCGCCCTCCACCTACACCGCCTCCAAGACCAACCTCACCGTGCTCGGCTACCTGCAGGAGCTCAACAGCGGCGCACAGCTTCGCACTCGCTACCTCGACACAGCCTCTCCGCTTGTCATCCAGGGCGTCAACACCAACGTCGCCGAGAATGTGCAAATCTCGGTGCAGGCAGATGCCGGAGGCGAAGGTGGCGTGATCGTCGAGAGCGCCAATGCTTTCATGCAGGGGCTCTTCCCTCCTTTCAATGAGACCCTGGAGCTGGCCAACGGCACCACTGTCGCTTGGGACAACCGCGCCCAACTCATCCCCGTAGAGACCATCGAGCCAGACCAGTCGTTCGTCATGGAGCCTTGGACCGACTGCGACAAGTTCGACGATTGGACCAGCACCTTCTACAGCAGCGCCGATTTCAAGAGCAAGAGTGAACTTGCCCAGCACTTCTACGACTCGCTACCTGCTTCGCTCATCGGCAATCGTCCCAAGACGCTCGTCAACGCCTGGAACGTCTTCGACTTCCTCAACGTCGAGAGAATCCACAATGCCACCTTGGCTCCGATGATCACCGACGACATTGCACAACAAGCCTTGTTTTGGGCCAACTACCACGAGGCCGGGCTCTTCAGCAGCCCCGATCCCATGTCGATCGGAAGCATCGCCGGCCGAGGCATCCTCAATCCACTCACCGATTCCATCCGTCGCGTAGCCAATGCCTCGGACCCACTCAAGGTGTCCGTGCTGGCCGCATCGTACAAGCCCTTCTTTTCGCTCTTCAGCCTTTTCCAGATGCTCGACCTGCAGGGCAAGCTGGTCGACTACGCCTCTGCCATGGTGTTTGAGATTCACCAGGACAAGACCATGCAGATCTACTTCCGCAACGGTCCGAACGGCAGCTTGGATGCCCACAACGTGCTCGACTCGGCAAGCTTGCCTGTCGAGACATTCCTGCAGCACTACGACCCGGTCAAGCTCGATACCTTGGCGGAATGGTGCAACCTCTGCGGCGAGACCACGGCACGCGGCTGCGCGGCACTCAACGCGCTCAACGGAACCGGAAGCGGCGGAAAGTACTCGGACGTCACTTCGACTACGGGCAAGCACGAGGTCTCTCCTGTCGTGGCAGGCGTTATCGGTGCGTTGGTCAGCCTTGCGCTCGCCGCTGTTGTGGTGGCGGCTCTGTCCTACCTCATGGGTCTGACGGTGATCAAGCGCAGCAAGGGGGCTTACCCTAGGCGCCAACACCTCCTCGCTCCGGCATCTTCCAGCACCGTGCATCGTCAAGGCAACAGCGTGGAGCTTCATTCCAACCTGGACCACAAAGATTCCCATGTAGCATAGCTCTCCAAAAGTCACCGCCATTCACCACTGTGCCCTTGCGGATTTGAGTTGCGGAAGATGATGGACCCTGAACCCGAGACGGCTTTTTTCTAGCTGTAAAAATGAGCCTCGGAACTCGGACGTGACCGGATGGCCTGCTGAGTCAAAAAGACGAGCTCGCCTCCACAAGTCCGTCTCGAGGTGAAGGCTAGCTCGCCTGTTCCTGTCTCCGTCCAACACCATCTAACCTCGATCCACGGCGGCAAGACAGCTAAACCAAGTTGCTGGCGATGTCGCTGCTCAAGGCTTTTGGTCAGGCGCTTCAGCGCTCAGTCGAGGTCGCTCGAGATGAGACTGCAAAGAGTATGTCCAAAGCCCTCCATCCTCCCGTTGCCAGACGCGATCGTTGAATCGTCTTTTACGCTACATCTTGCTGACCCTGTCCTCCCGATCGTCTTGTAGTGATGCGCATGGAAATCTCTCCAACGTCGAAGAATCAAGGAGCACTCCTCATCTACGCCATGACGCAGCCGGCGCACCTGTCGAACTTTGCGACCGGCTCGGATTCGGATATCGGTGGTCTGTCGCAGTGTCGGCTGGGGCTGGACGAGTCGTCGCGAGGACGATTCTACGGCACGCTCTCATCGCAGGTGCCTCGTGGTGGCAAGATTGAGAAGAGCGGATATGCGGGCTTCCGCAACCGCAACCGCCCTACGCTCTTTGGCAACCAGTGCTGGGACACGACGGTGCACCCCTACCTCGCGCTCCGCGTCAGGAACAGGCTCGCCAAGAAGCCAATCGCCGGCGCCGACAAGAGCGAGCATGCAGATGCCGGTGCGGGTAGCGGCCTGCGTGCGGCACTGCACGCGAGCGGGCCTTCGGGACCCGCTACCAGCCGTGCAGTTCATGCGCTCGGCCTTGGCAGGAAGGAGCTGCCAGGCCCAAAGTTCTTTGTCAACATCCAGACCGACGGACCCGTCACGAGCGACCTTTTCCAGCACCGCCTGTATCTCGACGAGAGCAAAGGATCCAACTGGCAGACTGTGATCGTAAGTTGTGGCCTGCGTTTCCATACCTCGAGCTTTCCTAACGCCGACGTGTTGCCTCTAACGCGAATTGTTCACCTCGGACGGCCTGACAGATCCCGTTCAACGACTTTGTGCTCACCAACACGGGCCAGGTGTCCAACTCGCAGGTGTCGATGATGCGCGAAAAGATCCGCACGGTCGGCATCTCGTCGGTGCTCGACGTGCCCGTGCCTCCGTCGGCGTCTAAACCGCCGAGCAAGGACGCGCCTCCCTCTGCACTCTCCCGCAACGCGCGCGAGTCCGAGCAGGAAGAAGATGACTGGGCGGTGGATGGCGACCTTCGTGCGGACGACAACCTCGACACCGCCCTGCGAGGCAGCAAGAGAGGCGCAACTTTCAACTTTGACCTCGGCGTCGAGAGTGTCTATGCTGTGGGAGAGCTGGAGGAGCTCGACGGCTTGTTCCAGCACTAATCACGTGTTTGTGCTGAAATTCATTGTGATTGGGACTCTCACTTCTGAATGTCTGAAGTCTCCCATGCGGGGCGAAAAGGCACTGCGGGGTGCCTCGATCCGAGGCAGCCTGTTCGGCTTCCCCGCAACTATGATTCCAATACGAGATGTCGAGTAAAGGCGGCAGGCCTGATGCGGGGAGGGAAGGCGGACCCTGCGGAGGACGTTGCCGAGCATGAGATGGCCGGGCGTGCTCGGGGTTGACCGGTGCCGAGTCTACTCGCGTAGGGGCTGACACCGGGGATCTCGTCGAGATTACCGGTCGCGCCACTGCATATTTGCGGATTGGAAGAAAGCCGCGAGCAGTGGGGAAAGGCCGATCGGTGTGGAGGCAATTGGCGCGGCGGCAAAGTCACCGACGACCGTGCGCACACTTCACCCCGCCAGGCATCCCGCTCTCTTATAAGCCCGGGCCTTCTCTTCCACCGCGCCTGACTCCTCCCTATACCCAGAACAACACCACCAGATCAAGTTTACTCACAGCAAATATGGCCCTCGATCCTTTTGAGCCCATCGTCTTCGGCGCCGAAGGCGCAGAGCTGGTGGCGACCGTGCTGCCATACGGCCTCACGATTCACACGATCGGCACCGAGGAGGGCGAGGACTTCATTGGCGGCCCCGAACACCCGCGCGACCATCAGACTCGAGGCCGAGCGTTCCTGAACCCGATCATCGGCCGCTTTGCCAACCGTCTTCCCGTGGGCAAGATCGACTACACTTCGGCCAGCGGCCATTCGGGCCACCTCCAGCTCGAGGAGTACAGAGGACCTGGTGTTGTGCTTCACGGCGGAGCCGAGGGCGAAAAGGAGAACCAGGTCGACAGCATCGTGCAGCACGGTCCGTTTGACAGGTGCTACTGGCAGCCGATCGACACCAAGGACAGCAAATTCTTCAGCGATGCAGGCTATGCTTCGACGAGCAACCCGAGGGGCAAGCAGAGCAGCCTGATCTTTGCGATCGAGTCGCCCGACGGCGATTCTGGATTCCCAGGACAGCTGCGTGTCGAGACGCTGCTTGCACTCGTTCCGGGCTCGGGCTCGGACAGCGTGATGGGCAAGTCGGCAGGCAAATTGTTGATTCGCTACCGTGCCGCCCTCGCATCGGACGGCTCTGTCGAAGCCACGCCGTTCAACATGACGCACCACTGGGGTTTCAACATGTCGGCCTTGAACGAGCAGGCGTGCAAGGCCGAGAACGGCACGGTGACCGAACAGATCATCCAGATGTACCCACCACCGGGCAAGCCGCTGTACCATCTCGACATCGACCCAGCGATGCTCGCCACGGGCAAGATGAACGTCACGACCGGAGAGCCCGAGACCTTCTCCAACCCCGGCTCTCACCACTGGGACAGGAAAGACGGCAAGCGCATCTCGGATGGCATGCCTGCCAACGGCTACGACGACTTCTACGTTTGGGGACCCGACGCTTCCGTTCCTCAGGCGGACGAGATCGGCCAGATTGCAACCGAGGCGACCAAGCGCATGCGCGTCACATCCGAGTCTGCCGGCCGCTCGGTGCTCTTCTACTCGAACCAGGTCGGCGTGCAGATGTACACTGCCGAAGGCCAGCCCGAGCACCCCGCTGATCCGGCCAAGTCGGGCGGCCTGATGAAGCAGGCTCACCGCAAGGGCGGCCAGCCCGACAGCGGCAACTTCAAGCGCAGCTTCACCGCCATCGAGTTTGGCGGCCCGCACTGCGGCTTCCTGCACGACCGCCTCGCAGACATGGGTGGACGCGAAGAGGTGCTCGAAAAGGGCCAGATCTACGACAACTGGGTCGTATGCGAGGCCTTCCGCAAATGAGCTCACCAGCAGAGAGCCTGTCCGATGATCATGGCCGATGTAGCCCGATATCGGGACCAGGAAATGAAAGCGTTCAAGAAAGACGACGTGTTGGGAGATTGTGACTGTGCAGAGCGTGTGATTGAGGCGTGAGCACTGCAAGCCAAGAAATGGCGCGCCCGGCGCAGGAACACACGGCGTAGCATCCGAAGACAGAGCTGCAGCTCAGATGGAATTTTGAGGGTTGCAAGCCTCGAATGCGCGGACTGCGCAGCGACAACACATCAAGGGTAGCGTTAAACTTAGCCGGCCCGCATCGAAGAAGGAACACTCGCAGGCGCTGCTGACAAGGGAAACCAGGATCGACGTGGCTTACTGAGACACTGTCGATCAAACCCTCTTCGCCACACCGCTTGCTTGACTGTGGCGGCAGCGAGCTGTGTCAGCTGGTCCAGCCGGGTGCACCGCCGGCCATGGCAACGCCCCTCGAATGCAAGGTCGCTGTGCAAAGTGCTTAGTTGGATCGAAAGTGCGCATTTCATGTTGGAGCCGTCGGCGTCGGAGCTTGAAAAACGAGCGCGTTGGCAGCCGACTCAAAGCTTTGTTCTCTCTGCGCGTCTTGCCAGCGAGGCAGGAGCAATTTCGCAGGCCGAGAGGTGCAGATCCTCGGCTCCTCCGTCCGGCCGCTTGAAGCTCCTTTGCACAGCAGCGCTTCCGCGTCGCAGCGGATCAGACAGAGTGAGCGACGTGATTGAGTGATCTCGATGCAAGGACGGGTGGGTCGTCGCGCAGGGAAGACAGCAGCCGGCACTTCCGACGCCCTCTTGATGCGGTGGTCCCATCTTCGCTGCAAGAACTGCAGCTAAGCCTGTTGTGCTGCATGATCTCGACAACCGAGACGAGGAACACGGTTTCTCAAGTTCCTGGAGCGCTGCAGTGTTGCCGTTCTGCCGGTCCGTTGCAGGGCGCTGCCGCCTAGACGTTGCCAGCGCGTTGAGCCGCAGATGATCCCCTTACCCTTTGCACGCTCTGAGAGAGGGAAAGAGGGGAAGAGGGTGCTGTGATCGTCGAATGCGACAGCGAGCGTTTTGTCAAAGGTGTGATCACAGATGCGACAGATGTTCTGCGTGAGAACAGGCTCATACAGAGTAAGCTGCCGAGACTGTAACTTTGCTCTGCGGAAGGGAGCAAGAGCCCGAAGCGCTCGGCCTGGTGCGCACTCACCGAGCCTTCCGAAGGCGACGCCGAGCGCAATCTTTCCGCTCCCTGACCTCCAGTACTTCAAACCTTGAGTTCTGCCCTTTCCTCCTCCCCCTCTCCATCCTCTTCCGACCACTCTCCCCTCCCCCCTGCCAGCGTCTCCCCTCGCGTTGCTTTGATAGCATCGACCCGCTTCTCCTCGTCCAGCTTTCCTTCCCCTCGGCTCCTCGGTAGTTCAAAGTCTTTGACAGACATCACCATCGTTCAGCATCGTTCCCACCGACTACTGTAGCATCACCACTCCACCATCTCTCTGCTCACTCTCTTGACCAAAGCCCCCCCTCTCGCGTCAATCAACATGCTCGTTCTCAACCACAAGCTCATCCTCCTCGCCGTTCTGGTGCTCGCTCTCTTCTTGAGCAACGCCGACTCTGTCGACGCCAAGAAGCAGTGCCGCGTCAAGCACCAGAAGCACCACCACAAACACCACAAGGCCAACCACCACTCCTCGTCCTCTGCCGCCAGTGGTGCCCAGTCCGGCTCTCAGTCCGAGGCTACCTCGCCCTCTGGCTCGTCGTCCAACTCGTCGTCGGGCTCCTCCGCTTCGTCTGGCTCCAGCTCCGGCTCGGGATCCGGCTCCTCTGGCTCCAGCTCGAGCTCCAACTCCAACTCCGGCTCTTCGTCGTCGTCGGACTCGGGCTCGGGCTCGTCCTCTTCTTCGTCGTCCTCATCCTCTTCGTCCTCTTCGTCTTCGTCTTCGTCCGGTATCTCCATCTCTGGATTCTCTCCTCCCCTTGGCAAAGCGGGTGTCGCTGGCGGCAACTCGCTCAAGTGGACTGCCAAGTCGCTCGGATGGTACTACGACTGGACCCCCAACCCGGACAACCCGAACCGTGGCGACATCCTCGCCGTGCCCATGCTCTGGGGTCTGGGCCGTGTCGACCACGACGACGACTGGGCTCGCTTCGAAGCCTTCAAGAAGCTCAAGCCAGGCTCCGCCCCCTTCGTCATGGGCTTCAACGAGCCTGATTTCTCCGGCAGCGGCTCGTCCGGCGTGATCCCCGTCGCCGATGCCGCCGCCGCTTGGGAGCAGTGGATCGCCCCTCACGCCCACGCCGGCGCCAAGCTCATCTCGCCCAGCATGGCCATGCAGAAGGACGAGACTTGGCTTGCACCTTTCCTCAAGGCCATCAAGACCCAGCCCGACATCATCGCCGTCCACATCTTCCAGGACAACATGGACGGCGTCAAGGGCGTCCTCGATCATTTCGCCCAGTATGGAAAGCCGATGTGGATAACCGAATGGGCGGTGATCTCGGCAGGTATCCATATCTAGCTATCACAGCATTGCGACACGTTGACTGACTCGCTCGTCTTTTCTCCTCAACAGTACCAGGGACCATCGCCGAAATATGCGGACCAGGCTACGGTCGATTCTATAGTTAAGCAGATGGTGGATCTTTTCGAGAACGATGAACGCGTCGCAGCATATTCGATTTCGGACGCCAACAATGGACCTTACGGCGACCTAACACCGAACCAGGCTGGTCAGAGTCTCAGCCAGACGGGCAAGACCTATCTGGCTTCTGTCGAGCAGGCGACGGGCAAGAACCAGCGCCGCAGCCTCACTCCCGTCCGAAAGTAAAGGCTAATGCCAAGCGGGTATGCGCGGGCGCATCCCGCTGAAGTGCGCGAGTCAGCGGGTCTCCCCTCCATCTTGATGATGCTTGGCCGGGGCCACTGGCTTTGTCGCAATCTCCGACTTTTGTGTTCCATCGCAACCTGTCACCCTCGTCACACTGTACTTCGTTCTCCTCATCTCCTTCGCTGCTTTGGAAGTCGCTGCACTCTTTGGAAGTTGCAGACTCCAGACCGTTCGGTGCGGGAAGCAGTCGAGCTGTGAGGAGCGGGTCTGGTATCCGCTCCGCACGCTCGCGGCAATGCAAAACATCGAACGACAATTACCGTGTGATCTTCTGACTGGAGGCTTTCAGAATCACATCGGAAATCACATCGGAAAAGACTGAGCTGTGTGACACATAGACTGCGCAGTATCTGATGCGGAATGCCGCAGATCCTCAGACGAAACTCAGTGTCAGAGGAAGCTCATACACAGTCTCCGTGGGAACGTTTCGAGGTGTCACACACAGTCCAACGTTTTTCGGCTACGAGTGGTATCATTGCAGTGCGAGAGGGTCCGTGTCCATGCGGTCGGCGGGGAGTCGAACGTAATCGATCGACTACGAAAACGGGGTGACATTTTGAGTTGTTGCAGGCTGTGGTGGAGCCGTTGAAGTTGCGTTCTTTGCTGCGTTTGGATCGTCGCCGCATCCGCAATCGTAGGTGCTGTCGAGCTGGTCGCACGGGAATTCGTCTTTGCCCAGGCTTTTGTTGACTTCGTTGTGGAGTGCGCAGAGCCAGAGACTTGCGGATTTGCGCGAGCCCACTTGGGGCGGAAGCTCCTTGAGCAGCTGCTGGAAGTGATGTGCGCACTCTCCGCACGGATACAGCTGGGCAAAGTTGAGGAAGAATGTGCGCAGTGTTTCGGACTCTAGCTTCGTTGGTTGGTCCGGGAAACGTAGCGTCATGGTGTGCAGGAAGTGCCACGTCGACCTGCCCAGCGCTGCCTTGGCTGTGGCGTTACCCATCTTGGGCATGATCACTCCCTCGACGCGCTCCGTGTCCTTACCCGCACCTGTGGCAGGAGATATCGCTGGGTTGGTTTTTGCATCCTGGCCGCCGCTTGTGCTGTCCTGCTTGGTGGTGGAAGATGACGCGGTCGGTTTCCAGTGGTCGATGAATCCCTTGACCTGATCTTCGACCTTGTGCACCCCGCTCCCCACGTTGGCGGTTGCATCGTGCCAGTTCCAGCCATTCCACAGATGAGCCTGTTCTGCGCCATTCCCCTGCGATACCTGTGCGAGTGGGTTCGTGCCGCCCTGTGCGGACTGAAGAATCGAATCGGACGAGTAGGCCAAGCCTGTCTGCGGATCGATCAGCACTGGTTGTGCTGGATGCGAGAGGTAGAGGAACGACGGAATCAGCAGGATCATTCCGGCCAGCAACACGAGCTGAAAGAACCTCGACACCATGTTGCACTCCCTCCGACGCGGCCGTACTCTGCGTCAAGGTCGAGAAAGGTTGGGTAGAACGGCTAAGATGGTGGCAGCCACTGTGAACGAAACGTGGCACCGCGTTGGATGCCTACCCGACTCCCGACCCGTGGACCCTTGCCTGCCAGCCGAACGATGTAACAAATCTGGAAAAAATGCCGTGCCGGACGATGCACGCCAAGCCTTGGGAGCGTGCCGTGCCCACACATGTACACGCTATGGGCAGCTGATCGATTCAACCTCCGCCCCGGCTTCTTCCTTCCGCCACACGGCGGGCCGCAACAACACATGACGAGAACGTTTTGATCGCACAGTAGCATTGATAGGTGGTATATTCGTGCGTTACAAGTGTTGGTGATTGGATGTCGCCTGCTGAGGCGCGATGAGGGCCCACTCGAGCTCCATGGCTTCGATCCACTCATGGTCTGTCTGAGGCAAGGGCGGGCAGTTGCCGACGTCGGCTGCTGCTTCTGCCGAGGCCCTGCGAGCGAAGGAGGTGGTCTGGAGACACCGCACGCGCGAAGCCTTGCCTTGCTCGGGGTCCGGCGAAGAGAGCGTGCGCAGGTGCAGATAGAGCCCGCGCGCAGCGGCGGGGAACAGGTTCTCCGGATAGTTCGAGTAAAGCTTGAGCACCATCTGTCGGATCTTCCATGGCGCACCCAGCTGGTACTCTGTCCCACCCACCGTGACAGAAGAGGTTGTGATGGCGTTACCGTCAGGCGAGGCTTTGAGCAACTCGACCACCTGTGCCTCGCGCTCAAGACGGTGATCCAGGTACTGTTTGAGCATCTTGCGGCCTTCCTCGACGACGGGACCGTGCGCTGGGTACAGACGATTCTCCGCTGCAGCCGTGCTCGTCCCTTCGTGGGTGGGCAAAGAGGGTCCGAGCTCCTCGAGCGCACGGGAGCACTTGCGCAAGCTCGACATGTAGGCGGTGAGATCCTCGAATACGGTGGTGCCCTGGCCAAGAACGTGGTCGCCCGTGAGCAGCGTCTTCTCCTCGTTGAGCACCAAGCAGATGTGATCGGCGGTATGCCCGGGCGTATGCAAGACGCGCAGAGACGACCGGTCGCTGGCACCAGCCACTTGGATGACGGATCCCTCTTGGAGCGGCCAAAGCGGCGAGGCTGCATCGCCGGAATCCGAGCAGGGGATGAAGGAGCCCTTGGGCAGGCCGTGCAGCATCTTGACGAGCTCCGGATCGGACTCCGGATCCGGCAGCTTGTGTATACGCGGTGCCGGGAGCGTCACGGTTGCTTCGGCGCGAAGTTTCGACAGGAGCGAGAGGATGGAAGGCAGACCGCCGACGTGGTCGTGGTGCTTGTGTGTCAAGACGATGTCCGAGATCCAGGCGGTGAGCTCATCCTCGTCGTCGTCGTCCTCTTCCATGGCATCCTGATTTGAGCGAGCGGCATCCTTGGAAGGCACGCCGTCGACGGAGCCTTTGAGCGCGCGCTCGAGCAATGGCAGGTACGCTTCGGTGCCCTCGCCCGTGTCGACAAGGATCGAGGGTCTTGACTCGAGCTTTGCGTGCGCGACGGGCGGCGTTGAGATGAGGTACGTGTTGGTGCCGGCGAGCGTGTAGGGCCCGGGATTCTGGCCGAGGATGCGCACGACGCGGCTCGAGAGCCGGATAAGGTCTTCAACAGCCTTTCGTGCCTCTGCCATGGGTGTGGTGGTGGTGCAGCACTTGCGTGGATGGAGTTAGCGCTGAGAGCCAGCGAAGGCGACGATGGCAGTGATGGAGTCGAAAGGCAAGTGTCGCAAGAGAGAGAGATGGCTGGATGGCACGACCAACGACAGGCGCTGCTGGCTTTACTTGGGTCCGTCGTAAAAGAGCCAACCGGTGTGCCGGCAAATCTAAGCCACTGATGTAGCGAGCATGTGGGACGCGGCATGGGTGCCGTTCCGAAGGAGAACGAGAGGATGAAATGCTTTGGGCACGGCGCAGGCTGCCATGCAGAGTGGAGCTGCCACGGCGCATGACACGCTGCACGCTCACTTGCAGTTGCTGTTGCCATTTTCGAATCTGCCTCGGCAGCGGCACCAGAGCGCGGACGCGGGCCAAACGCGAAAAATGCCAAGCAAATTCGGCCGCCGAGCCAGCCGGCGATCCGAGCTCCGATCTTAAGGCGGGGAGCTATTGTAGGAGTGACACTGGCCCCCCCACGCTGGCTGGGCTGATCGATCCAAGCGAGGCCTCTAGCGTTTCGACAAGAATGCTAGGAGGCGATGCTGGCAAAACGGAGCACACAGTCAGCAAGGACAGGGCCAGAATGCCAGCAAGTACGGTGGGGGGGACCGGCGGTTCTGGTCGCACATGGTCAAGGGTTTGGTCGGCTCGTTTGCGCTCCGAGCATGCCGACGGTTTTCGACGCGCGTCCAACTCGTCGCCGCTGATTGCCCACGTCGATCCTGCCGCGATTGCCGCCGAATGACAATGTCTGCTTACAAACATCAGGTCGAGCAGGCTGCGCTTCATGCAAGCCAGCCGGCAAGTTTTGTGCCGCTCAAACTTGCCAGATCGGATGCTTGTCCACCTTGTAGCGACAGTGTCGATATACATCTTGTATACTGTACATTTTGACGGGCTAACAGTGTCAAAAACTGCAAGATCGCGTCGACCGCTTGTGGAGGTCTGTGTTGCAAAATTGGATTTGCTCGACCGTCGCCGAGGAGAGATCCTCCGTCCGACATTCTACTTCTAACCTCCATCGATACCCTGCCGACGTGTATAACGTGCGGCATCACTACAGTTCAACATGGGCGTCAAGGGCTTGACGTCGTTTGTCAAGCAGATCCAGCATGTCGTGTCGGAGGAGGTGACTATCCCGACCAAAAGCGATGGCGATGCGGCGAGCTCGTCGTCGGGCGCTTCGACTCCTACAGGCCCTTTGGTCGTCGATGGCTGGGCGTGGATCTACCGAGCCTACCTCGACCACTTTGTCGAGTCTCTTCGTGGTGGCGACTATGTCGGCTACAACCTGTACGTCCGTCATTTCGTCAAGGCCCTCCGCCAAGCCTCGCTGGAGCCTATCTTTGTCTTCGACGGACCGTACCTGCCCCTCAAGATCCCCACCGTTCTGTCGCGACTCGGAGAGACGGCTTCCAACAATTCGGCGTTCATGCGCTCGTCGTCTAGATCCAAGCCAGGCTTCCAGGTCTCAATGGGCGTCTTCCCGCCCCTACTCTACGACTGCACGCTCGATGCGCTCCGCCAGTGCCAAGTGCAGATTGTCGTCGAGCAGATCGAGGCCGACAGCGCAGTGGCCGAAACAGCCGACAGGATGAGCGGCTGGGCCGTCAGCAACGACTCGGACTTTTTCGTGCTCTGTGCGCGAGGCTCCCAATGTCGAGGCTACGTGCCCATCGACTCTCTTGCTTACCTAGTCCAGCCACCAGCTACGCAACAGGACAAGGCCCAGGGAGCTGCCGACGCAGCCGCCAGTGAAGCCTTTGAGGACGATGGCTTCGCTCAGGTCGGAAAAGGTGGCAAGGCCAAGGGTCGAAGAGGTGACAAGGTGGCCGTGCCGGCGCAGGCTCAGCTGCAGACCCTGAATCGCCCGCCGCAAACGGCAGCGGATGGCGTGTTGAGCGGAATCCGCTTTACATCGTACTCCTCCGTGAAGCTCGCTGCTGCGCTCGGCATTCCACCTTCTATGCTCCCTCTGCTTGCAGCGCTCGTTGGAAACGACTACACGGCAAGCATCCAGAGGCGTATCCTGGACCCTGCGCTTCCCTACGGGCCCCAACGCATCACGTTTATCGCCAACGCCATCAAGACCGAGAGTCTGCGCATGGCTTCCTCGGGCAATCGTACCCCTGCGCTGCGATCGGGCGCTGCCACACCGTCTGCCTCTCGCACGGGCCTCGGTCGAAGCGGTGCCAGCTGGGGCGCGCTCTCTGCTCGAGGTGGTGGCTCTGCCATGACCTCAGCCACAGCTACCCCCATCGGCGACACAATGTACCCCAAGCTCGACGAGGCGCTGGCGGCTCTGGCGCTCAACGACCCCGTCCGATTCATGGTGCAGAGCGTAATCGATCGCATCCTGACTGGCGTTGCGCAGCACACTCGAGATGCATACGTCACGTCGGGAGAACAGGACCAGCTAGTCGACGCAGTAATCGACTCGGTGGCTACGTACTCGCTTCTCAGCGACGCGTCTGCTGTGCATCGCTCCACTCCCAGCGCCGACTTCTTTGCCGTGGCGCAAGGCGACAAGCCAGCGTTCAGGAAGGGCCTCCAGAAATATCGCAAGGCTTATGACGATGGCCACTTTGACCGCATGCTCGTCGAGTCGCTCACCCAGCGTATCTGCACCAACCGAATGGGTGCCGAAGATCCAGACCAAAAGTCGATCCAGTCGACGCACGCCCGCGACCTGCGCAGCTGCACCACCTCGACCCTCTTCGCCAGCTTCGGCATGGGCTGGGCGCGCGAGACGCTCGAAGAGCCACTGCCTCCGTCGGCCCCAGCTGCGGATGACGAGCTCGGCGACGGCAGCCATACGGGTGCCATTCCAATCCTTGCCGGGCCCGGACCGAACAAGGTGAACTGGGACGAGGAGGGTGATCCGGACGAGCTGATTCCTGTGCAGACCCCTCCCTCGTCGTTTGGCAGCTCCATGTATCAGGGCGACGACGGAGACGAGGATGACGAAGAGGATGAAGACGAGGTCAAATCTCGGCCCGGCTCGGCTGCTGGCTTTGTCGACGATGAGGAGGAGGGCAAAGTCAAGCCTCCGCCAGCCGTCTCGGACTACTGCCGCAAGGGCGATCGATATGTCGCCGACCTGGCTCCGATCCTCAGCTTCGATGCGCTGGTCGCCAAGCAGCGCGGCGAACTCGGCATCGAGCCGCCACAGGCTCTGCGGAAATACCTGCGCGCTCTCTAGACAGCAGCACACTCTTTCAATAAGACGGGATTCACAGATTGCTGTGCACCACAAAGGTAGCTTGCACATGTGCTGGTGCCGTCGAGTCCAACAAGTGCAGTGAGTGCGGGAGGCTGAGTGAAAGAGGCTCGAGCCAGAAGGGAAGGCCGTTCGCGCAGGTCGAAAATGTTAGGCCGCTAGGTGGCTGAAATCTGAGTTTTCTTCGGAATCGACGTCTCTTGCCACATCAGATCGGCGGCGACTCAGCTCTTCCGGCTGGCGAGCAGAGCGCGCGCGTTCCATAAGTCCGGTGCTCGGGGCTCGTGAGAGGTGGTCGCGGCTGTGTTGGATCCAATTCTTCCTGCGGTGCGCACACTCCACCTTTCGCCACCATCACTGTGCCAAGCAACCGACCTTGGCCTTTCCTCAACCCCCAAAGCAAGCAAGATGAGGCTCCTTTCCCTCACTCTGGCCCTGCTGGTGCTGGTCGCCACAGCGCTCGCCGGCAACGTGCTCGACCTCACCGCCACCAAGGACTTCAACCAGCACATTGGCAAGTCGCAGGGCGTGCTCGTCAAGTACTACGCCCCTTGGTGCGGACACTGCAAGAGCCTCGCTCCCATCTACGAAAAGGTCGCCGATGCCTTTGCGCACCAGAAGGAGACGGTCCTGATCGCCAAGGTGGACGCGGACAAGAACAAGGAGCTCGGCCAGAAGGCGGGCATCCGTGGATTCCCCACGCTCAAGTGGTACCCTGCCGGCTCGACCGAGGCCGAGGAGTTCAACTCCGGGCGCGATCTCGACAGCATCGCCAAGCTGGTCACCGAGAAGAGCGGCAAGAAGAGTACCGTCAAGCCGCCCCCGCCGCCTGCGGCCGAGCAGCTGACCAACCGCAACTTTGACAAGATCGTCATGGACGAGAACAAGGATGTGCTTGTCGAGTTCTACGCCCCCTGGTGCGGTCACTGCAAGAACCTCAACCCCATTTACCAGCAGGTCGCGCAGGACTTTTCCGGTGACGAGGACTGCGTGGTCGCCCAGATGGATGCCGACGAAGAGTCGAACAAGGCCATCGCGCAGCGATACGGCGTCTCTTCGTACCCCACGCTCATGTTCTTCCCCAAGGGCGACAAGAGCAACCCTGTTCCGTACAACGGCGGCCGAGGTGAGGACGACTTCCTCAAGTTCCTCAATGAAAAGTGCCAGACCTGGCGGACTAAGGGTGGTCTGCTGTCGGAGCTCGCCGGCAGGATGCCTACGCTCGATGGCTTTGCTGCTCGCTGGTACACTTCGCCTGCGGACAAGAAGAGCACCATCTACTCGGAGTTCATCGACTACGTCAACACCATGAAGGCCAGCTCCAAGGTCGACAAGAAGAAGAGCGAGGCTGCCGACTACTACCTCCGCGTGCTCGACAAGGCCAACCAGAGCGCCGGCTACATCGAGAAGGAGACCAAGCGTCTCAGCAGCATCCTCAAGAAGCACGCCGAGGGCACCAGCCAGCTCGCGGGCAGGAAGGTGGACGAGCTCACCAAGAAGAAGAACGTGCTTCTGGCATTCGTCAACGAGCGCATCGCTGCCCAGGCTGAGAAGCAGAAGAAGGACTTCGAAGCTCGCAAGGAGGAACTCTAATCGTTACACGGCACCACTTGCTCTCGCACGGATAGTATTGTATTCATGCAGTAGAATGAAAAGTGAACACCATTCCATAAACCATCATCTCCGCCAAGCTGGAGTGTCGCTTCTCACTTGATTGCTAGCGTGTTGGGTTGTGCGTGTGATACCAAGCTCGCATGGTTCCGCCAGCGGCAGACGCGAAGGCGAAGCGAAACGTCGCTCGTTTTTTGTTTTGTTACCCTCCACACGGGAAATACGAGCGAGTTGTGAATTCGGTGGCCCGACCGCGCGTCCGGAAAGGCTGACTGGCGTGTGCTTCCACCTCCATCCTCCGATCCATCCTCTCCTCCAACTAGCATCGCGAAGCCCATATCTTGTGCGGCTACTTGATCGCGAACCAAACTCGCTCGCACATAGAGCCGCGCTCTTCTTCTACGGATCCATCATGACCTACTCATCCGACGTCTACGGGCGGCTCGGCACCGAGCTCGAGATCTACGACTCTTTACTGTCGGCTACAAGCACGCCAGCAGAGAAAGCCGAAGATGCCGACGTCAAGATCGCCTCCTCAGATGCAGAGTCAAAGGGAGCACCGAAGGAAGACCACAAGAAACCTATCCAAGAAATTCTGTCATCCATTCGACCCTCGGATGCTTCGTCGACATTGCCATCACGAAAGACGCTGATCAGCCTGCTCGACAAGCTCGACAGCTTTGCCGAGGAGCAGAATGTCAGTGGAGTCCCTCATGTAGAGGAGCTCAAAGTTGCTGCGCTGTCTCGCCTGGTAGTGGCGACGTATGCAGCCGCTCTCGACACGCTTCTGCAAGATGCAAGCAAACTGGAGGACGAGACGTGGTACTGGACCGACATTGAGGAGTCGATGCGCAAGACGATCTCGTACCTGATCCAGACCCTTCCTGTTCGTTTCTTCAACGTGACCAAGGAAGTTCTAGAGCTTGCTGCGGGAACGGCGACCCATACGATCAAGAGCACGATCGATTCGACAGGCAGCGAGGCTCGCGGCTCTGACCTTTCTCACAAGGCCAAAAGCCTCGACAAGGGAACCGTTCGTGCTGCGTTGCGCAGCGTGCTTGATACCCCGAATCTGGTCACATCGATGCTCTTCCCCTACACCTTCCGCTTGGAGAAGAGCATAACGCTCGAAAGCGTGCGCGAGGATCACGAAAGCCAGCAGCGCAAGGTGGCCACACTGCGAACGCAGCTGAGCGCAAACAGCGTGACGGGAGGTCGTCTCGAGGCTGGAGCGCAAAAGACCAAGAAGCAGCGCGTGAAGGCGCTGCGCTCGACCATGCTTACTCTCACTCCGACCTACCTGGCTCGACACGAGGCCAAATGCAAGCGTCGAGGCCTGGTCAACGAACGCAACCTCCTCGCCGCAAAGCTCGGCCGACTGGCTCTACAGCACGAGGCTCTGGCGGATCAAGCCCAGCAGCTGAGTGCGTCTTCCTCGGAAGGTGCTCCAGCAGACCAGGTCGTGCTTGGCCATCTGAACGCCAAGCTCAAAGTCCTGGTCGACACCTTCTCGAACAGCGACGCAACCGATAGCAAGGACGTCAAGATCGATATGAACGCCAGCCTTACGCCCGAGGCAACGCTGAGCACGCTCCGACTGCTGCTGAAAGAAGGATTCGACAAGCAGCAGGAGCGGGTGCAGATGGTCTTGTCGCCCGAAGTGTTTGGCCAGCCTTCAGCGTTGGTGCAGCGTTGGCCGAAGCTGGTGCTGTATCCGGTGGGACTAGTGCTCCTCGCACGCTACCTCTCCAACAACTGGAACGGCATCGAGGCGAAGCTCAAGGAGACGCAAGAGACGGTACGAAGCTTCCTGATCGGCTGGGTGTGGGAGCCGTGTGTGGGCCTGCTCGACACCATCCGACATGGCAACGAGGGCAGCGTGATCGTGTCGCGCGAGTCGCTCGCATCGGATCTGCAGTCGCTCGAAAGGATGGTAACCGACTTTACCAAGGACAAGTACGGCACGTCGGGCGCTGAACTGCAAGCGATTGCGTCGCGAGTTCGAGAGGGCGACCTGACGCAGGTGCTCAAGGTGTACGAGGCTGAGATGAAGAGCCCGGTCAAGTCGATGGTGAGCGGGTCGCTGATCCGATCGCTGCTGATCCAGGTGCAGAAGGCCAAGGTGGATATCGAGGTTGCCATGACGGGGATTGATAAGCTGCTCAAGAGCCAGCAGCTGCTTTTCGGAGCCGTGGGCATCGCACCCGCCCTGGGAATCCTCTACGTCGGTCAGAGCTATCTGCGCAACAAGGTCTTTAACCTCAGCGTGCAGAGGTCCGAGTCGTCCGGGCGCGGCTACCAGATGCGCGCATGGGAAGCCATGCGCCGCGTCGACCGACTCTTGTCGTCACCGTCGCGGGATGCATCGGGCGATCGCCGAGCTGCGGGTGGCCAAGAGGCGGATCGCAAGGACGAGGGTCGGGACGACCTCACGCAGGGCCTGCTGTTGCTGGATCTGTCAACGCTGCGCTCTGCCTCGGGCCCGCTGCTCATGTCGCTATCGCGTGGGAAGAAAGCCGCAGCACGCCGCTTGCAACGGCAGTTCCTCCAGGACATCCGCGACCTCGAGTCGGGCGAGCATCGCGCCGTCGAGCGCATGTGGAGAAGCTGGGGCTCATCCGTGCTGCGCTTGCCTGCATGCTAGCGCAGCAACGATTCCCACGTCAAGGTTGATATACGCAGCTCAGATGGCATGTAATGTGGAATTCACCTTGTCAGGCTTGACAACGATCGTAGCGCGACCATATACCTACAACATCATGGCGGTGGGTGAGTGGCAGAGTCTTGAAAACGATCCCACGCCAACGACGCGTGAGAGCGGGACGGCAAACAACCAGCTGCGTGGCAGCTGCGTCTTTCAGCGGTGCATTTTTGCCCCGACGCAGGGACATGACATTCCTCTGCGGCAGTCACCACGGGGAAGCCGCCTGACTGTCAACCGCTATGACATGAAATGAAATGCCCACGCGAGTTCATGCTATGTTCCCACTTTGTCAGCGCCATTCTTCATCAAGCTCCCACCGCCAAGGTTCCAACGTCGGGGTTGCGGATCGTGTGGGAGCGCACAATCGTGATCATACCGCGGACAAAGCATTGCACTGCGGGGCCTGCGAGAAATAAGCGTGTTTAGCCGATGACACCCTTGCGGTATTTGCGCAGCGGCTGCAGCTTGAGCTTCTTTGTAACGGTATTTGCGCTGCGCAGCACGGTGCGGACTTGGCTTGGCTTGGCTTGCTTGCTGCACAGCATGACGCCTGTGACGGCATATGAGTTGCTTCCAACGGATCCAAAACTCTGGTCACGCAACATGACTTTGGTGAGAGGGCCGGCTAGCGAGTCACGCTCGGACATTTTCGCGGCGCTTTCTTCTTGTTTGCCAAAGGCAAGATGAGCTTTTCCTTATCCGCGCCGCCACGCGTCAAACTCGGCTCAGGGGCAGGGCACCGGAAAAGCGCCGAAAGTTTTTCTCGCAACTGCGCACTTTTTGGGTTGGAAGTCAGGCGTGCAGCTGCCCCGTTGTGCCGGATGGAAGAGCCGAATCCGCGCCTTGTGCTGGCTTTGACGGTTCACGTATCGGCTCAAGTCAACCAATCTGCGCCGCTCTGCTGCTCTGGTGGAGTCACTCCGGCTATCAAACCGCTTCGTGTTTGCGCTCCGCTCTTGATGAGGAGCGGTGCGCACAATCAGCTCAAGGCTCGGCCGTCCCACCCCGTCCTCCTTGCCTTCCTACCTCACCATCCCGTCCGCGCATCCCTTCATCAGTGTATCTCTTCCTTGTTTGCGTTCACATACCCACATTCGTCCCGGCACAACATCACACCTTTCCCACTGGCAACTGGACATCTTCATCTCGTCCCATCCAATACTTCCGGCGGATTCAGAGCCACCGCCGCGCTCCCACCGCACCATCATTGCCGCCCGGAATCAGAGGTCGGCGCACGCAGCCCCGAGGCACCCCCAACCAGGCGTCAGCACCGTCGTCTGCTGGCTTTGCAGACGCTCTTCCGTACAGACCCAAAACGGATAAGAAGTTCTTGTGCTCGCAAGCTCGGATTCGATCAGCCATCACTTCCCGCATTCCGCCACGCAACATAGACTACATCAGCCAGCCCTCACAGTCCACTCTATACCAATGTCGCCAACCGCCCAGGTCGTCCATGCCAACCCCAGCTCCCACCTCGGGGACAAAGTCGGCGACCTCAACCCAGGCTCCGAGACGGTGCCCAAAGCCAGCCGCGTCGACCCGGCACGCTTCCTGAGCCAGGCCTCACACGACCGACCGGCGTCGGCGATTCGTGCCCTCTTCCCCGCCGAGGCCATCCCGGGCATGCTCTCGCTTCTGGCCGGCAAGCCCAACCCCGAGACCTTCCCCTTCGAGAGCATCAGCGTCAACATCAAGCCCGAGGCAGAGTCGGGGCCCACCCAGCTCACCATCGACGGAGACGACCTGGTCACTGCACTCCAGTATGGTGCCACCGCCGGCATCCCCAAGCTGGTGCAGTGGATTACGCAGCTTCAGGTGCACATGCACACCCGAGAGGTCGTCACGCCTGGCTCCAAGCTCGACGGCGTCGCAGGCAGGTCGCCGTGGCGAGTGACCACCGGCAACGGCTCGCAGGACTTGCTCAACAAGACCTTTGACGCGCTGCTCAACCCCGGCGACGTCATCCTTGTCGAGTCGCCCGTGTACACCGGCATTCTTCCTTCGCTTGTCATGCTCAAGGCGAGGATCGTCCCCGTGGTCAGCGATGACCAGGGCATGATGTCGAGCAGGCTGACCGAGATTCTCGAAAATTGGGACTCGAATGCCGAGACTGCCGGTCTCCCTCGTCCCAAGTGTCTTTACACCACCCCCACGGGCGCCAACCCTGCCGGCACCACCGCGTCGGACGATCGCAAGCGCCAGATCCTCGCGCTTGCCCGCCAGCACGACTTCCTCATTCTGGAGGACGACCCATACTACTACCTCCACTTTGGTGGATTGGACGAGGATGCGGTCACGAGGAAGCGAGGCAAGAGCTATTGGGGTCTTGAGGAGGAGCACCGCGAGCGATGGGGCACTGGCCGTGTCGTGCGCTTCGAGAGCTTCTCCAAGATTCTGGCCGCCGGCCTTCGACTTGGCTTCGCCACGGGACCTACGGAGATCCTGGATGCTGTGGATGCCAACACGGCCATGTCGAACCTGCAGCCATCGGGTGTGCCCGGCGTGATGGCCTTCAAGCTGCTCAACCACTGGGGCATCCCTGGCTTCCTGCGCCACGTGGACAGCGTTGCGCGCTACTACGCCAAGCGCCGCGACAACTTTGAGGCCAAGGCGCGCCAGGTGCTGGGCGAGTCGGGTGTGGCGCAGTGGGTCACGCCTGTGGCAGGCATGTTCTTGTGGCTCAAGCTCAACCTGCCGTCTTCCGGACCCGAGGAGCCCGAAGGCGACAGCTTTGCTCTGATCTCGGACAAGGCCAAGGCGGCGGGTGTGCTGGCCGTACCCGGCGTCGCCTTTATCCCGGATGGCAGCAAGACGTGCTACGTCCGCACGAGCTTCAGCATCATTGAGGAGAAGGACGTCGAGGAGGCCTTCTGCAGGCTGCGCGACGTGGTGCTCGCTGCTTGGAAGGAGGCCGGCAAGCCCATGCGTCCCCTCGCCTGATGCCTTTCGCATCACCACAAAAGTGTGGGCGTCCTGCCTGCTCGCTCGCGTCTAATCAGCACATCCGTATTTCTCGTCATCCATAATGCATCACGTACACCTCTGCAAGCATCTCTTTGTTCTTCACTTCTGCCGTAGTGTGAGTGCGATCAGAAATTCAGGGACTGGCCGAGGCTGGCCGAGACAGGACCCTGGACGAATCGGTTGTGAGCCGATAGCAAGCGCCGATCTGCGAGAACGTCGATGCGACGATGACGGCGGGTTGGACCCTTGGGTTGCCGGAGCGAGGCAACGGCGAGCTGATGGCGGCGGAGCTGTTGCTTGGATGCGCGATTTGCCCGGATCGGAGCTGCAAATCAGTGCCAAAAAAACTGTGGCCGACGAGCGGAAGCGTAAATTAGGAACATTTTCAGACGCGGCATTTGACGTCATCTTGTCCCGCCGTGCGCTGTCGTCACTCGAGCCTACCGCATGGCAAGAGAGGTGGGCCAACGCTTGGCAAACGAGTGGGTCCCCACCTGTCAAAATGGGGTCGTTGCACCCGCGTGCAGATGCCTTTCGTGTGGATGGCATGAACCCAGGGTGCTGCCTGAGCCTCGTCATCGAGCCGACTCGCTGCATCTCAAGCCCTGTCTCCGGTACGCAGCGCAGGGATGACCAACCTTCCTGGCTATCCCGAGCGCTCGCGGGCAATGCAGCAGGACAATTTCCAGATCCCGTATAAGAAGCAAAGGCGACAGCCTTCTTTCTTCTGGCCATCACCTATCTATCCGTTCCCGAGCCCGCCCTAGTTCCTCACCTCTCCTCCTTCGTCCTTGACCTCCGGGCAGAGCTGCAGCCATGAAGATCGGTATCCACGGCATCTACTATCTGCTGCCCATCCTGACGTTCGCGTCGTGGACCACGGCCATCGTCGGCCTGCTCGCACTATGGTCGAAAGATAGCTTCGCCGAGTACGAGGTGGAAGAAGCGTCGATTGTCTTTATCTCGGACGTGGGTGCGACGCACAAGACGTTCTTCATCATCTTCTGTGCACTCACTGCCGGCTTCTACATCCTGACGACCTTTGCGGAGCGTCACCTGCGACACCTGCGTCGCATTCCCGGCTCGGTTCGCAAGAAGCAGACGATCCTGGATATCTGCTCGGTCATCTGCGCCATCATTGGTTCGGCGGCTCTGGTGCTGCTCAGCATCTTTGATGCGTTCAACCACAGCACAGTCCACTGGAGCATGACGCTCATCTTTGTTGTGTTCGTGGCGCTCTCGGTGCTGTTCCAGGTGCTCCAGGTGTTCTCGCTCTCGCACGACCACGACCGCCTGGCTACGCTCAAGGTTATCGCAATCATCAAGTCGATCATCCTGGCGCTTGCCATCGCGGGCGCGATCGCTTTCATCGTCTGCTACGGTATCTGCAGGGGCGATGCCAATCCGGGCGACAACAGGTGCGACCGTATCGTCTCGGCCGCTGCCGTTTGCGAGTGGGCAATCGCCTTCCTCCTCGACATCTTCTTCCTCACGTACCTCGTGGACCTCTGGCCCGCCCACAGGCGCGCCCAGAAGGGCCTCAACGCCGACGGCACTATGGTCGAGAACAAGCAGCTGGCCAAGGAGCAGGGTGTGGACGACCGCCCCACCGCGCCGTATGCGATCGACGGCGTGAGGGAAAACGACACCTACTACCCAAGCCAGGCTGCGCAGCAGTACCACAGTGGTCACGGCGTCCAGCCCGCGCCTGCCGTGAACCAGCCCTCCAACTACAGCCCGACCAACGCCCCTTCCACCCTCCCTGGCTCGGAGCGCGGCAGTCTTTACCAGACCCCCATGACCGAGGCTCGCCCGTACCCCAACAATGGGCCCGTCACCAACGGCTACTCCACCTACCAAGCATAGAGCCTTTTTCTTGCATAAAACATGCAGCATGATCGTATCATCCTCGTTTCCTGATTGAAGAGGATTGTTTGAGCGTTAGTGAGGGGCGTAAGGGTGGCAGTCTGCTGCATGGACGTGGTGTCGCGCAACACTTGCGGGAGCAAGTCAGATGAAGATCGATGTAACACCGCACCGATTTCCCGAAAATGAAACGTGCGGGCTGAATCTTCAAAGTCATGGCGAGCTCGCAGCCATGAGACCGTTGCAAAGCAGATGCTTTGCTGTAGCTCAGCTTCACGCCTCCGACGTTCCGTAGCATTGGGTTGATGCGAGCTGGCGTCCGTGCTGAGCGGCTCCAAGTTCCGCCCATGGATGTCGAGGGTCCGAGTTGCATGCATGTAGCGGGAACCCAACGCGAAGAAAAAAAGCGAGCTAGTGCACCTCGGCTGTTCGGAAGCCTTCAATCCGTGCTCGCTTTGGCACACGTTTGGCGTTGCTCCGTGTTGGTCGAGCTAAACGTGGATATGGACGCATGGGCGCCTGTGGATAGCAAGCTTGCGGTTGTTCTCATGCAAGCTGGCTTCACGGGGTACGATTGCACGATCATGATTGGTCGGCCATCTCCGCGCGCTAGCCGTCGGCTTGCCAACCAGGGTCACGCTCGCCCAGGCATGAAGCGCCTGTCACTCACCCCCCTGCGACTCTGGCCAAGGCGTCCGCCCTCGGCTAGCTGGCAGGATTCAGCAAGACCCTGTGATCAAGATAACGTGCGCATCGTAGGCGCAATTGATTCGCGCTTCGCCTCGAGGCTAACCGCCGGAAAGTGGCTCGCTGAGGCAGGACTCGGTAGACAGCGGTTGGAGAAGAAGACGAGATCGAGTAACGTTCCATCTCCGAGAGTGAGGATGTCGGGGCGAGAAGCCGGAGGTGGGAGCAAAGGATCGCACGGAAGAGGTGGGTGCGAAGAAAGGCGAGGGACGAAGCGAACGTGCGATAACAGTTGCCAGCCGAGCTGGCGCCAAGAGGCTCGACGTGGGGAGTTCCTGGTAACGTGCCCGAGACTAGCGTTTGTCACCTTGACAGCCGTGTTCCTCGCCTATTGCCTTGAGCTAACTTGCGCCCCAGCACAAGTCACATCGGAACAGGAAGGAGCTGGTCAGGCGTGGCCGAGCTGCCTTGCTAGCGCTTGCCGGCTAAGCATCTGCCGCTTGAAACCTTGACCATCTCGCACTGCAGCGAAGATCGACTGGCTTCCATGTCTCACTGTACTTGTTTATGTGCCTCGAAACATACATAAGGCCGCCTTACAACCCTGGAAAAGCGCCCCGGTCACAGCACATCAAAGACACTCCTCACTCCACTCTTCCGGTCCCTCCTTTGCTTGGTCCCTTCCCCTTGCTTGCCCTCCAAAATGAAGTTCTCGCTCGCTCTTCTCGCTCTCGTTCCCGCCGTGGCGCTTGCTGCCCCTCTTGAGCCCCGCCAGGGCGGTGTCTCGGTCAACTGCGGCGGTGTCTCGTACACCTCGACGCAGGTCAACCGCGCCATCAACAACGGTCTCAGCGGCAAGTACAGCAGCTCTGGCTACCCCCACACCTACAACAACTACGAAGGTAAGTGCAATGCTATAGGTGAAGGTGTTTATGCTCGTTGCAATCGCTAATGTGGGATCGTCTTGAATTGCTTGCAAATGACCAGGTTTCGACTTCTCTGACTACTGCAACGGTCCCTACAAGGAGTGAGTTGCCGTCTCCTCAGGCCCTGCTTTTGCAATAAGGAATGATGCTGACCCGCAACCGAAATCTTACTTGACGCACTCTAGGTACCCCCTGAAGACCTCGTCGACTGGCTACACCGGCGGCTCGCCCGGTGCTGACCGTGTCGTCTACGACAGCAACGACGGCACCTTCTGCGGCGCTGTAAGTGTCTTTCTTGCCCCGCCTCTGTTCGGCGATGCGTCCTGGACTCTGTTGACTGACGACCCAATCGTGCGTCGCTCCTCCTCTGCAGATCACCCACACCGGCGCCTCGGGCAACAACTTCGTCCAGTGCAACTACTAAGCGCACATCAGCGTCGTCAAAAGCAAAGCAAGCATGGGGTCGGCGGTGGGCCGATGGCAAGTCGCTAATCGATCCACAAATTCCAAAGGGTCCCAGGAGTGATGTGGTGAACGGACATGCGAACTGAGCTGAGGTGCGGGAGTGTACGGTGAAGTGCGGAAGAAGCGTGCCTTGAAGGCTGGACCCTGACGTTGAGAAGTCACAGCAAATTTGGCCGGACAGGTCGCCGGATTGTCCGACACAAAGCGCCGGATTTTCGACTGGCTCCATCTGACTCGCGTCCCTCAACCTTCACGCAACGATGTCGAAGCCAGAGCTGCTTGCTCAGGATGTGGACTCGAAGTATCCGCCGTCATCGGTGGCAGGCAGCGTGAGGGGCCGACAAGGCGATGTTGCGCTTCTCACGTACGACGAGCTCGACGAAAAGCGTGCAACGAGCTTTGTCGCCGACGACGGAGCTGGAGCGACGGTCCTCTTCAGTGGAACAACGCGCAACTCGTTTCAAGGTGCGTTGATCCCGAGTCCTACGTGGGAGCGCCTAGCTGACCTCTGATACGGAGCGGTGCAGGGAAGACGGTGAGCAAGCTCGAGTACGAAGCATACTCGTCGCTTGCTTTGCGCACGCTGCGGGATCTGCTGGATCAAGCACACACATCGGCGCCATTTGCAGACACCCCTGTGGCAAGGTCAGCTAACGCAGCGCCAGAGTCGACACAAGGCGCGAACGAGGACCGCATCAGCAAGTGCTACATTGCGCACCGGCTAGGCGAGGTACGGGTGGGCGAGTGCAGCATCTTGATCGCGGTCAGCTCGGCGCATCGCAAAGAAGCCTTTGTGGTTGCAGAGTGGCTGCTGGAAGAGGTCAAGAAGAACGTTGCGGTGTGGAAGTGCGAATTTTATGAGTCCGGAGAGACGCTCACCGCCTTGGATGGTCAAGGTACACCCATCAATCCATCGCTGCCACAACGTGCAGAGACGGGCGATGATCAGAGTTGGAGCTGGAAAGCCAACTTTCCAGCCTCGTCGAAATAGCAACCACCAGACCAGTGACTACTTTGCAGGTTCAGGCGATGGACTGTATGTGGCGATGAAAGGGTACAGGTGAGAAAAAACGGCACGAGTGGCACGCTCTCAAGCTCGACGGTCTCTGGTGGCTCGCAGCGTGGAATCAAAATACGACGACGGTGTGCGGCCAATCTGTGAATGTTCGGGCATTTCTGTTGGAGACAGAGGCTCGGAGGTCCGGTCGCAGCGCTGCCGTTTCTCGACCGATTAGCTTTCACAGGCAAGCAAGCAAACACGCGTTCCCCCGCTTTTCGAGCAACGCTGTTGAAAAGCACCGCTCAATTCATCTTCTGGCTCCGGGTGGTCTGTGTGGTGTGGAGGCGCATTTTTGGTCTCGCATCCAGCTCCGCACGCCGGGCGGTTGGAGAGTCCCCGCATGCGAAGATCCTCGCCTTGCAAGGCTCAGTTGGCTGCCGTTGCCACCCCCGGACGCCGGTGAAGAGACCCTGAGCCTCCGCAGCCTGATCTGCTCGAGCTAGACTTCGACTATTTCAGGCAAGCGGTCGATCTCTACTCCTTACCATCGTGCCACCACGACCGCCGTCACTGTCATCCATCCTCGAACCAGCAACAGAAAAGCTATACCCCCGTCGCCACCGCAGATACACAAGATGACGCTCGATCTCCCCTCTCCTCAGCGCCAGGACAGCTACTTGCCCATCCCCGCCGAGTACGAGGAGGCGCTCCAGAAGGCGCAGGCACAGTTCGAGGAGCACAACGACCCGGCCAAGGAGTCCGAGTGGGAGGACGCAGGCGAGCGCGAGGACGTCAAGCTGTTCAAGAAGACCAACCCGGAGAATGCATACGACGTGCCCATCGTCAAGGGCGTCACGCTGGTGGAGAATGCCACGCCGTCGCAGGTGCTCGCTGTGATTCAGCAGCCCGGCATGCGCAAGAAGTGGGACCCGCGCTTTGACGCTGCCACCCAGCTGGAGCGTTACGACGCGCAGACCTACCTCTTCTACACGTACCTCAAGTCGCCCTCGTACTTTGTCTGGGCGCGCGACATTGTGGGAGTGCAGCGCAACAAGGTGAGCGACTCTGGCGACCGCATCACTGTCATCCAGACTTCGGTCGCTGCCGACCAGTACGTCGACGAGGCGGGCTCGTACTCCAAGTCGCGCACGCGCGCCACGCTCGAGGTGTCGGCCTGGGACCTCGTCCAGCAGGGCAGCGACACAAAGCTCGAGTACGTGGTCAAGATCCACCTCAACGGCTCGCTGCCCACCTCGGTTGTCTCCATGGTCGCCACCGAGACGCCCATGTGCGTGGGCCGCGTGCGCGACGTCTACTACACCAACGGACACCTGCCCTACGATGCAGCCCAGGACAAGGGCGACAAGTCCTCCACCAACACCATCCTCGTCTACTCCGAGTACGAGGACGGCGACGGAACCGAGGCCACCTCGGGAGAGAAGAGGTGGACCATCTGGTACCACGCCACGGGCGAGGACAGCCTCAAGCTCAAGTTCGACAACCAGCGTCTCTACCCGAGCCTCAACGTGGCCGTCGAGGGCGATGCAGCTTCCGACGTCACGGCCGACCTCGATCAGGAGGCCGGTATCGTCAGTGTCAAGGTCGCAGAGGCCGCCAAGGGCAAGGGCTTCTCCCTCGTCTTTACTCCCTGAAAGGATGCCGCGAGTTGTGGATATATGCTGCTGCAATGACAAATCAAATCCAGCGTGCGCATCTGTCTGTGCATCGCGCAAGGATACCGGGTCGCCGGTAGGTGCGGCTAGTGTACAATCCGAGTCAAATGAGGTGTGTGTTTTATACCTGTTTGTGATCTAGCGTTCTTGTTGTTTGGTTCGCAGCTGCTATGCGCAGCTGGCGATCCGTGTACCACGAGCGTCCGCCCTCGAAGATGCTCCATCCAATCGCCGAGCTCGCTGCCTTTCTCGCGCAGCGCAATCCCAACCCATCGAGCAGCGCCTTTGGTCCGGATGTCGCCCAGAGATGCTTGGTCATCCCCCACACCGACGGCGTTCGGAAGGTGGCTGTTGCGGCCGACGTGACCGGCAGTGGATTGTCGGTGAGCGCGATCTGGTGGAGTGCTTCCGCAGGTGTTGTCTGCATGCGTGTCTTGATGATATCAAACGGATGTGTCAAGAATGTCGCCAGCGTTCCGGCCAACAAGCCGCTACCACTGACCACCATCCAATTGCCTGTGCCTAATCCGCCATCCACGCCCTTCGAAAGCGCCGAGAGGTTTGTCTTGCACGCCTCGTACAGCGCGAGATAGAGTCCGGCGTAGGGTGCGTCGCGCAGCGCAGTAGCAGTAAAGCCCTGGAAGAATCCGGCAAAGCCCGACTGGGCGCGAATCTCGCGCATGGACGACAGGAGCGTGCGCTCGGTAGCCGCCGAGAAGTTGCTGCTTTCAAAACGCGCCTTGACCACCGTCACTGGCGAAAGCATAAAGCCCACCGCCACACGCGCCACTGCTCCCGTCAGCAGGTTGCCTGTGGTCGACAGCTTGGCGAGCGTAGACGATCCCGCAGCTGAGTCGCCTGTTGTCGCCACGACCGAGATGAAGGGGATCTGCCGTTGGCTTGCGACGTGGCGCAAGTGCGACACCGAGTAAAAGTACAACGCCACACCGGGCACATTTCGAATGACCGTCGGCGTCGTACCGCGCCAAAGACCTAGATATCCCTGCGACTGGACGATGTTCTTGGTGATGCCGATGAGCCGCTGCGTGCGCGACTGGTATTTGAGCGAGGCCATCGATTCGGACGCTGCACCTCCGGATGCAGTGTGGTGGTCCAGCTGCTGAAGCCGTGTTTTGAGCAGGTCGAATGGCTGTAGCAGCACACACGAGGCAAAGCCCGATACGGCGCCAAATGCCAGCGTTGCGTACGGCGGGATCTTGCCCGCTTTTGCTGTTGCGGCTGCTTCCCTGGCGACATTGGACGACGAGGGGCCGCTGCCTGGTAGCGCCGAAGAAGACGCTGCTGCTGCCATGACGAGTCGTGCTTAGAATTCCGAGCCGAGTCGATTAAGGACGGAGCATCGCGAAACGGTCGAAACACAAAGAGGTGTGATGGGGATGCAGGAGGTTGTTGAGAGGGTTGGAGCAAGTTGCCAAGATGTTCCGGGCGTGGCTGAGTACGGTCGGAACTTCGGCTGGTCATGTAATCCGCGACCCGAGTCAAAGCTGCAGTCCGGTTGTCCAGGGTCCTGCCAACTCGGCACGCTCCTGTGGTGATCGTCTGGCGCAGCAGAGAGTCGACTGTCGCCCAAAATGAACCGCTGCACCGCTGTGTCATTCCCGCTTTCTTCCACGCTCCACATGCGACCTTTTTTTGGGCGTCACACCAAGCCGACTTCCGAACCACAGACTTGGCCGCATCTGTCGTCTTGCCTTGTGAACCAGAGCCACTCAAGTCGGATCTGATCGAGCTCAACGTAGCAGCCCTACGCAGCCCCCTGTCGAATCACTGTCACGGCTGGTCGAGGCACGGGAAAAAGTGTCCATTGTAACAGCAAAGCATAGTCTATACATCCTGTAGATAGTGCAACTCATCTGTAGCCCAAACGCGGGCTGAGCAGTTCTTCGGCCTCGTCGTCATCGCTGCTTCCCTTGCCCATGGACTTGGAGGCGGAGCGCGGCTTGATCTTGGGGTACTCTTTGGTCTTGCTGCGACCGCTGCCACTGTGCTGGTCGGCACCAACGGACGACGCCACGGCTCGGATCGAGTACCCGTCCTCCTCCGTCTCGGGCGAGGCGGCAGGCGACGAAGCGTAGCCGAGATCGGGCTGATCCCACATGTTGCGGATGTCCGGCGCGCCGTCGGAGCGAGGCATCGTGGGTGACAAGGGCGAATGCGCTCGCGGAGCATACGGATCCACGTACATCTGCGAGCGCTGCTGCGCCGAGCTCCCCGAGCCCGAGGCCTCGCCGCTCCGTCCGCTGCCGTTCGATCCTTCCTTGATCGAGTGAAGCGTGTTGATCGCGCCAAACTGCGAGATGGCCGGCGCGGTGCGGTAGCGCGCGTCGCGCGCCGAGCCTTCTCCCGCATGGTGGCCGTGAGGAGAGTCGGCGTCTGGCGTGAATTGGATGGTCGTCTCGCGACGCGAGGGCGTGTTGGGCACCGAGAGCAACGAGCTGTCGCGATTCAGGCCTCTCGGTGAGAGCGGTGCATCCTGTAGCTGGTACCTCTCGATGTCTCCGGCACGATGCGTGGTGAGCGGAAGGTTGTTGCGGCTGCGCAGAGTGTACTCGTCTGCAGCGCTGTGGTGCTGACGGCCCCACGAGCTCGCCGAGCTGAGACGGCGCGAGCTGCGTGCGCGGATCATGGAGCCTACGATACCCATGCCGCCGCGAACCGTGTCTACACCCGGATCCTCGTAGGCTGACGACTCCGCCTTCTCTCCGCCGTGCGAAATGACCGAGTGGCTGGCGCGGATGAGCAGCGTGGTGTCGCGATCCAGACCTGGCTTGTCCTGAAGCTCGTCTGGGTCGATCTTGCTGAGCTGCAGAAGCACGATGCCGGCGCAGATGACGAGGAAGCCCATGACAAGGGTGACAATGTCGATGGCGGATGCATTGAGGCCCTGCTGCAAGATGATCGAGGTAATGAGGGTGGCACCGGTGAAGATGACGTAGTAGGTGGGCGTCACGGTGGCGGTGTTGAAAAGTTCGAGCGCCTTGTTGAGGTAGTTGATCTCGATGAGCAGCGTGATGACGACGAAGCCGAGCAAAAAGTAGATGAACCAGTGCTTGAACTGGTTCTGGCCGCGGATAGAGAGCAGGATGGCCGAACCGAGACCCGAGGTGACGCTGACGCTGAGACCGCCGATGAGACTGCAGACGGTGATGTAGATCATCATGTTCTTCTTGCCGTACTTGGGCGCGAAGACAAAAATGAGCACCAACGACGCGACGATGCATACGCCGGCCCAGGTGAGGAAGCCGGGAGCGAGGAAGAGCTTCTGGAATTCGGTGATCTTGCCGCCGACATGCGAGGTGGGTGCATTGAGCGCAATGATGACCGAGCCGACGATGCAGAGGAAGCAGCCCACCTTGCCGAAGAGCGTGAGCTTCTCCTTGAGGAAGATCGACGAGAGCACGGCACAGATGACGACTGAGAGTGCTCCGAGCGGCGTGACCAGCACGGCGTCTGCGAATGCGTACGCCACAAAGTTGAAGATTTCGCCAAACACCATGACGATCATGCCGGTCCACCACATGGCTGATTTGAGGTAGGCGTGACCCTCGCCAGCTGCGGTCTCATACTTCTTCTGGGCGGCCAGCAAGCCCTTCTTCTTGAAGACAAAGGAAGAGCCGATGAGTACGCCCGATCCTACAGCGAGTGCAAGACCCACATACTTGAACGCAGGCGGGTTGGCTTCGTTGCCAGACGCGATGGCGCTCTCTGACGTGAGTGCAGCGGATGCAGAGGCGATTGCCTTGGACAGCGAATGCACCGCGGACGATGCAGAGGCCTTGGCAGCATCGGCCGCGTCCACAGAGGATGTGGGACCGGCTGCGGCCGTTGAGGTGACTGTGGCTACGACAGATGACATGATTGGCCGTTCTCTGCTGAGCCAGGAGTGGGTTTCCAGGCTTTCTGCCTCGGCGATGTGGGTGGTGTCTTGCTATCCGAGTTGTTGTGTAGAAAGAGACGTGGTGGTCGCGGAGAAAACGATCAGTTGACCACCAAGATTGCGACGGAGCCTGCTCCGGCTTATGGTGACGATCGGACAGGAAGCGCAAGAGTCGGGTTCGGCAACAATGGCAAACCGCGATCTCGGATCGGATCAAGTTCAATGCCTTAGCGGAAGCAGGCTGCCGGGAGGATGCAGATGTGACCGGAATTGAGCGCCGAGAAGTGCTGAAATGAAATGTCGCGGCGTGCGGTCGCCCACGAAATCCCAGGTTGGTAGCGCGGAAGCAGTGCGCGGCCGTTGTCGCGACCAAGACCAGCTTTGTTCGCGCGGAGCGACCGAAGTGCGTGATGAGAGGGAGATGGCGACGGTGAGGAGGTGATGGAAGGTGACCAAGAAGCCTCGCTGAGACTCAGAGGGGAAAGGATGGAGGTGCGGCAACGAGGGAAGGAGCGCTTTGGGAAAGTGCACTTTGGTCCATGAGTGCGGCACTGCAGCTCCAACACTTCGCTTAGTTGCGCCGAGAGCGCAAGAAATTGAAATTGGCTACTCGCCTCTCTCTCTCCTCACGCGAAGCCGACGCCTAGTCGGGCGTGTCGAGGCCAGCCAGCGTGGGGAAGTCTAAGTTGCGGCGTCCGTGCAGCTTTTTCAGCGCCAGCTTCACCGCCTCGTGCAGCTCGCCCTGAGCGATGAGGGCGCGACACGGCCAACAGGTGCAGGCATTGCCGACGCAGGACTTCCACGGCCCAGTTCGAATCGAGTCTGGAAAAGGCGTGGGTGGCTGCAGTCGCTCGGTCATTCGCATTGTCTTTCTGGGAGGCTGTGGAGAGGGCGCTGCGCCTGGACGGGGCTGCATGCAAGCGCTCGAGCGGGGCTGCAAACGTCAAAGCCGCATCCAAACTTTCGCCGCGCTGCCCGCAACGCTCTCGCCGCGCCCTTGCCATGCAGAGGTCCTTTGCAAGCGGTTCCAGAACGTGGCTGCGTTGGCGCCGTGCTCGCCCTCACTTCCAGATACACTTGCAGATGGACCTCGAATGGAATCGCCCAAAATGCGACACGGGCCAGGGCTCCTTTCGAAGAGCCGAGAGACGCTTGGCACCTCCTATCGTCATGGGAGCCGACAAAAAGCCGCTTCGGCGCGAGTGGCAGCCTGAACTGGGAGACAGGGGCTCATCTTACTTTTCGAGAAGATGCTCCCATGGGGATCTGTGTTGCAACAAACACAACCATCACGCTCTTAGCGACATCTCGAGAGCCAGCCAGGCAGCCTGGACGCCCACGCGGTGATATTCTGAGAGGCTCGCATGATGACAGATGCTGCCAACGCCGTTGATGCAAACCAACTGCGAATCTGAACGAGCACCCTCGAATCTTTGTTGAGCCCCAGCACCGCCTCATCTGCTGTCCGAATGCCAGCAACGCACGCGGCGGAGCGGATGTTGAAAAAGCAGTATCGCCGATGGACCCTAAGGAACGACGCGAAATCAGGCCGATGTGATGTTGGCCCAATGATCTTACAATGGGACTTCCGAGCCATGCAAGGCGAGGCGAGGAGCAGTCATCTTGCATGTGCACAGCGGCTCGGATGTCGCTCCACGATGGCACGAGATCGCGGTAGAATGGCGAGATGGCCCGCCCGTTTTGCCGCCTTGCGCCTGCTGCCCTCCTCTGCCGCTGACCCCTGGACCGAATCGCAGCCACCTCTGCACGCAATCACACACCTCGCAGATGTTGAGAAACTCTTTGCTGGTCTCTCGATTGGGCGCAGTGGCATCGGCTGGCGCAAGAGGCAGAGCGCGGCCCCAGGGTCCTGGTGAGGTGAGGGACCTAAGACGCGCACGGGCACAGTTGCTGTCCCGGCAGCTTGGCGCATGTGGCCTCGCATCGAATGCGCTCACCTGGCGACTGTCGAAGCAGGTACACGGACCATGTGCCCTCTTCCACACCTCGCTTCTTCCAACACCGGATGGCCACGGCCCATGCGATTCCGGGATCTTCATGAGTTTTCCGCCAGTGAAGCTCGCAATCGCGGCTGTTGTCGAATTCGCTCTGTGCGCTTGATCCAAAGCTCGAGGAGTGTCTCGTGACAGGTCTGCTCGCCGCTACTCCTCCTTCCTTCCCACCATCTCGTTGGCTTCGTCTCACAGCTCCCGAAACCATGTCGTCTTCCGAACAGCCGCTTCCCATCGTCATCTGGGTGCACCCGCGCTCGTGCTCCACCGCATTCGAGCGCTCGCTCATGCAGCGCCCAGACACCGTCGTCTTCCACGAACCCATCGGAGATCCCTTCTACCTCGGCAAGAACCGCCCTTGCCGCCGCTTCTCGGAAGAAAAGGCAAAAGAGTCCGGAAACTACGACCTCACCGTCACCGAAGTGCTCGAAAAGGTGCTCAACCCGACCAAGGAGGACCTCGCCAAAAACAAGGCATGGCCGCCCAAGTACGTCTTCCTCAAGGACATGGGCCAATGCCTCTTCCCCGCCGATCTGCTCCACCAGCTTCATCCCGACTCGAAGGTCTTCCCCGCGCCTGCCGACGGCTCTGCTTCGTCGAAACCCTTCGACGCCAACGCGCCGGTCATCGAGAACCCGACCACCGTTCCCACTGCGATTCTGAAGCGCTTCCGGCATTCGTTCCTCATCCGCACACCCGAAAAGTCGATCCCAAGCTACTGGAAGTGCGTCCAGGAAGGCGCGTCCGGCTGGGAATTCTGGGACCAGGCCGATGCCGGCTACATCGAGCTCAAGATCCTGTACGACTGGATCTCCAACCCGGACTCCACCTTCAACACCGAAAAGGGCGACGAGTTGGCCGTCGAGCAGCCCCAGCCTCCTCCTCTCCTCGACGCA
Source organism: Moesziomyces aphidis (assembly GCA_000517465.1). Lineage (NCBI taxonomy): Eukaryota > Fungi > Basidiomycota > Ustilaginomycetes > Ustilaginales > Ustilaginaceae > Moesziomyces > Moesziomyces aphidis. The sequence goes on along the minus strand of AWNI01000009.1, from coordinate 975,678 downwards.
TCCACGCTGCTCGCACACCCCGACCACGCCATCAAGACCTACTGCCAAGCCATGGGCATCCCCTTCTCGCCCGAGATGCTCAGCTGGGACTCGGGCCCCGTCGACGAATGGGCAAAGTGGGGCGGATACCACAACGCAGCCGAGAACTCGACCGGCTTCAAGAAGGAGGCGCCCGCAGACGCCGCCAAGGCCGACAAGCCCAAGCCCAAGATCGCAGAGCACCTCCAGGGCGCCGTCGNCTCGACCGGCTTCAAGAAGGAGGCGCCCGCAGACGCCGCCAAGGCCGACAAGCCCAAGCCCAAGATCGCAGAGCACCTCCAGGGCGCCGTCGACGCCTGCGCCGCCCCGTACGAGTATCTGCTTTCCAAAGCCACCATCCGCGCCCCTTGAGGCGTGCGTCCCGTTTTGCAGCACAATCGGGTTCCACAACTGCCTTCAGAGATTTCTTTTACACTGGCTTGGTCCCGATCAACAGCGTCTGTATACCAAATATATGCATTAACTACGACATTTCCGGCATGACAACTAGATCGAGCAGTATCTAGGACGGGTTGGCTCAGTTCTGCAGTACGTGGCCGTGTTCGAGAAGGAACCAGGCGAGGAAGGCGTTCCACCTCTTTTCAAAGTCGGCGAGCATTGTAGCTTTCGTCTTTTCGCCCACCAGCGAGTACTTGAGCGATCGACGGGCGAGCACTGCGAGCGAGACCAGCGATGTCGATTTGGAGCTGATGGCGAGCTGGTAAAAGTCGTACGAGAGGCCAAAGTTTTCAAAGATGCTGGGATCGTCCGACGACAGAGCCACGGCAACGTTACGATGGAGCAGCGCGAGTAAGCTCGGGTGCGAGCTCATGCTCGCCGTGTAGCCGAGGATCTGGTTGGAGATGGGGCAGATTTCGACGCAGATGTCGCGCTCCTTGACCATGTCTGTCAGCATCGGGTGTCGCGCCAGACTGACGCCGTGTCCGATGCGCTTCGTACCCAGCACAACAGCATCGTACAGGTTCAAGTCGGCATCTCCACCGTCCTCGAGCGTCTCGCCTGCGTGGAAGACGAACGGAATCTCGACACCTTCCTCCTTGCACCTCTGTTGGAAACGAAGCAATTCCGGGATGTACACCTTGAGCGGAAGCAGCGGATCCTCGTGACCGACCAGATCGAACCCCACGATCCACTCGGGGAACTTCTTCTTGAGCGTCAGACAGTCCTCGAGGTACCACCGCAGCTTTTCGTTGTCGACAAAACGCACCGTCGTGTAGATGATCTTAGCGTCGACAAAGCTGCCTTCGGTGATCTCGGCCTTGACCTCGTTGACAGCCTCGATGAAGATGCGCACCCATTCTTCGTGGTTGAGATCAGGTGTGCCGTCCGCCCGCACCATGAACTCGGTCAGGAAGTTGATGCGGGTCTCGGTGTACGAGATGCCGTCGCGCGCGTGCGAGCGCAGAAGCTCCTTGGTATACGCCTTGAGAGTGGGTTCGTATCCGATCAGGCCTGCAATCACCCCGAACGTCGACTGGAACTTGGCCCATGCCTGCTTGCTGTTGACGATCGCCGGTGCTGCCGAGTGTGGCGTGAGCGTCATGAGTGCATGGGCGAATGCTTCGAACGACAGCCCGCTGTCGAACGTAGCCCTTTCCGCTGCGTGCCCATTGGTCTTGGACGCCGACGCGCTGCTCGAGGACGGAAAGAGGTAGTTGGGCAGTTTGGACTCTTGGTCGTACTGTTCCGAGAGATACGGGTGCGGATAGGGGAAGGTCTCGCGGGCGGTGTGGAAACTGACCCACGTTCCAGCCACGTACTCGTCCGAGTAGATGCTCGTCGCCGCGCGTTCCTGCGTTGACGGCAGTACGAGGAACTCGACGGTGGCCTTCCACAGCGCCTCCGGGCTCGACAACGGCCGGTCCGCCTTCATTGCCATGTTGGGCGTGTTGCGCGCGTGCTCGAGCAGGAAGCGCGTGTCGACAGTTCCGTCAAAGTGGCAGTGCAGTAACGCGCCCTTGGGCATGCGGTGGATGGCATCCCAAACCGGCGTGGGCTCGTGGTGGCCAAGTCCATTCTGTCGTGCACCGTAGAAGTCCATGCCGGCAAAGTTGTCCAGATCGCCCTCCTTCTCCCAGCGTGCCTGCACCTCGGCGTCGCGCAGGCGAGTAAAGATGGCATTGGCGCGCGCTTCGTCCTCGGTCATGTGCAAGAGCGCATCGTGGTCGTATCGCAGCGCCGCCTCCTGCGCCTTGAGCGATTCGACAGACTGTCGGTAGGCATCTATGTCCAGCGGCGTCGACATTCTGCTCCAAGGGGTCTATGATGAAAGTGTGGCAGAGAGTGGTGGCGGGACACAAAGAGGATTCTCAATCAAGCTTTTGGTCGCACGAGGCCAGCTGTCGCGTGCGACTTGCAAATGCCGCGGGGCCGCCCAGTCAAAAAAAGGCGCTCGGCGAAGGCCGAGCCACGGATGCTCGGAGGCCGCTCTCAAGAATTCATAGCGGACCCTGGCAACCTTGTGATCAGCGTTGACGTTCCTATTCCACAACTCACTCCGCACGGCTGTCACAGAGATCACTTCTGCGCGATCATATATTCTCAAATGCAAGAAGAGAATCAATTACTTAAAGGCGGGCGCCTTGGGGTGCTTGACCCAGTCGAGATGGCCGCCATGGCCGAGAAGGCCAAACTTGGTCTCGCCCGTGAGATGCGGGTCCTCCTGGATCATGGAGAGGGGGAAGCCGTGGTCGAAGGGGATAGTGTCTTCGATCTTCTTGATCTGCTCGTCGTTGAGGACGATGCCGATGGCCTTGACGTTATCCTCGAGGTGCGAAACCTTGGTGCCGCCGACAATGGGGAAGACGTAGGGGTATTTGGAGCAGACATAGGCGAGCGCGACGCCAGTGATGCTGATGCCGCCGAGCTCCTGGCCGATCTGGTGGAGCGCTGCCGAGATCTTCTTTTCATTCTCGGTGAGCTGACCTCCGCCGCCACGCAGCGGGCCCTGCGTCTTCTCACGCTCGGCGACCTGCTCGGGCGTCTTGAATCGACCTGCGCCGAGCGCGCCCCACGGAGCAAGGGCCATGCCGAACTCGCGCGCCATGGGAATGATCTCGCGCTCAAAGTCGCGCTCAGCGGCGTTCCAGCGGCCCTGGTAGACGACGAATTGGGCGAGGTTGTGTGCGCGCGCATAGGTGTTGGCGGCGGCGACGACCCAGGCGGGCATGTCGCTGGCGCCGAGGTAGAGCACTTTGCCCGACAGGACGAGCTTGTTGAGCGCCTGCATCATCTCCTCGATGCTGGTGGACCAGTCCCACCAGTGGATGTACATGATGTCGATATAGTCGGTGCGCAGCTTCTTGAGGCTGTCGTTGGTGGAGACGGCGATGGACTTGGCCGAGTTGCCGACAAAGTTGGTGCCGATGTGGGTGCCGAGCTCGCGGTTGCGGTAGGGGGATGTGGCCTTGGTGGCGATGACCATCTCGTCGCGATTCTTTCGTGCCTCCATCCACTCGCCAATGAACTCTTCGCTCTGACCGTCGGTATAGAGGTTGGCCGTGTCGATGAAGTTGCCGCCGAGCTTGTAGAAGGCGTCGAGCAGCTCGAAGCTGCCCTGCTTGTCCAGACCGCCAGACATGGTGTCCTTCCACTTGTCGCCGAGCGACATTGCACCAAGACAGAGAGGCGAGACGCGCACGCCCGCCTTGGGCGCAAGCACGCGGTGGCGGTCGAGCTTCGAGATCGGCTTTTCAATATCAAAGAGACCCATCTTGTATACGTATGAGAGAGGAAGTGTTGGTGAGGGACAGATGTGAGGTATGATGGAGCAACGTAGGGGAGCGTCACGAAGTTTATATGCAAATCCGACCGACTCACCTCCGGTCACCCTAGATCCAGCACCATCACAACCCGCTCGGGCGCTGGAGCTGTAAGGACGCCTGGCACGGGCAGCTGTCCAGTGCGGCGTGAGAAGATTCTTCGTGAAATGACCACCATCACTGTGCAACGAGCGAAGGCGCTTATGCTCGGGCGCTTCGCTGTGCCATGGGATCTCAGCGAGTCCCCTCTGCACGGCCCTTCTTCCCTCAAGATCGCAGTGGAGTGACAGCTGCTAAGTCCGATCCAACACGGTCAAGTGCGGAACGGGAAACACTTGTTGGCATCGGCGTCCGCGGTGAAGCGAAGCCCGCAACGGCGCTAAAGCGGTTCATGCGCGCTTCTGCTCCTCCACCTCCACGCACCTTCGAGGCGCTCGGTGGGGATGTGGAGGGAAAGCGTAAGATATCGCCGATGCAGATTATCACTGACCGAATCGGCAGATGGGCAGGGCTTGGCATGGAAATGTACGCCCAGAGGATGGCGATTCTGTCGGCGTCATCGAGCGGCGAACGGCGTCGGATGGGCGCGTTGGAATGCAGGGCTGCAGAGCTGCAGCTGCGATGCCGAGCCGTCGCTCCTCCACTCTCTCTCCCTCTCTCCCTCTCTTTGGCCAAAATTAGATCGCCTGGCCGCACGGGCGTCCCTCAGTTTTAGCCTTACTGACGCCCTTGTTCGCTACCATTACCGTGACCACCATCAAGAATCCAGTGTATACCTCGGTGCTCTGCCCCGCTCGCTCGTGCTGTCGTCCATCCCGTGTCGATCGCCTGGGCAGGAACATGCCTAGTAACGCCAGCCAGCCGCAGCCTCAACCCGACTACATCTTCCGCCCCGAAGATCCCGAGCACGCAGACCAGGCTCGCGCAGACAGCGAGGTGCCATCCAACCCCAACATCGCCGCTTCCGGCCTCTCCCGTCGCTACCGCCAGCTCTCCTCCACCATGGATGCCAACGAAACAAAGTCGCTCACCCGGATGCAGATCCTCACGCCCCTCTCGGTGCTCCTCCAGATGGGCGTCATGATCCTCTGCGGCTCCAAGCTCATCAAGCCCAACTTGCAGCAGGTCTCGCGCCGTCATCCCACCTACCTCTCCGTGCAGGACTCGTTCGTGCTCTTCTACTGGGCCATCCTCTACGTCCTCCTCATCGGATTCTCCGTCTTCCTCCTCCTCAGTCGAACGCCAGAGACCAAGAAGGCGCTCGTCCACGGCGTCGGCACGCGTCTCGCCCTCTCCAACTACCTCATGGTCCTCTGGGCTGTCTTTTGGATCCTCGACCGCCCCCTCACATTCATTCTTGGCACGGCCACCCTCGGCGTCATTGCACTCTTGCTCCTCTTCAACGCGCTCGTCCTCGCCGTCCGCTACCCACCCTCGGCCAAGCATCCGCTCGACTGGCTCTTCATCCACGTGCCCATCAAGATGTTCCTCGTGATCACGCTCCAGTACGACCTCTGGCAGCAGCTCTTCATGGCGCTCGGCTACGACTTTGGCTCCGGTGGCCACGACGCGCTCGTCCAGGGCCTCTGGCCTGCCTTTGGCATCGTAGCTGGCCTCGGCGTCTTCTCCGCTCTTTGGATCTTTGCCACAGCCGACCTCACCTGGACTGCCGCCGGCATCTACCTCAACATTGGCCTGCTGTGGCACAAGCACTTTAGCCTCATCGGCGGCCGCGATGACGGAGAGCCACGTCCGGCCCCTCTCACCGCCGCCATCATTCTCAGCATTTCGCTTCAGGCTGTTGCGCTCGTGGCAGGCGTTGCATGGAGGCGCATCAAGGCGCGACAGGAGGGTCGCATCGCTCTGCCGCTCTCGCCCGAGGAGGAAGCTGCCGTGTACCGCGCAGACGCGGAGCGAAATGCACGCGCCGCCGCTGCAGCCGCCCCGTCCTCCTCGCAGCCTCAGCCGAATGCTTCCGCACGAGTCCCGGGAGCGTCCAAGCCTGCTGGAAGCAGAGTCAGCGACATTGCAGAGGAGGAGGCTGCAGCCGAATCCAGCGGACCCGCGCCCACCAAGGTCACCAGAAAGCTCGGCGGCACTCCCACCTCGCCTGCCAAGAAGTGATACTCTGCGTCACGTCGAAACTCTCTTCACCCCATCTTACCTATCCGCCATGGGGAATAGCAACACGCATCTCTCCTGGATCCCGGAGCAATGCGCCAACCTTGACACCTTCAACCGCTTGTATATCCTTTCGCTATCGTTATTCACATCTGCAACTCAATCACGTCCCAGCCCTTTCACGCCTGGTTTCTTCATAAAACGTGTCGAATCACTGTGCGGCAATGATCGCCTAGGCGGACTAGGGCTTGCCTGGCTTCTTGCTCGAGGCCACCGACGGCGGTTTCTTGACCATGAGCAGGTTCCAGACGCGGAGGCCTCTGTGGTGGTGAGTGGAAGAGTGATCTCCGCTTGCGGCTGATCCGGGTTGGTGTTCCTCGGTGGTGGCGCGCAGATGAGCACGGACGGGGCGATCTTCTGCGCCCCAGAAGCGTGATTTGCGCTGGACGCCGTAGGCGCGCGCGCGGATCTGGAGCGACTTGCGCAGCAACAACAGCGCATCGTTGGTGTCCCTTCTTCCTGCCACTGCTGCAGGCGGGGGCGTTTCGTCAACCAGATCCATCGGTCCAAAATCGACCAGCCAGCTCCATTTTTCCCGGCACCGGTCGGCTCCCGTCGCAACGTCGCCAGCACTCAGTCCCAGCCCGCGCGAAGTCGAAGACGGTGCCGACACTGCACCGGGCTCGGTTGCGCCACTACTGGCTTTGCGAACCAGCTGGCCATGTAGCTTACGCAGCGCAGCACGGTCCATCAAGCCCTGTGCGGCGGCTTCTTCGAGCATCTTCGTGGCGAGCTTCTCGTTGCGCGCACGGTGCTTCTCCACCTTGCGTGCTGTCTTGGTGTATCGTTTCGCCCACTGCGTTTGCCCGTCCAGATAGCGCGCAACGGGACCCTCTTTGATACATCCAATCTGGTCAGGACGCAGCTGGAGCGCAGGAAGATCGGACTCGGGTTCGAGCTGANGTTTGCCCGTCCAGATAGCGCGCAACGGGACCCTCTTTGATACATCCAATCTGGTCAGGACGCAGCTGGAGCGCAGGAAGATCGGACTCGGGTTCGAGCTGACGCAAGTAGCCGCGCACGTCGACGCGCTCGCGGATCATAAACGACTGGAACGACGGCCGCAGAAGCGGAACCTGGCCTGTGTACTCGTTCGCCACATCGCCCGTGCCGCGTCGAGGCCGCGTGGCGGTAGGCGAAGGTTCCGTGCCGCTGCGCGACGTCGCTTGACTTCCGCTAGGATGACCGTGCAGCGCGTCGCTGACTACCTTTGAAACGGAGCGATGTCGCGACTTGTCGGCTACGGCATCGGCGTGTTCTCCGCTCGCCACGGCTTTGCTGACAAGCTCGTCTTGCCCCGCCTCGGCTGGTGAGATGTGCTCCGGCTCTGATCGCAGATGCGAGGCGCCCTTGCCGCTATCATCAAGGCTTGTGGTCGCCAACTCGCCTACGCTCGCTCCTTCGCGCTCAGGCACCATCAACGAGGGCTGCGAGCTCTTCAGGGACGACGCGAGCGGGGGCGAGACCACCTCGCCGCCCAGGTTGTCGTCCATCTCATCATCATCACTCTCGGCGCCGTCTTCGTGCCACTCGTCGTCCTTGTCGTGCCCATGCTCGCCCTCCGGCACCTCGGGGAAGGGATTCTTGATGTTGGTGGGCGCGCCGGTGACGTGCTTGACAAACGAGGCCACCGCGCGGTACGCAAAGCGCGACTGCGACGTAAATGCAAACGCGGTGAGCACGTGGCACATCTGGTCGTAGATCTGCAGATGCACCTTGGTCGGCTGCGAGTCGTACTTGGCCGCATTCTCGCGGTTGCGCTGCGAATGGTCGAGCAGGTCCTCGCGCAGCGGGTAGCGCTGCGGATGAGCCGCGCGGTGTGCGAGGTAGACGATCTCGTCCCGAAGCACCTCGGCATCGCCAGCAAGGATGTACAGCGGAGGAAGACCACCGAGCGAGCCGCTGAGGACGGCAGAGCACAGCGGATGCGTGAGCTGGTCATTGGTCGCGTACAGCTGAATCTGCTCGCGTAACTCGATGTCCTGCTTGGCCGCATCGGCGGTCTGGATCTTGATCGGCTGCGACCAGAGCAGGTCTGGAGCGGGTGGAACGCCGCCATTCTCCTTTCGGGTGCTGCTCGATGTCTGTCTCTGATCCAGCTTTGCCGAAGCTTGCGACGGACGCAAGTTGCCAGCATCGTGACTCTTTCGCGCAGCCGGCTCCGTGTCCGCTTCAGCGTCGCTCTTGGGCAAATCTGCGTCTTGAACACCGACGGGCACTTTTCTCTGTGGCTCATCGGAGCTTTCTCGTTGCTTTCCCTTGTCGTCGTTCTCTGGCTTCGTAGCGTTGATAGGCCAGAGCGTCGAGGGCTTGTGGATGAAGCCGTATGGTGGGATGATGTCGGTTGCCGTGTTCTGCAGAATCGACGGGAACGAGTGTGTGAGATCGCACCAGGGCGAGATGAGCACCGCACCGGCGGGCGCAGGCAGGCCCATGTCGCGAATCACTGTCAGCAGAGCCAGACTCAAGCCTCCGCCTGCACTGTCGCCGGCCACGACGATCTTCTTGGGGTCGACGGGGCGGTGCTTGGCACCCTTGGGCGGATCGATGAGGTAGAGGTAGGAGGCCACCGCATCCTGCAGCGCGCACGGCCACGGATACTGCGGCGCCTTGCGGTAGATGGGCGCAAAACACTTGCCGCCAAACTTGCGCGCGTAGCGCACAATCTGGTATCGATGCGTGGCAAGCGAGCCAAAGTAGTAGCCGCCGCCGTGGAAATAGAGCATGACTCGCTGCAGACGGTCGAGCTCTTCGGACTCGGTATCGCCATGGTCGGTTTCGGCATCGGATGCTGCGTCAGTCGCATCGTCGGTGGGCTGTGCATTCTCGGCGTCACTCGAGGCTGCCGATGCTGCATCGTCGACAGGCGGGGCTGGGGCGCCCGGTACGGCAGGCCGACTCTGACTACGTTTGCGATCGTGCGATGGGCGCTTGAACGACTGGGAACGGCGCTTGAGCGCCGACTCGGTCTTTGCTCGCATGGCCCGAATCTCGGAAAGCGCGCGCTCGTGTCGTTTGTTCCTACGACGTTTCTGCTGTTTGGCCGATGCTTTCGGGTCGCCGCTGGCAGCGTCCGTCTTGTTGCTCTCAGCCTGGGCAGCGGCCTGCTGAGCCTTCTTCTCCATAGACTTCATCTTTTTCCAGTCGTTGGACATGGCGATCCATTCGCCCTGCACACCTGGCATCGCGCGGAGCTGCCACCACTTTTCGCCTCCCACCAGATTTTGCAGGTCCTCGGGCCCGAGGTGGTCGATGATGAGCTTGGCGGCCTTGTCGCAGCTTTCCATGGGGATCATCACGGGCAGCGTGGTTGCCCAGGGGATGGGCGGGGCAGGGGCGTCGGTGAAGTCCTGGATGGCCTCGACGCTGTCGCTGGTGCCGATCTCGATGAAGGCCTTGACGATGTGGAAGGCCTCGTCGAACATGAACTCGTCCAGGGCGTTGTGCCGATTGTGCGTGGGCGAACCATTGCCGCCCTTGCCAGAGCGACCCTTGAGCGAGCGCTTGGCCTTCTTGTAGTAGTGCTTGAAGAAGGTCTTTGTGACCGTCGGCGCCAGGTTGACGGCGGTACCGGCGGTGGTGATCGTCATGGCTGCTCAACCTTGTCGGGATAACGAGCCATGCGGGAGGAAGGCGGCCAAGGAAGGGGAATGGTTAGCAAGGCGGCCGGCCCAGGTATGTGTTAGGAGGGAAGAAGAGGCTTTGCATGACACGAGCCTTGTGACACCGTCCGGGATCAGCACTGTTGGCCGCCGGATGACGGCCTTTCCGGATCGCCTCAGGAGCCCAATTCACGATTTAGGGACAGAAAGCAGGGGAATCTCCAACCGCACCGCAGCGAGGGAGTCAAGCATGGGCCCTGCATAGTTGCATGCAGTCATACTGCAGCCGTGCACGACCCGCTCCACATGCGGGTCCAAATTTGGAGCAGGGCCACACCGCGACCGCTGTTGCTGCTCCTGACCATGCACACCGCACAAAGGGAAGCAACAGTCGCTGACGATGCTACATTCAGTCGAGTGACTACTCATCACGGTCTTCAGGGACACCCGCTCGTGGCCTGAGCACTGCATCTTTGGGCCGGGTCTTGTCCCAGGCGATGCCGCGGAAGGCTGGGAATCGCGGATAGCCATCCTCGCTAAGCTCAAAGAAGCGGTAGTTGATGATGCTACCGATCGGGGGCGGATTGTCTCGTTGGGCGTCCGAGAGGCCCGTGCCGACACGGAAGACGGTACCGCACTCCATGCGCGCGACGAGCGAGCCGGTGCGTCCCTCGTGCCTACCGGTGCCGTTCGCGTAGCCGATCACCTCGGCCTCGGCGTCGTACCATGACTTGAGCTTGAACAGTGTGTTGCCTCTGCGGCCTTCGTACTTGGAGCCCGGTTGTCGGAGCATCAGGCTATCGATGATAGTGCAGATTTCGGACAGCGTCAGCTGGGCATGCTCTCATCACGCTGCCAGGTGTGTCTGCCACTTACCCTTCTCCGCCTTTCGACTCGACAGTCTCCATCAGTTCGATCAAGTGGTCGCGGCCCTCGCATTTGACGTGCTGGACTAGCTTGATCGACGATCCGTGAATGGCATCGATATCGAGACCATCGGTCGATCCGAATCGCTTTTCGAGCTCGGCCCATCGCTCCTCGACCGGCCTCGAGCCCATCGATGGCGAGTCGAAAATCTGCAAGAGCACGTATCAACAATTGCGACGTCAGCAACAACGACAAGGAAAAGCCGGCGCAAGGGTCGGCAACAACGTACCATGAATTTGATCCGATTCCACTCGCTCGAGCTCTTTGATTTGCGCCGACACACATGCGTGTTGATTGACCGCAGGGAACCGAGCAGCGCATAGGGATGCGGCCGGCGGGACGAAGATGGAGTGGTGTTGACGGGGCCGGCATCGAGAGGGGGATTGAAGGTCGAGGTGGACATCAGAGGAAGAACGAATGGAAGCTGATCAGCATTCGTCCTGCGCACCCGGACGGCAGAGTCTCGACGCGGCGGGTCACTCGATGCCGGCTCGCCGGCAGACGATGGCTGTGTCCGTCGTCGCTGCAGGATCTTGCCGCACCAGGGGCATCGCTTTACAATCACAGGACGCCGACGAGCGAGCCTCGGACCATTCGCTGACTTTGACTCGCTCGATGGGTCGAGCGACCGGCCGAACAAGGCTAGCAACAAGGAGCGCGGCAGAACTGCGCGCTCAGTCGGGCTCCGCTGGAGCTCGCGTCGCAACGCTCTTTTGCTCGTGCGTGCGCTGGCTTTGAAGACGGAAGCCTTGAGCGTCTTCCAAGCAGATGCCGATGGGACCGCACTGCCAGAAGCGCCGGTGTCGGCCCGGCCGAGCGCCTTGCATGTCGCTGCGGACTTTGCGGCCAGCAGGCGATGTTGGCTTGCGAGTCGCCCGCCGAGCTGTTCGCGCAGCCACTGGCGCTCCATCGAGTCGCGTTGGAGAAAGTGGGTAAAGGTTCGCAAGCGGCCCAATCTTACAGTTGTACGGCAAATTTGCGACGTCTGAGAGAACATGCCCCTCGCCATCCACAGCTCGCCGTCGAGAGTGATGTCTTTCGGCAGGCCTGAGCAAAGAACAGGAACAAGCGGTCAGATCTTTCGTGTTTTGGCGATGGCAGGCGCTGCTGAACTGCGACTCACGCTCTTTCCACCATGTCGGTGCGTTCCACTCGATTTTCTGACGAGAGTAGAGCCTCTGACCGTCCCAGAAAGCTCTCACCCCGTCGAGCTTCTCGCTAACCCACCAGTTGGTGGGATCCATGGCTTTGGATCGAGGCTTGGATGGGTCGGCTTCCAACAGCCACGGTTTCGCTAAAAGCAAAGAGATCTATAATTGGCACAGAGAAACTCGGATGGGTGAGCAGAAAGAAAGGAAAGGAAGAGGACGAGAGCTGAGGACCGCCAGCCTACCTTGTCGTCGGAGTCGTCGCACGCTGAAGCTCTACCGCGCCTGGCACGCTTTGAGGGCGACGCGTGTACGCTGTCAGGGTCGAATGCGTCCCGGTCCTCGTCTTCATCTTGGTCATCAGGTCGAGACCTACTCAGCGAAGCAGCAGCTGTTGCAGGCTTCGGGACCGCGGGCGAGGGCGAAGCTGCACGTGTCGGCTGGGTTTCGTGGAGAATCTCGTCCTCGGTCTCGGTCTCTGTCTCGCTGTCGTTGGCCGGTTTGGCGCGACGCTGCGAGGTTTTACTGGGACCTGCTTCGCTGCCTGCTTTTTCTGAGGCTGAGGGGTCCTTGGCCTTTTCCAAGTTTGATGTGGATGGCTCGGGTTGGCTTTGCGAGAGCTGACGAAAGTGGTCGTCGAGCACACCTTTGGCGTGCATGTGGCGGGTGTGATGTCCCTGCGAGGTGGTTCTGCGGAACTTGTTGATCTCCCAGATGGTGCTTTTGGCCTCTTGAGCAAGAGAGATACGCTCCGTCTCGTAAGTTTCTCCGAGCACATCCATGAGGTGCTGGCAAGTCTTGCGCATCTTGTCTCGCTCCGTGCTGAACTTCCAAGCGGGGCAAGAGCAGATGTAGTAGCCCTCCGCAAACCGCTTGAGGACGAATGAGGATGCTGCTGTGCCTGGTCTGGATATATGAAACGGCTCGTTGAGGGGCATGTGGCTGAGCGGAGCGACATCCTTTGCCTCAACGCTGGTGCGGTAGCCGTACTCATCCTGCCGGATCATCTTGGGTATGTGGAGGACTGCAGTCTCCGGGTCGATGACCTCGGCCATCGTCACGCTCGTTAACATGATGATGAGGCTTCCGGCCACGAGAATCAGTGGTGGCGCAGTAGCATGAGAGGGTTGGTGAAGGATGGGTGTTTCGTGCGTCGAGGGTGGATGATTTGGTGATGCGGGGCTTGACTGTATGCGCAGCAGAGTGCGAATCGGAGTGCGGACCGGAACTAGCTCGCTCTCGGCGCTAGTTGGATCAGCATTCTGAAGGAGGCTCGAAGCTCAAAGCTCTGAGGGCCAAGTAATGTGATGATAGAGAGGGCTGCCTTTGCCACTTTGTGACGTCTTTGTGACGATAGCGGAGGCGAGAAGGAAAGGCGGATTGCATGCGAAGCTTGTTTGTTGCCTGGACCCTGACGCGCCCTGTCCACTCCGACTGAGCCGCATCTGAGTGGCTTTGTTGGCCCCGCAACTGTCAAAATCCAATCCCGCGTTCCGAGCTCAGCAGCGTGTGCTTTCGAGTGTCAACGCGTGCTTTCTTCCTGTGCCCGACGTACTCCCGCAACCTTCTTGTCCCGCTCCCAACACAACTGCGCACACACCTCGAGCCTATCACCAAGATGTCGACGATCAGCGAGTGTGAGTGTAGCAAAGCACAACTTTGCAGGTCCATGTATTACGACTGCCATTTGGTCCAGTGATTGACGTTCGAATCCAACTCGGCAGGGATCCCTGAGGGCCTTCTCCCCCGATGGCTGCTTCTGGTCGCTGCCACGGCGTACGCTTACGGCGCGAGCAACTTCCTCAAACACACGGCTGGCTTCAAGGTCTACTCCAACGGAGGCGCACAAGGTAAGTTCGCGGGTCTTCACAGTGGCCAATAGGTCCTCTCGGTGTTCGCGTCGACATCTTGCCTTTGCTGACGTCGTGCCTCTCCGTCTCTCAACGGCGCTCCCGCACCTCTGCGACTCATCTTCGCTCAGTCACCCCGCTGTCCGGCCGCCTCTTTGGTATCTGGAACATCACCGCCGCCATCATCCGAACCTATGCAGCTTACAACATCCATGACAAGGTGTAAGTTGCTTCCTCTCCGCCTCTGCCCATGCCGTATCCCACACCCCCTCTGCTGACCTCTCTGCTTGAGTGTTTCGCTTTCCGATGTCAACAAGTGCCTACGAGCTCTGCATGTGGTCTTTCGTCATCGCCCTCGTCCACTTTGTCTCGGAGACGTTCGTCTACAGGACCGCCAAGCTCAGTCCCGGAATCATCAGCCCCCTGATTGTCGCTTGTAAGTGCCCTCGCTATCGCACCGGGCCTGTTCATCTCAGAAACGGTACTTACGACTGTTTCATGGCTACCCATCTCTGTGTCCCTACGACAGCCTCGAGTCTCACCACCATGTACCTCAACTACGGTCACTATGTTCGCTGAGCACGCACAGCGCCAATATCAGTGGCGGTCCCCAACAAGATAGGCCAGCAATCTGCACTCTTTCCGCAGACTGCAATAGGCAGCGCACAGATGAATCGTTCAATCACAAACGGAAGCGTCATCTTTAAAGGTTTACGTCGTCTATGGTGCAGCATGAGGAAATGACGTGAAAGATATGAAGAAAGCGAAGAGGCGAGCGATGTGAAGCTCAAGCCGAGAGGACGAGAAAGCAAAGGCGACCCGGCCCGTCTTGACGGAAAGCCAGGGGCCCGGACGCCGGAACGAAAGCTGAGCGGGAGAGCCAGTCGCGGCCATTTAGCTGGATCCGGGCTGGGGCTTACCGTTGCACGTCCACGAGCCATCGCGAGTGCCGTACTTTCCGACCACCTTGTAAGGGTTGAAGCCGAGAGTGGTGGCGACGGTCTGGCTGCCCTTGTAGCCGTTCTGGCGCACAATGTTGACAGCCTGGGGGATCACGGTGTCCACCGTACCGGCGACTGTCTCATGATTCAGCACGATCGCATGCTTGGGAGCCTTCAGATTCCTATACAGGTTGAGACCGGCTTCAACACCATCGCCATTGGCGTCCCCAGTGTCTTCGTTCCAACCTACGATGACATAGCCCCATCGGTCGTTGAGGTACTTGACCTGGTCGGGTCGGATGTTACCATATGGCGCACGGAAGCAAGCCGGAACGACACCCAGAATCTTCCAGAGGGCATCCTCGACGAGCTGGACCTGCTGGTCGAGCTGAGCGTTGTTGAGCGTGCTGATGTCCGGGTGGCCCCAGGTGTGCGAGCAGATCTGGTGGCCTCGCTCGTAGGTGTAGCGAAGGTTCTGCACCTGAGCATCCTCATAAATGCAGCGGAAGTTGTTGCCGTTGACGAAGAAGGTGCCCTTCTGGCCACCGGCGTCGCCGAGCGTGTCGACGAGCTTGCGCTCCCACTGGTACGGTCCGTCGTCGAACGTGATGGAGAGGCAGCTCTTGGAGGTGCAGCGAGTCTGGACGCCCGAGATCTGAGCTCCTCGCTTGGCGAGCGACGACGAGGGTCCCACGTCGCGCTCGTAGATCGTGTAGTCCTCCGCAGGCAGAGCTGCCAGCTCGCGACGAACATTTTCCGAAATGTGGTTGGGGATCGTGCTCATGACAGTGGGCGAGGCGGTGACGGGCGCCACAAGGCCGGCACTCAGGGCGGCGCCAACCGCAAGGATGGAGGAGAAACGCATGGCAGTGGTCGTAAGGAGGGCGTGATACGAAGGGAGTGGTCGAGGGCCGAGGCGAGGGTGCAGGTGTAGTAAGGGATGGGGATAGCAAGACGTCGGACGAGTGATGGCAGGTCATTTATATCTGAGATTGTCGCTAGGGACAGGGGAGCAGGGAGCAGCATCGGCCGCGGGGGGAGAG
>AWNI01000009.1:941358-960086 GCA_000517465.1 Moesziomyces aphidis | reverse complement strand
GGGGGGGGAGGCAAATCTCAGCCAAGGGATGCGGGCCTCGGAACGCCCACATGATCCCGCCATCGCAGGGCGGCGACGGTGGCTTGAGGCAGCGGGATCTCGCATGACAAGCAATCGGATGGGATGAGTATGTGGGGTTATTGGGGCTCAAGCACGAGGTCCGGTGGGCGTGTTCTAAACAAATGAGCCGGGAGTGAGTACGTGGGTGTGCAGGTGCGTGCTCGGATGAGATGAGAAGCGGAAGTGCGACGTCTTCGGGTGCTGGGCACGGATCTTGGCGTATCTGGAAGCACAAGCGAGGCCCAGAAAGCAGGACCGCCGGGACGAGTGTCGTATGTTCTACAGAAGAAGCATTGCTGGGTATGTACCGCGCAGTCCTTTTCAATTTCTTGAAACAATGGGCCTGCGAAGAGTCTGGTCCCCTTGTGCGGCGTCGAGTGGGGCCTGGCTTGAAGCCCACTTCACATGTGTGGGTATCAAGAGCCGATGTGGCTGCCACAATGGAGCTTTCCCACAACTTGTGTACCGTAGCATAGCTCACTGTACCTTCTGCAGTCAACTCCACGCCTCGGCGGCCAATCTCACGCCTCGAGGGCCGGTCGCCTCTGACGACCGTGGCCACAGACGTTGTTGACGAGGTGTGCGCCCCCACCAACCATCCGGAGGGCGTGGACTTGGACTTGCGGGAAGCGGAAAGGAGCACCCGGAATCCCGGAGCTTCGATCCCGCTGATGACGAGCACGTCGCGACGTGCTCGCCTTGGCGACGGGGCTCAGGAGGACGAGGTTGAGGTCAGGGGCGCCAAGGAGCGGTGCCAAGATTCGCGGTGCTTGGGCTCCGGTGTTGGGCGGCGCTTTCTCCCTCTTTTTTGGCGCCAGAAGGCGGTGCGAGCGGGTCAAATCGTCATACAAAGAGCTTCCCTTTCATTGTTACTCGACCATCGCACCACGGCTGTGAGTCTCGGAGCAAACGAGGTTTCAATGGTTGCCTGCTGTAGCGCAACCACAGTGAAGCAGAGCGGTGCGCAGTGGGAAGCGCGACAGCGGGAGCGGGACTTTGCAGATCTGTCGCGGAGTTGAAATTGACGCGTGTCGCACGCCTCTGCGCTTTCCGCCCCTCGTCTCGCCCTTCCAGCGCCGAAAGATTCGTAGACCCGAACTCTGCCCTCGACGAGTCAACTCAACTCGATGTTTACGGTATTGCCGTTGTAGCCGCCCCGTCGAGGCCTCGAAAGGTCGACTGCCGATGTTGGGTTGACAGCGATCTACGGGTACGGCGAACCTGGCAAAGGGAAACGATGCAGGGACGGGTATGGAAGGTGCGTTTTTATGCAACGTGTGATTGCGTGTGTTTGCGGTGCTGCAGATCGACGAGATGCGCGGGTCGAGGGGCAGGGAGTCAAGGGGATGCGACACGGCAGGGCTGCAAGGTGTCAACGGTCACCCCGGGCGAAGGCATCCACCCCCACTGGCGCATCCCTACTGGCGCTCGTAAGGGGCGTAAGCCGACAGGCGGCTCCACCGAGCATGCCGGGAGCGTTCCGCAATCGCCTCGCCGCGTTTCACGCCACGCGCGCGCCCGCCTCAAACCACGCTACTGCATCTGCGGCTCTGGCCGTGCGCGTGTGTTTGCTTGAAAGAAAGCGTTCTTTTGAGGGTGGGATCTACGACGCGCCTAAGCGAGCGACGCAAGGGTCCGCCGACTCCGCACCGCAGCCTCGTTTCCTCGCGTCTCACGTCCCGCAGGTGATCTTCGAGGCTCGTCATGCTCATGACTTTCCGACCGTCGGTCTGTCAACTGGGCTACGTCGTATCTCCCCTTCAACATCTCCTTCAGCCGAAATCTGGGTCCCGTCACCTTCGAGCAAGCTTCCATTCCTTCTCAACAGCAAGTTCCCGGCATTGCCGCTTTCAGCACTCTCTCTCACCGGCAGTCAATCGGGCATCGGGCATGATCCGGAGACGATATCTATAGCAGCCGATTGAATTGCGACGATGCGTCAGAGCGATCTGCACTGGCAGAGCGCCCTGATCTCGTCCGTTCCGCTCTTGCAGCAGCCGCCGACAAAGACGCCGCTCCACACGTCTGGGAAGCTCGCATCGCCGCTCGACGTGATGCGCTTGGCGAGCTTCATTAGGTTGGCAGCCCACGATGCGGCCGAGTTGTCGCCTCCGTACGGTCCTGCGGTGGAGGGTGTGAGCCAAACTTTTCGGACTGGGTCGTAAACGAGCCCGCCGTCGGGGTACAGGAACAGCAGCGGCTTCTGCATGCCCAGCGCGCTCCTCTTGCGCTCCAGATCGCATCCGCCCTCGCTCGCCGAACGGTTGAGCGTCGCGAGCGATGCCGACATACGCTCGACCAGCCTGGGAAGCAGGTACGGCTTGGTGCAGTTGATGCCGATGCCCGAGATCGGCCACTGCGACTCTTGACCCTGTACGACAGTGTCGCTGACAATCTGCACGAGCCAGTCCATCTCCTCCTGCACCGCGCCGTCTTGGTCCGCAGCATCCTCGTCGTCGTCTTCATCCATGTCAACGTCACCGTCCGTCTCGTCGTTGTTGTTTCCGGTGTTCAGAGGCGGCCAGGGCAGGCGTCGATCGTCCGGGAACGCTAAACTGATATAAACGGGCTTCTTCTCCAGCGCGATGCCTCGTTGGGCGTGGCTCTTTACCACGTTTTCGAGCGCGATACGGAAAGCGAGTGCTTCGTCTGCTCGTGGCACCGTCTCCACCGCCAGCACACCAACGTCCTTCCAGCTAGGCTGCGCCACGAACGCCTGGATCCTTCGCTGGTGGAATGCTGCCATCTCTTCGATCGACGGTTGTTGCTCGCGCTGCGGGTCCGATTCCGCGAGGAACGTGCGTCGATAGTCGCCGGTATATTCCGCGCCGTTGCTGAGCATGGCACCGTAGGGCCCAAGGCTGAGACTGATCAAGGGACGGACAGCATTGCTGCCGCTGTTGTAAGTGTTGACGGCTTCGCACGCCAGGTCAACTGCTTTAGACATGATGCGCGATGCCGACTCCTGGTCGTACTGGGCGCGCTCAAACGATTCCAGCGACGCCTGATAAGTCGAAGTACCGATGATACCCGCACCCGCTTGCAGGTAGTGGAGATGCGCATCGAAGATGCCCTTTTGTCCCTTGCCGTTGCTGACGTCCTCCTCCTTTTCGTCGAGCAGTCGTGCGCTCCACAGTGGTCCTTTGGAGAGGTCAAAGTTGAGTCCATCTTCGAGATAGGTGGCCAGTCCTCCGTCCAGGACGCCGATGCGCGAGGAGTCAAGCAGCGCTTCGAGACCGCTCTGATTGATCGGTGCAGTCATGTCGAGACGGCCAAACGGTGAGGTGAATGCGATGGTGAAGAAGACGAAGAAGATGACGATGACGATGATGATGTCGTTCGGGAGAACTTCGCATCCGCGATCCTTTGCTTCTCGCCTCGAGATTTTTCGCAGCTCGTTATTGGCCGACAATTTCTCCGCTGTCTGCTGCCCTCCGGCTATCTTATCGGAATCTCTCATCTTGCTCGAACGAAGCCGCGATCTCACATCCCTCAGGTTCTGCAAAACGGCGTTGGTGGCGCCGCGTTCGCGCACGGTTGAGCGTCTTCCGACGATGTGCAGTCGGGATTTAAATAAAGCTTTGGCCGCGGCAGGGCTCCCAGCAGCTCGAGCAAGTTGGTCGTGCCGACGGCAAGTTGGGCAGGGCTGCATGCCCTGGGGTCCAGTCACCACGCTTCCCTCCCTGCTTGCCACAGATAGCCAAGGCTGCACAGCGATTGGACGGTCCGCCGGTCAAGCACGAGGGCCCCACGCGATTTCACCTCTCGAGAGCTGCGCGGCTAACCTGCTCGAGCCTTTGCTTCCCACCTCTATCCTCAACCGCCGCAGAGGTCAAACGACGGGGCCTACTAGCTCAGCGAGCTCGGACAGCCAACATGCTTGTGCCGCTCATTGTGTCGTCGGTGGCTGCAGGCCTGCTGTCCGTCACGTCGTACTTTCCCTACAAGAACCACCTCAAGCTCCACGGCGACGCACTCGATGCCAGCAGTTTAGGCTCCGACAACTACCGGCTCAACCTCGAGCATTGCCAGCCCGTCTCAACACGGCTGCCCAACGAACCCGCAGGTCCGGTCGAGCCGTCGTTCTGCGAAGACATCGTGCTCGATCGTCGCACAGGCGTGGCCTACCTGAGCTGCGACCCGACTCGACTCACGTGGGATGCGCGCGCAGGCATCTACGAGGACGGAAGCGATCGCCTGGCCTCGGAGCAAGGGACACCAGGCATCTGGGCTTGGGATACAAACAGGCGCAGTCTCCCCCGCAAGCTTTTCATCTCCTCGCCGCCGCCGGAGTATCCCATCCAGGCTCCGGCTGACCTTCAGTCCACGTTCCATCCGCTCGGCATCGCTGTAACCCCATCGCACCCCTACTTTGCCGAGGAAGCCGACGAGGGCGAGGAGCCCAGGCCGGAGCCACCGGCCAACCTCGTGCTTGTGGCCAACAAGCCGTACGCCGACCGTCCGGGCGTGGTGGACATCTTTGTGCACGACCTCGACAAGGTCGGTGGTAAGGACCACACGACGCTGCGATGGATCAAGCGCGTGCAAGGAGACGAACTGAGCGGAATGCAGCTCGACTGGGACACCCACTTCAATGTCGATCCTTTCCGCATCACTGTGTTCGAGGAACAGTACTCGCAGCGCATGGATCGCCATTACCCTGAACCGACATACGTCAAAGAGGATCCGGAGCATCTGGCTGGCTTCCAAGACGATGACCCCGCCAGAATCGCATTCAAGCACATCCGCATCCCGAGCTTCTTCATCACCTCGCTGCCCGACCGTGCTGCCCAACCCACACCCGCTGCGGCTGTAGAGCGCTCGTCTGTATTTTCGGCAATGTGGCAGCCCATCGCATCGACTCTGTTCTCGCAGTACTCGCTCTCAGCCGACACGGTGTCGCGCAAGATCTTCCTGCACCACTCGTCGATCAACAAGACACTCGCCGTGCGTATGGACGGTGGCGATCCCGATCTGTGGCAAGGTTTCCCGCCGCTCATCCAGGCGTGGGACGGTGGTGGAAAGAAGACGGGCTCCAACTCGTCGGCCACGGCGCTCTTCGTGCCCTCGCTCACCTCGGATGCGGCGAGGGTGCAGGAGTGGGAGCAGCACTGGGTGCGCGGCGTCGCAGGCGGCATTCGCGAACACCGCGTCCACCTTAGCGAGACCACCCCCGAGGGCAAGGTGAACAACATCCTTCAGCTGTTCAAGACCTACACACCTTCGTTTGTCAACTTTTTCTCCATGGATCACGAGACGCCCGTGCGCGCTCTCGTCGTCGATCCGCACGGTCGAACCTGGACGGCGGGCAACCCGAACACGCGCTCGGTCGAGAGGTGGATTGCAGCGCAGCGCAACGAACGACGCCGTCGACTCGGGTTGCCTCTTGCTGCTGGCGCGAGCCAGTCGCTGTCAAGTTCCGACCGTCCGCCCCGACCGGCAGCGAGGATCGACCAGACCACATGGGTGTTCCGCCACTTTGGCAGCGTGGTCGCGCATCCGTGGCAGACGGACAAGCTCGCGCTCAAGAAGCAAAAGGGCGTCTGGCTCCGCAAGGAGTTCCACACCTTCAACGTGTTCAAGAGCCCCTCCGAGACCAAGGCCGAGATCGAGGCGCGCACCGAAGACGAGCTTGTCAAGCGCGGCTTCCTCCCCACCGTGCCCACCGGATTGGCCATCGATATCCACAAGAAGATGCTCTACGTCACGGGCGCCTACGAAGAGCGCGGCATCGCCATGTGCGCCCTCCCCGCCGACTGGGTAGAGGCTTGATCGCCGTTTTACAACGCTCAGATAGAAAATCGTTTTGAAAATGTTGCAGTCAAAAATTGGGACCGTAAAATCGGTGCAAAAAAGGAACAGTGGCGGCAACGCGAATGTTGTGTGAAGATCCTCGTTTAGGACGAAAGCTGGACGCCGGCGAATTTTAGAGCTCCGCGTGGGATTGTCTCTCAGGCACAAGACAGGGGCGTGTTGGAGAGAGCCTTTCTCTCCGCTGTCGCTGTCAGGGATCGGAAGCAGACGGTGGTGTTGAGCCATTCTCTAGGAGAGCCTGCAGTACCGCACTCGATGACCCTTCCTTTTCAGGCAGGTCTGAAGCCCAATTCATGCTGGTGTGCAGCTCGCTTGCGCTCGTCGACAGCTTTCCGCTCCCGCTCAGGGCAGCATAGCCGCTAGCCGTCATACATGCAGCCATGAGCGGCAGCATCCTGCATGATTGCGAGGCTATTCAACCCAAGCCGCGACTGGAAACCAGTGTCTGACCGGCCTCATCGCTGCTTCCATGGGGTGTGCCGGCAAAACCTTGTCCCTAGTCACCGTGCTGCCCCACTCCTCGCCAGCCAAGGAGGGTGCTGGATGCTGCATTGAGTGCTATGAACCTTGCTGCTGTCCGAACCATCTTGTCTCTTCCCCACCAGCTCCCTCGTCACTCTCTTACACACATTCCTTTGAACCACTGTCCTTTTCGCATCCTAGTCTACTATTCCGTACAGCAGCAAGACTGCTATCCTCTCTCTCGCCATCAAACGTCAGCAGCCTCTTTGACAGCCATGCCGAGCTTCACATTGTCGCCTTCCAAGCCGGCCAAGTTCAGCGATGCCAATGGCAAGTACACGCGCATCGAGAGCGGCAAGATCCCGTCGCGCGGGCGGTCTCTCGGAGCCACTCGCCGTGGAAAGTACAGCCTTGCTGTAGCTGCAGCAGCTGCGTCGCAGGCATCGTACTCAGCCGGAGCCGGGAGCTCGGGCGACGACGATGACTTGCATGCCGCCAGTGTGGTCGAGCCGGCTTCGACCAGGCGGAGAGCACGAGGAAAGAAGGGCAAGACGCTCGACGAGGTAGCTGCTACTGCAGGCCGAAGGAGTGTCGCTATGATCATGGACGATACGACCGCGCCGCCATCCACAACGCCTGGTGTACAGGATGACACGTCGGCCGCGCCCAGCAGCGCCTCGCTGTTCGTATCGCATGTGCAGGGCATCATTGCTCTGATTGGCGTGATTGTTCTGCTCATCCTCGTGCGCTTTGCCAAGATCTCGGTGGACAATGCCACGTACGTGCGCGGCGTGCTCAACATGCTCACCGGTCTCGCAGCTACCGCATCTGCACACAAGCTCTCCATGACCGTAGCCGTCTCGTCTCTCGCCTCGATCCGCAGCGTCGAGTCCGGCAAGTCAAAACCTCCATCCACGGCGGTCACGGTGGCAGCCATGGGCCTCAACCCGTCCCAGGCCTTCAACCTGATCTTTGGCAGCGACCAGTTTTTCCAGATCGTGAGCTTCATCGAGGCCATCTGCTCGGCAATCGCATCGTACATGGCGGGATCGTCCATCGTGACGAGCACGACCGAATTCACCAAGAATGGCACGGCGCTGCTCGAACTCGACATCAGCCAAGCTGCCACGCTGTGGGGCATCTGCGGTCTGTGGATCGTCGCACTCGCCCTGCACGCCACCACGGCGTTTGCAAACAAGAGCACCATCCAGACCGTCCAGGTCGCGAGCCAGGAAAGCATGCGCGAAATCGTCGCCGTCATGCACACCGAGAGCGTCTACTCGGGTAAGCAGTAGCTGCTCTTCTTTTGTCATCGTGTTCCTTCTCCGCCTGCCATCCCGTCCACTTATGCTGTAGGTTTCCAAACAATCATGTCGTCTCGTGTCGAGCTTGCAATGCCTAAAACTCTATCTCTACCAAACTTGCCGAGGGCTGCTGGACTGTGTCGGAGCGATGACATGCGAGGAGTCGCTGGATTAGCAAGTCTTTCTTGGGATTGCGTGAGGTATCAAACAAAACTGTCGCGAAAGGTGGATCCGCGGAGGCTGCGATTACTGGGCCAGCAGCTTCTCGATGGTGGGAGCGATGGCGGATGGCTTGGTGTTGGAGCCGTAGCGCTCGATGACCTTGCCGTTCTTGTCCACGAGGAACTTGGTGAAGTTCCACTTGATCATCTCTGTGCCGAGGATGCCCGACTTTTCCTTCTTGAGGAACTGGAACACCTCGTTGGTGTTGCTGCCGTTGACGTCCGACTTGGCCATCATGGGGAAGGTGACGCCGTAGTTCTGTGTGCGTGTGTGCATGGTTCAATGTGAAGCAATGTCAACAAGGACTCCGTCTGCCAAGAGGCGTGGTCGTCGTGGCATGTATACTTACGCGCTGGCAGAACTCGCCGATCTTGTCATCGTTCTCGGGGTCCTGGCCGGCAAACTGGTTGCAGGGGAAGCCGAGGATCTGGAGGCCCTGGTCGGCGTACTTCTTGTTGAGCTCCTCGAGCTCTGCAAACTGGGGCGTGTAGCCGCACTTGGAGGCGGTGTTGACGACGAGCACGACCTTGCCCTTGAGCTGGTCGAAGTTGTAGTCTTCCTGACTGGGTTTCTTAGCCTTGAGCTCGTAGAACGAAACCATGTTTGCGATGGGTGTGAGCGTGAATGCTGCGAGAGAGGGAAGGGTGATGGATGTGGTATGGTGGAAAGATCGAACCGTGCCGAGCTGCGCAGGTGAATGTGCAAGGCGGATGCTGGCCTCTGCGGGACTGGAGCGGGTGAGGAGGAGCGTAGCCACTAGCTCGGAATTGACGAGGCTGAGGCCGCTGCTGCGCATTAACTTACGCGAGAGCCGAAGAGGCATATTTCGGGCAACACTTTCGAACACCTGCCAACACGTCGACAGCAAAGAGGGGCGGACGGCTCACGGAATACCGGTCGGATGGAAGCCGTTCGAAAACCAAGAAGCACACTGTTCAGTGTGACACACCGACACTAACTTGGCCACGAGAGCGGCCTCGTGAGCGGAGATACAGTTACTTGTCTGGCCAGCAGGCGCATGCATAGATCTGCTGCCGGTGCATTTCTGGGGACGAGCGCCTATGACGGAGTGATTTTCAATGTGGACCCAATGCAGATCGACAAAATCTCAGCTGATTTCCCACCGATGTGGAGCAGGCATCGAGGCTCAGGCGACCGCTGGCACGCCGCACACTCATGCACGCCTCCTGCACCTTCCGGCGACTCAAATTCCGAAACCCGCGGCAACCCGAGCCAGTCAGTCCCACTCTCACACGATTTCCGCACGCGCGTCGCATCGCCAATGTCTGCCTCGTATCGGGAGATAGCGATCTCGAAGGTCGAATATCGGACTGGCCGAACAAATAACTTCCGCGCTGCCTCGACGATTCCGGCTCGAAATCTGAGCCGTGAAAGCGGAATGGACCGACCAAGCCCAGCCGCTCGGGCCGTCTTGTGGAGAGGCAGCGGTGGACGAGCGGAGAGGAATCCTCACAGAACCCCGCACTTTCGCAGCTGCATCACACACACATTCTCTCGAGCCGAAAGCGACAACATTTTTGGGCAGCTCGCAAAGCTGTGGTCTCCACCCAAGCCCGAACCGGAAGGCGGCGGTGGTCACCTTGTCAACTCCAACCGGTGGCATCCGCTTGCTTGACGCTGCACCACCACCATCACCACCTTCTCCTCTTCGCGACTGATCACACAAAATGGCCTCCGCTGCTGCTTCCGACGATGTTGCTGCCAAGGCAGACGGCATCATCTCGCACATGAACAATGACCACAAGGTGAGCGCGCGCTCGCTTCCACCTCCATGCTGAGCTTTGGTTCACAGCGCTGACGACTGAATCCATCTTCCTCGCTGATGCTTGTCGGGTAGGACTCTCTGGCGTATCTCGCGACGCACTACGGCGATCTTCTGAAGCCGCTCAAGCCGAACCAGGTGCTGATGACCGCCATCGACAAGAAGCACCTCGAGATCGTCTACACCACCCAGAAGGGTGCTGCTCCGGGCAAGGGCAAGCCGGGCAACCGCACTGTCAGCATCCCCTTCTACCCACACATCGCCAGCTACTCCGAGGTCCGTCAGCGTCTCGTCGACCTCTCGGCCGTCTCGGAACGGGTAATCACCACCCGCAAGGTACGTCCGTCCTCCACCCCACCACTTGCTCTTCTCCACTACGTTAGATTCGCGCGCTAAACGCTTTTGATCGCATCGTACAGCCGGACATCGTCTACCGCGCACCAAAGCTCGCACTGCACGGTCTGGCGCTCATCGCGGTGGCGTACCTCGCCCTGCGCTCTGATACGCTCGCTTCGCACGGCATCGTCCAGTCGCTCGTGCCCGAGTCGAGGCTGGCACAGTGGAACAACCTGCGCAACAACACGCTCGGCGGACCGGCAAAGATGGACAAGTTCATCGCGGGTATCGTCCGCACCCACGTGCTCGAGGGCGCCCTGATGGCCCTCGTGTGCTACTGGAAGGGCGCCAGCCGCCTCGTCACCCTCCGTTGGGCCCTCACCACCACCGCTCTCGGCATCCCCGCCTGGATCGCTTTCTTCTCCCTCAACAACCACAAGCGCGCGCTCAAGAGAGCCGTCATCCTCAAAGACGGCACCAACAAGAAGAACGTCTAGTAGCAGCTCGCCTCATCAGCACACACGCCATCCAAACTTGAGGGAAAATTCGCAGCCGCTTTTCATTTGATAGACTGGCATTGCGATCGTCTAGAGCTTGAACTCGTAGCCGCCGACGCGGTTGGCGACGTTGATCTTGAGCTGCTCCAGCAGGTTGCCCGACTGGTCCTCGAGGCCGCAGTACATGGTGTCGCCGTGCTTGACCTCGCCTACGCCCTGCGGCGTGCCGGTGAGCAAGAGATCGCCCTCCTCGAGCGTCATGATGCTCGACACGTGCTCGATGAGCTCGGGGATGCCAAAGATCATGTCGCTCGTCGGACCGTTCTGC
Organism: Moesziomyces aphidis; assembly: GCA_000517465.1. NCBI lineage: Eukaryota > Fungi > Basidiomycota > Ustilaginomycetes > Ustilaginales > Ustilaginaceae > Moesziomyces > Moesziomyces aphidis. Next base: position 949,280 of record AWNI01000009.1, on the reverse strand, counting down.
CTGAGCTCGTCGTTCACCTTGAGCCACAGCTTGAGCTGGCTCGGATCGCGCACGCGCGACTTGTCGATGAAGCCCGTCGTGGGCGTGAAGGTGTCAAAGCCCTTGGCCGACGACCAGGGCAGTCCCTTGGACTTGACCTTGTCCTGCAGATTGCGCGCCGTCATGTCGATCGACAGCGTGTAGCCCGCCACGTGCTGCATCGCCTCGGCCGCACTCACGTCGCGCACGCGTGCAGAACCAATCACCACGCCCAGCTCCACCTCGTAGTGCGCAACGATGCCCTTGGGGATCTCGACGGTGCCGTTGTTGGCGATGTACGACGTGGTGGGCTTGAGGAAGAAGAACGGCTCGGTAGGCACCGCGTTGTTGAGCTCCTTGGCGTGTGCGGCATAGTTGCGGCCGATCCTGTCCCACAACGCAAATGAGGCATGTTCATCAGCATGCAGATCACCCACCACGGCATCCGCCTCGCTTGCTTACTTACGCTACGATCTTCTTGCCGCGGGTAAGGAAGGAGGCCATCTTGTCTAGCGAGTCTTTCGAGCGAGTGTGAATGTGGTGGTTGGAGGGAAAGGGTGGAGAAGACTGCTGCGCTTCGTGACTCTTTGAGAGGAGGCGCAGATAGAGTTGTGACTTCTTGGGAGAGAGAGAGAGAGAGTCCTTCACGGACCCTTGGAAAGCCGACAAATCCACCGGTGCCACTCCGCGATTTGGCCTTCTTCCGAGCTTCTTTGGGGGGTCGCGCTCGATGTCCGTGCCCCGCCGCACCCAATCGGGGCCCCGATGCGCCCTCTTCGCACGCACGCGCCAGCCCAAATGGTGTCAGCGCTCGAAATGGATTGCCGAGAAGGACTCCCCTTCGGCCTGCACTGCGACTCGTGCTGCTTCCACTCCCACTACCATCTGCAATCGGAGCAACGAAAACAAGATGGCCAACGCACACGTACAGTCCGCGCTCAACCGCTTCTTCGATGCGTCCAAGTTCGCCGTGGTGGGTGCAAGCAAGGATGCCACCAAGTTTGGCAACAAGGTGCTCAAGTGGTACCAGGCGCACGAGCTCGACGTGACGCCCATCCACCCGAAGGAGGCTGAAATCGAGGGCCTTGCGTCGCAGCCCGACGTGGCGCGCTTCCTCGACGCCGCGGGTACGTCGGCGGACAAGATCGCCATCTCGGTCGTCACGCCACCCAAGATCAGCCTCACCGTCGTCCAGACAGGCCTGCAAGATCAGGGCATCTCCACATTCTGGCTCCAGGTACGTCCTCATCATCTCTTCTTCTCGATGCATCCAACAAAGCTGATCAAACTCTTCTTCGTTCGTGATTGACACAACAGCCAGGTGCGGAGGACGCCGAGCTGGTCAAGTGGGTGCAAGCGCAACCGGCGTCGATCCAGGAGCGTGTCATCTACGGTGGGCCGTGTATCCTGGTCTCTGGCCGTCAGCTCGCAGCCGACAAGGGAAAGCTCTGATCACACTCAGCCTGGAAATGCAAACACAGCACTGTTATTGGACTCTACATGGCGTTGCCGTTCTCGTCGACGGTAGAGAAGGTGTAGGTGGACTTCCAGTGGTACGGACGGTCGGGCCCGTAGATCTGGTTTCGACCCCACTCGGGCTGGTTGATGGCATCGATGTAGTCCTCCATCTCGAGGACGACGCATTCAGAGTTGTCGTAGATGACCTCTCCGATGTTCTCGCCCACCTTGCCGCCGTGCACCTGCTTGCGCGGGATGCTGCCCTTGGCGGGGCTGTTGACGCCGGGACACGTGTAGACCTGCACGGCCGCCTGGTTCGTGGCCACCGAGAGCTTGATGCCGGACTTGGGGCTGTACATCTCCACCACGGGCTTGGCAGTGTCGTATCCGGGCGGGTCGGACATGATGAAGCACGAGTCCCAGCCCTTGCACTCGTATCCGCACACGCCGAGCGTGTCGTTGAAGTTCTTGGTGAACGGCGTAGGCTCGCGGAAGTCGTACGGCGTATCCTGCACCGGCGGGAGTGGGCCGGTGGGGATGAGGATCGTGTCCGTCTTGACGTACTTGTCCGCATAGGGCATGTGCAGCACATGGTCCAGGATCGATGCCGACTCGTTGAACGCCGCCAGGTTCCAGTAGACGTGCGATGAGAGCAGGATGGGCGTCTGCTTGGTCGCTGTCGCATTCAGCTCGATATGCCACGTCGCATTCTCTCCCAGCGTGTAGCGCGTGTGCGTCGTGACCTGGCCCGGGAAGCCCTGGAATCCATCGGGATCAACATGCTCAAGCACGACCTCGTTGGAGCTGAGACTCTTGATCGTGTACGCGCTGCGGTCGTAGCCGATCTTGCCGCCGTGGAGCGAGTCGAGGTTGTTCTCGTTCTTGGGGATGTTGTACGTCTCGCCGTTGAGCTCAAAGGTACCGTTCTTGATGCGGTTGGCATACCTGCCGACGATGGGCCCAAAGTTGGGGTGGATGGGATCGGTGGCCCAGTTGGTGGTGTTGTCGTAGCCGAGCACCACGTCTCGCCAGCCACCCCAACGGTCCTTGACCCAGAGCTCAGTGACGCCCGAGCCGTACGGCTGGAAGGTGGCGCGGATCGAATCGTCGGGAGCGCGCAGCTCAATGTGGTTGTTTGGATACACCGGAGGCAGGGCGTCTGGGCACTGGGTGCCGGGCACTGTCGACGCTGCGCCGAGGACGAGTTGGTCGTCTTCCGACTGCGAGCTGTACAGACAGGCATAGCTGCCGATGGTGCCGTTGTTGACAAAGCCAGGAGTCTGCTGTGGAGCCGCAGCGGAGGAGGACGTGGTGGCGCCACTTGCTGAAGCTGCGTTGTTGGCGGGCTCGGTGCAATCGATCGCTGCTGCCTTAGCAGGCATAGGGCTGGCAAGCGCTGCGCTCGAAGCAAGCAGCTGGAGCGCCAGTGGAAGCAGGGCAGCCTTGAACGTCATCCTGGCTATACTGACGAGCGATCGCGAGATGGATGTCAGAAAGTAACGAGTGGGGGGCAGCGGAGCTGGATGGCCAAGTGGAGGGAAGCAGGAGCGACGGGCCGTTGCTGCAGGAATATGCGGGGGAGAACCAAGCGGAGTTTGGGGAGGGCAAAGAAGGCGCCGCTGTCATCGGAGTCTTTATACATCCACGCGCCGCCTGCAAGACCAAGGATGGCCGCAATGGCCGCCGGATGCGCGGCCGTGCACGATGCGTTCGAGGCTGGAGCACGCGTGGATGGAAGGCTCTGGATGGAAGGCTCTGTGCCGATGCAGTCGCTGCCTGATCAGCCGGGGCGCCATCGTGCATGTATGTTTTGTGGGGCTCCATCCAGGCTGCATGGGGATTGCCGGTGCCAAAACGCTGATCACACAGAGCTTGAGCGCATCGATGCGAGATTGCCGAAACAGGGTCTGCCGAAATACGCTGCTTCAGTCGACGGTGCTGCGCAACGGCGTCAGGGGCTGCTGTGCCTTGTTGGCCGGAAGCCATCAAAGAAGAGCGAAATGGTGGGAGCAATACGCGAGTCGGCCGCCGATGCGAGCTCGGCTAGCTCGGTGCTCTGCTCACAAGTTGCTGTGAATGAGTGCATGCTTGTGTGCCATTGCGGGGTCGACAGGCACTCCAGCAACGTCAAACTCGGCATTGGCCGGTCTCTCTCTGAGAACGAGCGCTGGTGCCGTTCGGCGATCTCCTTTCACCCAAGACCACCTTCGGAAATCTCGCAGGATCGCCGGACGGCGGATCGGCTTGGATGAGTCCACCCTCCTGCATCGATGTCTTCTAGCCTCGTCCGTCTCAGGCACTCGCTTAGTATCAGGCGCACGCTAGTCCGAACACATGGTCTAAGCAGTGTTGGTGGTCTAATGTCGTGGCTAACTGGAAGACAGGTGTGCAGCTCTTCTACGAGCGTATTGCTTTGAGCTGGCCGCAATGCCGCACAGGAACCAGCTCAGGCCGAGCAGCAGCTCCATGGCCGAGAGCAGCATGAGGGCGTGCTGCACCGCCTCGTGCTTGCTGCGTCTGGACGCCTTGGTGGCGAGCTTGAGCACCGCCTGCGACAGTGCGCCGCCCGAGAGCAGACCGACGATGCTGAGCAGCTTGAAGCGCTTGGCCTTCTCGAGTCGCAGGTTGTGCAGATGCAGATCTGACGACACGGCCGTCAGCGTGGCTGTGAACACCACCGTGTTGGAGAAAGGCGTGGCGAGGCTGGTCGAGTAGGTCGACTGGCACCCCATGCTCGCTGCGAGGATGGAATGCACCAGCCATCCCAGCGGACCCTGCAGCTGCAGCGTCGAATGCTGCGCACCAAACATGACCAGCCCAAACGTCATGACGGATCGGTACAGCGAGAAGGCCACGAGCGCCATGCGCTTGGAACGCTCGCTGGTGAAACGCTTGAGGATGAGCGCGGTGACCTGGCAGCCCAACATAAAGCCGCCGATCGCACTCAGATTGTACATGAGCTTGGTGCGAACGCGATCCTGATCATTGCTGGCGTTGGACGACGAGGGTAGCCAAAAGTCGAATGCGTTGATCACCATCTGCACCATGTTGCCCGTCATAAAGCCCACCCAGGTCCCCGTCAGCGAGAAAGTCGAGGCGTCCGCTAACCCCGTGATGACGCACTGCAGCAGCAGAGGCACCACGTAAGATGTTGGCAGCGCATCGCTCGAGTCAAAGTGCGGTAATGGCGTCCAGGCGTGTTCTTTGAGAACGCTTGTCCACCTTGTCCATCGTGAAGGCCCTGCATCTTTGACTCGATGGTCGTTCAGCGTAGGTAGGAGCGAAGACCGTTCGTCGGCGTCAGCATGCCTCCTGTCGTTCATCGCAGCCGCTGTGGCTGTCGGCATGGTCAAATCGTCTATCTGAGCCAGCTCTACGCCGTTCGTTGCACCATTCGACCGAGGTAGTGCGGCATCGGAGTCACAAAAGAAGCAGAGGATTTCACGATGGACACCAAAGAAAAAATAGGATCTCGCGGCTTTCGAATGTGGAGGAGATGATGACCGTGCTTTGGACCCTGAAATTCGCCGAAGAGGCACCGACCGCAACCGTCCACAACCTCTTCATCCTCCTTCCACCTTCACACCACCACCATCGGGTTGCACACACAGCGGCGTCGAGCATCATGCGCGTCCCTACCAGGACGAAAGCTCCCGCGCTACGGCTCCTCGCTCTAGTCGCTGCCTTGTCGGCCACCTTGGCATCTGTTCGGGCGCACCAAACACCCTTCGCAGCGGACGACAGTAGCACGGCCACCACATCCTCGGCGCACGACTTCGTCCCTCCACCATGCTATCCTTTCTGCGATGCATCAGAAGACTCGGTGTCAGAGGTTGAAGCCGCTCGATATAAGCACCGCGCTGGTACCTTGCAATGGGTCGACCCGCGAATCGGCACCAATGGTCCCGACCCATCAGAATACGGCGGCATGGTGCCCTCGGTCGCACTGCCCTTTGCCGGTGTCCGAACCGTGCCCATGACGCGCGAGAATCTCGTCTCGGGCTGTGCGTACCACGACAACGACACGGTCAACATCGGATTCCTCGCCAGCCGACAACCCGCCATCTGGATGGGCGATTACGGCTTCGCCACCCTCTTCGCTGGCAATGGCGAGGTCAGACTCGGCAAGCATGAACGAGGCCATTCGTACGAGCGGTCGCAAGAATTCGTGTCGCCGTTCAAGTATGCCGTCGCCATGTCCAACTCATCGTTGGCTGAGGACGGCATCTTTGCAGAGATGGCGGGCAAAAGTCGGGCCGCCATGGTGCAGTACACTTACTCTGCAGCCCTTAATAGCAGCCTTGCTGCAAGCCCTGCGGCAACTCACAGCGAACACGAGAGCATGTTGGCCCAACTGAGCGCCAATCACTCGGAGTGGGGTCCCTACATCGGCATCCAAGCCTCGCGCGAGCAGTGGCGCGGGGCTGTTCGGATCGACGTGCACAAAGGCGAGGTGTCGGGCTACAACACCGAGAGGATGGACTACCGCCTCGGCCCACACGAAGCACCGGGCTTCCGCGGCTACTTTGTGTATCGCTTCGAGTACCAGCGCGGCGGCGCTTCGTCCGACGAATGGGTCCGCGGCTTCCCAGCTGATGGTGTGGGTACGGCGCACTCCAACGCCACGGGCATCACTCTGCATCCCGGCGAGCGAGCGCGCTGGAACGAGCTCGGCGTCTACGCTTATGTTCGCTTCCCCACCGATACCACCAAGATCCGCGTGCGCGTTGGCCTCAGCCTCATCTCCGAGGAGCAGGCTCGATACAATCTGGACGTCGAGATGCCGGACGAGACGGCGCTCGAAGACGTCGTGGACGAGCTCATCGACGCGTGGAAGAGCAAGACAGACCGCGTCAAGGTGCAGGGCGGTACAGAGGAGCAGAAGCGCATTCTGTACACGGGCATCTTCCATGCGTCCCAGTACCCCGCGGAACACGCAGAACCCGTTCCCGACACGCACAAGCCGACAAACCGTAGCGAGGCGGCTCCGCTGCTTCGGTTCGGGCACGAGCACGAGCACAGCTACCACTACTACTCTGGCTACACAGACAGCGTGCATCGTGTCGATGCTGGCGTGCAGCGCTACCAGTCGTGGTCCATCTGGGACATCTACCGTGCGCAGTGGAATCTGCTCATTCTGTTCGAGCCCGAGCGCATCGTCGACATGGTGCGGTCGCTGCTCGACATCTACCGCCAGTCGGGCTTCCTGCCTATGTGGTCGACGCTTGCAGAGACCAACATCATGATCGCCACGCATGCAGACTCGCTGCTCGCAGAAGCCGTGGTCAAGGGCGTGCGCGGCTTTGACCTGGACGAAGCGTGGCAGGCGGTCTACAAGGACGGCACTGTGCCTCCCGAGCGAGAGATCGAGTTGCGCTTCGAAGACCGCGAGGAGTATACGCCGCTCGAGGTACGCGCTGGCTTGAGCTTTTACAATCACTCGGGTTACGTGCCTTTGGATGGATGGTCCGAGTCGACGAGTCGTACGCTCGATTACGCTTACGACGACCATGCCATCGCAGTCCTCGCCGAAGTGCTGGACAAGCAGTCCGATGCGAGCTTCTTCCACAATCGCAGCCGCAACTACCGCCACGTCTTCGACCACGACCAGGGGCTTATGGCAGCGCGTCTCAAGAACGGCACGTTCCTCGTGCAGCCGCTGCCGGACCCGCGCGGTCGTCAGGAGGGCTTTACCGAGGGGAACAGCTTCGACTACTCTTTCGACGTCGTGCAGGATGTGCCAGGGCTCGCGGAGCTGGTTGGCGGTCGAGCCAAGCTGACGGCGTTGCTGGACCGGCACTTTAGCGAGGGCCACAACGATCAATCCAACGAGCCTTCGCATCACATTCCTTACCTCTACACGCTGCTCGGCGAGGCGCATAAGACGCAGCGGCTTGTACGCGAGATCTCGCACGAGGCGTTTAGCGACCTTCCAGACGGATATGCGGGCAACGAAGACTGCGGTCAGCAGAGCGCGTGGTACATCTGGAGCGCCATGGGCCTCTACCCCGTCAATCCCGTGTCGGGAGAGTACGTCGTGTCTTCGCCGTTCTTCGAGCACATGGAGATCGACATTCCGCCCCGTGCGCCAGGCGCAGCGCACGGCACTAAGCTGCGCATCCACGCGGCCGGGTCCGACGACGATCACGTCTACGTAGCCAACCTCACCGTCAACGGCCACGCGATCGCAAGGCCCAAGCTCAAGTGGGACGATATCCTCGCTGGCGGAGAGTGGACGTTCGGCCTGCAAAGCTCGCCGCAGAAATGGGGCAATGACCCGGAGTCGCCGCCATTGCATGCATGAATGTCAGATACCGCCCTGCCCAACCCATCTGGAACCTAATTTGCCATACCCAATCAAAGAACGCTGCTCTTTGACTCAAAATGTCCGTACATAAACGGTTCGAGCTCTTGTGTTGACATCTGCGGCCATAGAACCTTGAAAG
>AWNI01000009.1:910295-931687 GCA_000517465.1 Moesziomyces aphidis | reverse complement strand
TGGTCCTGGTGGTCCCGGTGGTCCTGGTGGCCCCGGCGGTCCTGGCGGTCCTGGCTCGTCGGACGACGATGACTGCGATGACGACAAGCCCAAAGGCAACCATCCCAAGGGCAACCATCCCAAGGGTAATCAGGGTGGTCCGGGTGGTAACGGTGGTAATGGCGGTCCAGGCGGCAATGGTGGCAATGGCGGCTATCCTCCGTACGGCGGATACGGCCACCATGGTGGCCATGGTCCTTACAATGGTCCCGGTTCCAACGGAGGCCAGGGCGGTCAGGGCGGCAAGGGTGGCAATGGCGGTCAGGGTGGCAATGGCGGTCAGGGTGGTCAGGGCGGCCAGGGTGGTAATGGCGGCGCTGGTGGATCTGGCGGCAATGGTGGCCCCCGTGGACCTGGTGGCGCATCTGGCGGCGATGGAAGCTACTGCACTTGCGTTGCCTAAACCCGTGGCCGCATCGCGCCCCTCGCCTGCCAGTGCGGCTCACCCATCTCACCTTCTCCAAATGTTTCGACCATGACTGCTACGACTACGACCCTGCATGCATCCTTTCACGATCCGGCCCTTGGTAACGACGCAAATGAAGCTGTTATTCCTCAACAGGCTTGTGGGATGAGAGCATGACCGTGTCTTGATTGCTCGCCGACGGATTTGTGGTCAAAGACAGTTGAGGATGGTGTTGGCAGGGAGAATGGTGGGACCATGCTTCTTCAAGGTGGGTTCAGGGTCCGAGTGGAGGAATTTCCGACGCGAGCAGGATTTGTCGCCGCCGGCAATCAACACCTTCTTGCAATTCGACAACCAACACGCCTCCGGTCCACCACGACAGCACTGTCAACGCCCACACCATGGCACGCCTTACTGAGATCGAGGACGGATCGGACAACGAAGATGTCCGCGCTTCTCCCAACGCGTCTTCCTCTTCGTCCAAGACGGCAGGACTGACGCAAGCACAGCAGGAAGAAATCCTGTTCAAGTCGGGCATCATCGAGAAGCTGGGCCTGCCCAAGGACTTTGTCAGCATGGACGAGGCTCAAGCCCAGCTCGACGCACTCAAGCATGGCGAAGCCGGGCCTCGAGTCGGAGAAGCCCGTGGCGGAGCGGAGCAGGATGGTGAAGATGACTCCGAGGACGACTACGGCGTGGCGTCGGATCACGAGCTGGATGGAGATGACAACGCGGATCGACTGATGCAGGAGCAGGAAGCGACAGAGATGAGCCCACAGGTCGAGAGTATCCTGGATCTGATCATCTGGACCATGCCGTTCGGGTTCATGTATACGCTGCTCGACGTGCTGGTGCGCCAGCAGTATGGAGATACCGTCGGGCTCGCAGACGAGGCAGTGCGCCTGATCAGAGCGCTTCCAGGTGCGTCCTACAATTCCCAGACTCTTCAGCCGACCCAATATGGCATGCTTACAGAGACGCTTTCGACCCTGGCCTCGTCGCCCCTCTTGTTTTCCCGCCTTACTAGTCCTCGGCTTTTTCATCCACTTCAGTAAGTCCTTCTCATCGTTCGTCGAGCTTACTACAACCGTCACGGCCTATGCTGACCCCTCTCTCTTCTTCTCTCCCGCTACCGTACGCATGCAGACCTCACGTCGCAACGGCAGGCGTTGATACAGGTGCTGCTGTTCGGCATCTGTTCGGCTTGCGGCTGCTCTCTGATCTACATTGTCAACAAGGTACGCCGAGCGCCTCCACCCGGCTTCGATGGGCATCCAAGCGTATCGCTGACTATATTGCACTCTCCTTCGTCTTTGATTGGATGCACAGTCGCCGTATGATGTGGTGATACAGCGAGTGGCACCGCTGGGCACACTCTGGATCTTCTCGGTGGTGCGACTGGACCTCCTGCCAGCATGCATCAGCCTCGGCATCGTTGCGATGTTTGTGCAGCAGATGAAGCTGCGCATCATGTTCGACTAAGCAATCGATCTCGCCTTGCTGCTCCAAGCATGTCGGCGGTCGTGAGCGAAGATGCTCGTGCAGAGGTCGTGTGAGCGGAAATTCTGGAGTGGCTCGGCCAAGTCCGAAGCGGGGAGCGCAAATTCGAGCGGGAATCCGGCAGGGTCTTGTGAAGCCGGTCTGTGCCAATCTTGCTATCTCCTGTGTCATGACCACCATCTTCTAGAGCGACTACACTCGACAAGATCGCCATACAACATGTCGAAGTCGCCCATCACGTGCCACGTGCTCGACTCGACGCTCGGTAAGCCCGCTGCGGGCGTGCGCGTACAGCTCGAGGCGCTCTCGCCGCTCAACTCGCAGTTCCACATCCTGGCCACGGGCGAAACCAACTCGGACGGACGCTGCCCCGACCTCCTCACGGGCCACAACGCCAAGGATGTCCTCGTACCCAAGGGCGTGTACAAGATGATCTTCTACACGGGCGAGTACTTTGAAAAGGCGAGCCGCGCCACCTTCTACCCCCACGTCGAGGTAAGCCTTGCCTCTTATCACAGAGTGATAGCCCGCACGCACTTACCTTAGCGACTTGATCTCGACTGCACTACACACAGATCTTCTTCCAGCTCACAGAATCGCCCGATCCGCACTATCACATCCCCCTTCTGCTCTCGCCGTTCTCCTACACCACCTACCGAGGTTCTTAGTCAGGCTCACTTGCCTTCTAAAATCCACGCCCATTCTTTCAGCACCGTACACAGACCGCGTTCCGAATGTGGTCGGGAAACAGGCTCCTTTTCTTTCTTTGGGGGCTAGAGAGACAAGGCAGTTGGAGGCGACGGTCTGCAGGGAGATGGGCACGCAGCGTCAGGGGTGTATGGCTGAAGAATAGGGTGTCTAGTTCTTGACCGGGGCGGCCGCGGCGACGGGTGCAATGAGCTGTGTCGAGAACAGCAAGGGAATCGAAGGTCAGCATGGTTTCAGCGCAAAGTGGTATCGGGCACATAACTTACGGCCTTGGTAATGTTGAACACGCGCTCCTTGCTGGCGAAGAGGATGGCTGCGGTGAGGACGGACTGGAGGAGCTTGGAGGCGATGCCTCGGTAGAGGCCGGCGATGCCCTCGCGCTGGACGATCTCGGTCATGGCGGTCCAGATGTTGGTGCTTGCGCCCTTGCTGGCGCCGGCGTGCTGCCTGCTCTTGATCACGATCTGCGGATAGGTGAGACCGGTGGCAAAGAGCTTGGAGAGGGCGCCGAGCCAGAAAAAGTCCCAGTCGGACAGCGAGACCTTGCCGCCGTTGGCGCGCGCGAGGCGCGACTTGACCACCCAGTTCTTGAGCTGCTCAAAGGCGGTGTACTGGAGCACGGGGTTGATGACGAGCACCAACGCCGGGCCAAGACCCTTCCAGAGCGCCAGAGGGCCCTCCTCGCGGACGATCTTCTGCATGGTCTGCAGGAAGCCCAGACGCTTCACCGCCGCCGCCGCCGCCTTGGGGTCCGCCTTGGGATCCGCCGAGCCGACGCGAACCGTCTGGCGCGTGTTGACGATCCAGATGGGGTTCGTCGAAACAGTCGTGGCGGTGCCTGCGATGAGACCGGCAAGGATGGACTCAAAGGTGGTCAGAGCACCGCCGTTGACAATCGTGGCCGTGGCAGACGTAGCGGCAGCCGCGGCAACCTTGGCCTTGGACTTGAGGATGCTCTCTCGGCACTTTTCGAAGAAAAAGTAGTAGACGCTGTTGCATTCGGTGATCAAGATCAGAAAGGATCAGCACTCATTGCGCGTTGTGTCAAGGGACTGCGGAGGACAAAGGACGTACAAGTTGGTGACACCGATGCCGATGAGACTGGAGCTGAGGCCGGCATACAGGCCCGAGACGCCCTCCTGCTGGAGGATCTTGAGGGCAGCCTTGACCATGGGCTCCTCGGGGTTCTTGGAAGACTCGACGGCCGCACGCGTCGAGATGCCGACGAGCGGATAGGTGGCGGTCATGGCGACCATGCCACCAACACCACCGGCACAAGCATGGATGAAAGAGTCGTCGGACATGGCTGCTATCTAGGTTTCGAGATGGTGGACTGAGATCGAGTAAAGACCGGCTGTATGAACAAAAGTCGCTGAAGGATGTGGTTCGCAGGAGGATGGTGTTGCGAGGTGGATGCCTTTCGAGGTATCGCTGGGGACCCGGCTCGGAGAATGTAGGAACTGTCTGATGCGCAGAGTGTGGGGAGCAACAATGCATCTGATGCTCCTCGGCAACACTTCAGGCGGTCCGCCGCAGAGGCCATAACCGGACAGACGTGCATGCCAGCCAGCCTGCCTGCCTGCCTGCCTGCCTCGTGAATTGACAGCCTCGCACCTCAGCCCCGCAACCCGAGCTCGCTCAGACGCGCCCGGCTGAAAAAGCGTCGTCGCCGATGCCTCTCTCGCTCACGAGCTCGCACCAAAAAAAGCAAGGGCGATTTCACATCAGCTCTCCCCCTCTGATTGTGGACCAAGCTGATAACGCTCGTACAGTGATGCTGAGAAGCTCGGTGCGCTTCGAACGGTCTCCGTTGTACGTGTGCGGAGCATGAACATCGTGATGTCGCGTCCGGCTATTTGTGGTGACGGCCGCTTACCGGCTTTTTCAGGCTCTCTCCCGAGCCGGACGCGTTCTGACGCATCGGCGAGGCTGCGATGCCAGCATACCCGAGGCGTGAAAAGTCGTACTAACGGGCATCGGCCGATTCCAATCAACCCTCGCCCGATACCTATCGGGTCAACGCAACATCCGCTCTCTGCTCACAGCATGCTCACTCTGCCGACATTGATGAGCGCCTCGTCCATTGCAGCTTTCCATTGCAGCTTTGATTGGTTCGTCGATGCAGCTTACACCCCGATCCGCTCGAGGAACATCTGCGCAAACCATTGTGTGCCTGGCGTTTCTGTGACTTCGTCGACCAAGCCTACCTCTGGCTCGTTGCTCGTCACCGGCTTGTCCGGTTGGGCCAACTTGTGCACGGGGATGTCGGGGTTCTCGATGACGTGAAGTCCGTTGATGCCCTCATCCGCATCCTCTGCACGGTTGTGTCCCGCTTTCCTGCTGCTGTTCGCGCCAACGAATCTTCGGTCCACGACACAGAAGCCGCGCGTCAGCTCGCCCGAGGTCTCGATTTGGAAGCGACGCTCGGAATGCTTCCATCCATGATTCGTCTGCGCCGCAGAGTCGGCGCCGGGCATTGGACAGAAGATGGCATGGGCTACGGCAAGCGGATCGTGCGCCTGGAAGAGATCGTGCTTGTCCGGGTGAAACTCCTCGGGGGCAACCATGTTGTTGGTGAACGCCCTAGGATGGGTGAGGAAAGTGCCGACGAATCGCTCGAGATGACTGGCACCTTCAGGCACGTCGCTAGGCGTCTCGTAGGTCGCCTTGACTAACCGTGAATACGGCACAGTGTGGTGGGAGGTGATGTCGAGGCCCAGGACCTGGATCGGCAGGCGCTTGCCACCGAGCGCAGCGTGGCGTGGTGCTTCGTCGATCAGCACTCGCACCGAGTACGGGTCTGCGTACCAGTTGAATTCGGCGACAGGCGAGGTGTTGCCCGGAACGTCAAAGGCACCGCCCATCACTGTGATTGCACCCACCTTGGCGAAGGTGTAGGGATCCTTGCGGAAAGCAGCAGCCAGGTTGGTTAGCGGACCGAGCGCGGCGATGCGCACCGTGTGCGGAAGATGAGCACGAATCACATCCAGGATGACGTCGGTCGCATGCTTGTCCGTTGGCGAGAGGGGTGCGGGTGCCTTTTCTGGCACTGGGAACGGGTCGTTCGGAAGCCAGTGGACGCCAGAGAGGCCGTCGCGGCCGTGAAAGTAGGAGGCAGTAAACATCTTGCCCTCGAGCGGCTGGGTCGAGCCCGAAGCCACCACGATGGGTTCGGCATCGGCGTGAAAGCTGCGGTAGCGCGCCTTGACTGCGTCCGGCGTCGAGGGATCGGCAAGATGTCGGTGCAAGGTGGCTCCGGTGCGCAGCACGTTGGCGTAGGCATGGTCGAGCGTGGTGTTGCCAAACGTCAGCGTGAGCGCCTTGACCGACACCTCGTCGGGAGAAGCGAGCGCCAGCAGGATAGCGAGCACGTCGTCGACGCCTGGATCTGTGTCGATAATGAGTGGGATAGGGGCTGTCATGATGGGTCGCCGGTGTGATTGCACAGGTACAGGGCTACGAAGAAAGTCGGCTTGGACCGCAAGATGGAGTCGGTTGATGCGGGGCGATGGCAAGCGTCGATGAGTCCGATGGCCGAGCTGTTGCGACGTACGCTGCAGTGGAATGGACGGCGAAGCTCTCAACATGTCGTTCCGAGTATCCGAGCTGAGCAGGTGTGCCGTTTGCTATCGGCCACCGCTGCTGCCGAATCCGCGAGGTCGAGTCGAGCATCGTCGGCTAAGTTGTTATTAATATTGCCGCATCCACCCATTAATGCAGGTCTAACATGACGAAACTTGGCGCCTCAACCTTGGCCACATTCAAATCGCCGAAGCGCACTCGTGTTGGACCCTGAACTGCGCTCAATCTTCGCAGTGTCCGTGCAACTACCGCTCCTATCAGCACCTGACGCATAGCTCACACGACGCATCTGCAGATGCCGTCCGCACTCTATCTCATACCGAGGGGAGGAAGCTCGCTGTCCTTGCCCTCCAGAACGCTCGCCGAAGATGAGCTCGACCTCGACCTCGACCTCGACCTCCAGGCGCCATCGTCGTCTATGCGCCAGCATCTCGACGCAGAGGCGCTGCCACAGCCTGACTTCTTTGAGAATCTAGACGAGTTGCATCTCTGGTATCAGATGCGACATGCTGAAGTGCTCCATGATCACTTGGAGCCAAGCAAAAACCACAGCGGTCCTCCTACGCATCCTGCCTCGACTGCCACCGCCCAGCCAAAGCCAAGGCCAAAGCTTGTTGTGTGCCACGACTTCCAAGGAGGCTACATCGAGGATCCCCGCCAGCAAGGCTACTCGCTCGAGCATCTGCATCTCGTCGACACGTTCATCTACTTCTCCCACAAGCGCGTCAGCATCCCGCCCGTCGGCTGGCTCCATGCATGCCGACGCACAGGAACCAAGGTTCTGGGCACTCTCATCTTCGAGTGGGCCGAGAGCGCGCCCGACCTAGCTCGGCTTCTCCGAGGTCCCGAGCGCAAGGCGATGCCGCTGCACGGGCAGGTGAGCTTCTCGCAGCAATACGCAGTGGAGCTTATCGAGCTCGCGCTCCAGCGCGGCTTCTCGGGCTACCTGGTCAACATCGAGGTGGCGCTCGATCTCGGCTTCAGCTGCTCTGGCGAACCCTGGCCTGCATGGGTCGGGCAGCAGGCGAGGGGGGGCGAGATGTACCAGAATGCAGAGCGGCTGCGCGCCTGGGTCCACTTCCTGCGCGAGGAAGGCACGCGGCGATTCACGCAGGCCGGAAAGCGAGCCGACGAATGGGAGGTCATGTGGTACGACTCGGTCGTCTATCCGCACGGACAGCTCGCTTGGCAAGACGCGCTGAACGAGTACAACATCGACTTCTTCCTGTCCGCCCACACGTTCTTCACCAACTATACGTGGGCACGACCGCCACAGCCGCTTCCACCAGGCGAGCTCGTCGACGCGAACGACGAGAGTCCACAGACGCTGCAGCTGCGCGGACACACGCTAACGGGCCCGGAAGCTGGCGGATACCATCCGCAACTGCTTCTGTCGGCAGCGATGGCAGACAGCGTCGAGCGCGCGCGCACCCATGTGTACGTCGGCATCGACGTGTTTGGCCGCAATTGCTGGGGCGGCACCAAGGCGTGGCGATCGCTCGACATGATCGGTCCGCATCGCTCCGAGGAAGGAGCACTGCAGCTCAGCGTGGCGCTGTTCGCACCGGGATGGACGTGGGAGGACCAAGATGCAGGTCAAACACTGCCGCCCGCGCAGCAGTCGATTCAGCGCAAATGGTCCGACTGGTGGCATATCGATCTTGCCTTTTGGATCGGCATGCCGCGTCCGCTCACGCCTACAACCCACCGGATCACCCTCGCCGAGCACGACGTCAAGCCGGTGCAGCTCTACTTTGGGGGTGCCAACCTGGAGAAAGCCCGACTGGAGCGCCGCGCGAGTACACACGGCTTCTATACCGACTTTGGCTTCGGCTCGGGCACGCGCTGGTTTGACCGCAGCGAGGTCGTGCACGAGTGGCCCGCCGGATTCACCGACATGGGCGTGTGCATGCCCAAGCCCGACCTGCTGTTCGCGAGGTGGCATCAGTACAAGCAGGAAGCAAGCCGGCTCGGGCCGCAAGATTTGACATGGGCGTTTGATCAGGAGCGCGCATGGACTGGAACGACGTCGTTGGTTGTAGCCATGACGCCCGCGGACGATACAGTGCGGGCCACGACCGAGGTGCCACTGTGCTCTGCTGTGGTTGAGTGCAGGGCGAACCAGTGGACCGAATGGCGGTGTACCATCGTTGTCGATAGTCAGTCGTCTGCGGCTGACCAAGTCTCTCCTGTTGTCAGCACGCTGGGTTGGGGATCTGCAGAGGTGATACAGCGCAACGTGGAGCGGACCAAGCTTGAACACGGCTGGCACGCTGTGTCTATTCTTGTCCGCATCCGCGCCGACGATGCCGCACCCGTAGCGCTGAGTCTCGGGCTATCGCTGCAGGCGGGCACGTCGATGGTGCGCGTGGGAGCGGTGCAGCTCTCGCGCGACGCATCTGAGCAGCCGGCTGGTGAGCTCCAAGTCCACCCCGCTATGGGCGATTTTGAGTCGGCAGGAGACGAGACGGCAAGACTGCAGCCTGCTACGCTCGTGTGGGCAACAGGCCAAGGCAACGAGTCGCAGCTGTGCAATGTGTGGATCCAGGCGGTGGGTCAGCCCGACGCTCGATGCTGGCTCGGCACGTCGACGCGCGAAGCAAGCACCTCAGAATTTTGCATTGCCCAGCCGCTGGCTCTGCCTCCCCATCTTACCAACACCCTACTTGAGTTCATCGTCACTACGCCCGGCGTAGACTACACCGTCATTGCGCGTGGCCCCGCTCACCTTTTGCCCTAGACACACGATCAGCACCAATTTGATGAACATTTCATCTATGCCTCGATCTGTGACTGCAGCTTGGGCTCTACCCATACGCCCTTGACCTTGGGGGGAGCGCGTTCGTCCTGACGGTTAGCCTGGTCTTGAACGTTGTCGCTTTCGTCGCGCACCTCCTCACCCATGGTGGGCGAGTTGTAGTAGCGCGCGAGCTTCTCGATCGTTGCGAGCGACAGGTCGTACTCCACCGCGAGCTTCTCCAGGTCCGCACGTGTCTCGCAGTGCTTTCGGTCGTCGAGTAGCATGGTAATCGTGTGCGCTGGGATGCGTGCGGGTCCACTCGTCTTGGCCGGCGTCGAAGAAGAGGCAAATACGTCGGATTGGATATTGTCCAGATTCGCCCGCTCGCGCGCCTCCAAGATCCGGAGCATTTGATCGTTCTATCGAAAGCAAGCCGATTGTGAGTTCAGGATCTAGAGTGGGCTCTGGCAGGTGGTGTTGAACTTACAGGCTGATAGTTGGTGGCGTTCTTGGGCACTTGGACCTGACCGAGACGCGAGAGGTTGTGGAGGAACTGCGGGTCGTAGGCGTCGCGCATGATGTCGGCCGACTTGGTCTCGCTCGCCTGGCTCTGCTGTCGCTGTGTCTCCTGCTCGCGGCGTGTGGCTGCCGATGGCGCGAACTGCGAGCTCTGCTGTGCGGTCGAGGCGGCATACTCGGTCGGCGGCACGCGTGCGGAAGCGGCGGGTGCGGGATTGGGCTTGGCCTTGGCCGCCGATGGAACGGAGCGCGACACGGTGGAAGCAACTTCCGACCCGAGCTTGCGCGCTGGCTTGGACGACGACGAACCCATGATGCTGCGACTTTGGCCCGAAGAGAAAGAGGGATGGTTTGGACGATGATGAGCAGCAACAAGGCTTACCAAAGTGGAGGCCTCTCGAAGAAATCCGAGTGGGCCAAATCGCACGGAAGTCGGAACTCGAGCGCGCGCTTCTTGCGCCAACAACTGGGCTTTGGACCCTGAAATGCGCACGACCTGCTCGCCTTGACTCTCGACCACTCGCAAGGCGCCCCAATAGACACCCTTTACAGCATGGCATCCGCTTCCTCCAGCACGAGCAGCGGTGTTCTGGACGGCTTCAAGCTCATTCGCATCCTCGACCAGGACCCCAAGCACAAATCCGCCAACCTGCTCGGCGAATTCACATGCACAGCCCAGGACGGCTCGACGAGCGTAGACCAGGCGGTGCTCATCCTCGAAAAGACGCACTTTTCCGAGCAATTCTACAGCCGATTAGAGGCTCCGACCAGAGCATCCACATCCGGCGGAGAGCGCACGACCAAGGCGCCGAAGCTCGATGCGGACGCTGCGGTACTCGACGGCGCGGAGCGAGACGCCGTTTTTGCGGCTGTGAGCGATCTTGGCCAAAACGACGTCTACACGTGGCTGCTGGCATGGCTCCAGCACTCCGCTTCTGACCCGGGCGACGCTGATGTCAAGATGACACTCATTCGACCGGCGACGCAAACGCACATCGACAAGTACTCAGCGCAGCGCAGGGTGATGGTGTACGAGACGCCCGAGATGTATGCGCGCAAGGTGCAGCCGTGGATCGCATCGTTCCCGCCATCGCGCATCCAGTGGGTGTACAACATCCTCGAACACAAGAAGGAGGCCGACTCGATCCTGTTTGAGGACCCCGATCCAGAAACTGGGTTCATCATCGTGCCGGATCTCAAGTGGGACCAAAAGACGACATCGAGCTTGTACATCCAGGCCATCGTGCACAATCGCCAGCTGACGAGTCTGCGAGACTTGACCAAGGACCACATCGGTATGCTGCAAAACATCAAGGACCAGGCGAGCAAGGTGGCGTTTGAAAAGTTTAGCCTAGCTGGTGTGCAAGAGGGCAAGCCAGATGGCAACGTGCGCTGCTTCTTGCACTACCATCCCAGCTACTACCACCTGCACGTCCACATCCTGGCAGCGAGTTTCACGTCGCACCCGGGCGCGGTGGTGGGGCAGGCGCACCTGCTGGACGACGTGATGGATCTGCTGCGTCTGGGTGTGGATATGAAGCAACGCACGCTGGGCTACTCGCTCGGCACCAACAGCAAGCTCTGGTCGGTGCTGTATCCTGACGGCGACTCGTCGACTTAAGCCAGGCGCAGCGCATAGACATGCGCTGTGTCGAGCCAGAAGCAGCATCAGCACCTCCATCAGCACCTCATATATCTGGGAGCCACGCCTCCACATGAAATACGGACCTTTTTTTTCCACCACACACGACACCTCTCTCTTCCCTGCATGCTGACGCCCTGCTGCCCAGCCTTGCCCGCCTTGCCTGCCTCGCCTGCCTGGGTGAGTCAAAATATTTCAGCCGGGATTTTGGTTCGGAAGCCGGGATTGGTGAGAGCTGTCGTTGGGTTGATGCTCAGTCGACTTCTTCCTCCTTCTCTGACCCAACCGTCCCGGCAGCGCATCTCGAAAGCATGGTCGAGTCCACACATCTGTACGACATCCTCGGCGTGGCACCCGATGCCTCGTCAGCCGACATCAAGAAGGCGTACCGCAAACAGTCGCTCGCCAACCACCCGGACAAGAACCCCGAAATCGACCACGCCGTAGCCTCGGAAAAGTTCGCCGAGATCAACCATGCATACGAAACGCTCTCGGATCCCGACTCGCGCGCCGCGTACGATCGATACGGCGACGACGGGCCAGGTGGACCTGGCGGCGCCGGCCGCATGCCTCCGGACATGGACGACTTCCTTGCGAGCATGTTCGGTGGCGGCATGGGCATGGGCGGCATGGGCGGTATGGGCGGCATGGGTGGCATGCCGCGCGGTCGACGTCCACGCCGAACGAAGGGCGAGGATGCGGTGATCGAGTATTCGGTCACGCTCGCCGACCTGTACAGGGGCAAGACGGCCCACTTTAACCTCACCAAGAACGTCATCTGCACCCAGTGCGAGGGGTCGGGTGCCAAGCCTGGCCTGTCGGAAAAGGAGTGCGTCAAATGCTCCGGCAAGGGATCGGTGCTGCAGCAGCGCAGTATGGGCAACGGGATGATCGCGCAGTCGTACGTCGAGTGTGCCGACTGCCACGGCGAGGGCAAGAAGGTGCGCGACAAGGACCGGTGCAAAAAGTGCAAGGGCGAAAAGACGACCAAGGCCAAGGCCAAGCTCGACGTGGACATCGAACGCGGCATGGTCGACGGCCAGCGCATCGTCTTCAAGGAGGCCGCGGACCAGGAGCCCGGCGTCAAGCCGGGCGACATCCTGATCGAGCTCAAGATGCAGAAGGACGATGCGTTTGAAGTCAAGGGGCTCGACCTGCTCACTACGGTGCGGCTCACGCTCGTCGAGGCGCTGCTCGGATTCGATCGCACCGTGCTCACCCATCTCGACGGCCGCCACATCAAAGTCGCGCGCACCAGCATCACGCGGCCCGGTCACGTCGACGTCGTGCGCGGAGAGGGTATGCCGCAGTACCGCGACCGCAACCAGACCAAGGGCGACCTGTACATCCGTTGGGAGGTCGACTTCCCCACCGACGCACAGCTCGCTGCCGACCCGGCGATCCGCGACGCGCTGCGCAACGCTCTCCCGCCAGCAAGGCCCGATCTGGAATCCACCCGAGATACCGTAGAGGACACGGTCGAGCCAAGCCCCGCCAAGATCGAGCAGTTTGGCAGCAACCGCGCACGCATCCCCGGACAGGGCCATATGGACGACGACGGATGGGAGGACTACGACGAAATGGGCGGCCAGGGTCCAGGCATGCAGTGCGCGCCGCAATGATCGCGCTGTCCCTGCTCCATCTCGGGAAAAGCACGAATCGTCTTTTTGCACCATCACTCTCACTCACTCTCATGTACTTCTAACACCACTTTTGCGCAGTCTAGATGTCGTTTAGCGAAGCTTTCCTTGTTCGTGCTGGTGGACGAGCTCTATAGACGGCCCATCTTGCCCGCTCCGACTTCGAGGCCGATGGCGAGGTGGGCGAGACGTGCGTCGACTGCGAATCCTTTTGCCTGGAAGTCCTTGAGGCTCTGGTAGAGGCCCTTGACGGGCACGAGGTACTTTTCGATAAACTCGCCCTCCTCGGGCTTGGCGACGGGCTCGTCCGCATTGTCGGCCAGCTCGATATTCACCACCACCATCTTCATGTTGGCGCCGGTGAGGCCGGGATCGTTGAACATGGTGGGTGTTGTTTCCTGGATCTTGACCTTGCCTCCCTGCTTGTCGGTGCCGTAGCCTGTCTCCTCCTCGAGCTCTCGGAGTGCGGCGCGGTTGGTGCCCTCGTCGCCCTCTTCGCCGGCGTCGATGAGGCCGGCAGGCATCTCGATGCAGCTCTGCCCCACGGGCGGGCGGTACTGCGAGATGAGCAGGATGTGCGGCTCCGACGACGGACGGTGGATGATCGTCATGATCGCCACGGCATCCACGTCACCCTTGCGTGTCTTGCGGTCGGCCGACTCCCACTTGCGCTGTTTGCCCGTCGGGTCCACCCACTCGATCGAGCGCAGACCCACCCATTTGGCGTCCGAGTCCTGCAGCGGCGCTGTCTTGAGCACCTTGGCATCCTGCGACGACATGGTGGAGGATGTATTGAAGGATAGGATCTTGGACGACCGCAGTCGAGATGAAGTGGACAAGGTTCGTTGTGGCGGGGCAAGAGCAGCGAGTGATGGCGATGCACGGCGAACAAGCGCGGTCCTAAGCGGCGGCGGCACTCTTGCTAGACAGTGTGTGCAGCGTCCGAGCATGTGTTGTCGACGTCGGGGATGGAGCAGCAAGGGAGCGGCAAGGACAGGGGATTAGGCTGTACCAGGGCGTTGGCAACATTCGATGACCTCAGGCAGCCGGGACGCTGAGGCAGCAGCAGCTGCTCTTCCCAAAAAGTGACGTTTTGCTCTTCTGGCTTGTGCGTCGCCACTTTTTGGGCGCATTTCTCCACACGAGCCGGAAAATTAAATAGGAGCGACATCTCTTTCGGCCTAACATACTCAAGTTATCGCCTTCCTTCGACAGAGAGGCTCGGCTGCATTCACGCCTTTTGCTGCATCGCACGACTCGAACCTGCAACATCAGTTTCCTCTTCCTCTTTCCCTCACCACATCCTCGCTGCACGTCTTCCACCGCGCCGGCACAGCTTCGACACTCGCATAGACCCTTCGTCATGTCGTCGCCATTCATCGGCCTCAACGTCAAGCTCACGTTGCACTCGCAGCCGCATCTGCATCTGTACGCTAAAATCCTTTCCATCGACCAGGCCGCCAACACGCTCACCGTTCAGAAACTCGACGGCTCCCACGCCGTACTCGAAAGGACAGACATTGCCAGTCTAGCTGCCGCAAAACCGGTCGAGACCACCAGCGAGAAAGCCGCAACTTCCGCAGCAGCCAAGCGCAAATCCAACCAGGATGCCGCTGCTTCCACTCCGTCCGACCAGCCCCACCTCCTCGCACCCAAGACCGCCGATCCCGTCGGCTCGCGCACCTCTACACCCTCCCGCTCGCCTCGACCTCAGAATGCTGCTGCCGGTGCACAGACGCCCAGATCCGCCAAGAAGAAGGCGGCGGCGCTTGCATCCGTCTCGCGCGGCAGCAGCCCCGCCATCCCCAACGCCTCGCTCTCGGACGAGTTCGACTTCAGCGCAGGTCTCAAGGCGTTCGACAAGAAAAAGATCTGGGACGACATTCGCGCCTCGGACCACACCGACCCGGCCTCGCTCCTGGTCTCGCACAACCGCATCGCAAATGCGCCCGTCGAGCTCGTGCGCGGGCCCAACGGCGTCGGTCCCGCCAACTCGGTTTCCACGCCCGACCGCGGCAGATCAAACAAGAAGGACGGCCAGCAGAAGCTGCGTCCCAACGAGATGGTGCTGAGCCCATCGCCCGAACGTGTCCCTTCGCCCACTCCCGCCTCGCCCGCAGCGCCCGTCGCAGCGTCCGTGCCAGTATCAGCCGCGCCGTCTGAACCGGCAGGCAAGCCGAGCTACGAGGAGCTCGAGCAAAAGATCCGCAAGCTCGAGGCCGAACTTGCGCTGGCACGCAGACGCAATGCGCTGCTCGAGGAGCTGGCTGGTCTGGGTCTGGGCGTTTCTGCGCGCACCGATGCGAGCGCGGACTACAGCGCCTCGCCGGCCGCGCCTACCGCTCCGCCCGCGTCGCAGCCTGCGCAAGCCAGCCCCCAGGTCCGGAGCGAGTCTCGAAACAGACGCTCCGACCAGGGCGTGACTGAAACCACGCGCGACCTGTCCAACATGACATTGCAAGCGTCTGCTGCGCCTACGGGCCAGGAGCCGCGCTCGTCGACGCCCGCTGCGCTGTCGAGCGCACTCGCCGCAGCCGGCTTTGCCATCTCGGGCCAGTCGACACAGTCGAGCTCGGCTGGCTCCACGCCCGCGCCTGCTTCTCAGCCGGCCGAGGTGGCTGCCGAGAAGGAGGAGGCGGTGTTTGGGCACATTGTCGAGGCGCCCGTGCTGACGCTCTTCTTCCCCACGGCGGCGCTGCAGCACGCGGCGCTTGCGCGCATCGAGGCCTTCTACGAGTCGGACACCAACGGCAAGCGCTACCTGACGCTGCAAGAGGCGGCGGACGAGCGCATCTGCCGCAACTACCAGGGCTTCAACTTTCCGCTGCGCCAGGGCGTGCAGGACTGGCTGGACGCCATGCACGACGCCGTCGGCTCCGACACCGAGGCCGAGGCGCAGTGGTGGCGGCCTCACTGTTCTGCGGAGGAGGTGCAGCTGCTGGAGCTGCTCGTGTCGCTGCGCGCCATTTCGGCCTACGAAGGTTCCAGCGCGCGCAGTGACGACGGCGAGGCTGCGGTGAGCTATGTGATTTCGTGCGTGGCGTCGCAGGCGCACTCGACGCTCCCGCACGAACGGCTGCATGCGCTCTACTTTCTCTCGGCCTCGTACCGGGCCTTGGTGGCGCAGCTGTACGACTCGCTCAGCGCGCCCGCCAAGAAGGTCATCGAGGCCGACCTGGCACTGCGCAAGTATGCCCCCGCGGTGTGGAGGGACGAGTTCCAGGCCTACCTCGCCGAGGGTCCCGCGACGGAGAAGGAGTTTGGCAACAAGCCCGCATCCGAATGCAAGCTCATCGCACAGCAGCTGCGCGCCCAGCTCGCTAGGCTGTGGACCGAGTTGGGCGCGCGAGCGGATGAGACGGCAATGCACGATGCGTGGGAAAACGTAAAGTGGCACACTCTCGACAGGTACGCAGCTGCCCAGAAGAAGAAACCCGCCACAGCAAAGGGCAAGAAAAAGGGCCGCAAGTGATGCCCGCCTGTCGGGGCCACATGCCGAATCTAAACTTGCACATTCTGCCCGAGATGGTGCAGTGGGAAAGTGACATTGGTGCGTGCGCGTGCGTGTGTGCGGGTGTGTATCAAAGTGAGTCGCGTTTGGGTTCGGGTGAGGACGGCAGCATTTCTATGTGTTCCTCGTCGTCATTGGGGTCGTTGGCGTCCGAGGTGGCTAGCGGCACATGCTGTCCCCTTCCATCGTACACGTCTCCGGCGCGGTTGCCACCCAAGCTCGCCCTGAGCTTGGCCAGGATCGGATTGCTGGCGGTCCAGCCTGCACTGGCCTGTGTGAGGTAGTACACCGGCACGCCTGCCGCAATGAACAGCAGTGCAGCCAGACCCTCGAGCGGTGCACTCCCAATGGGCATGAGCAGCAAAAACAGGGCGACCGCTGCAAACAGAATCGGCGTGCCCAAAAAGGTCTTGTACGGCCGCACCAAGTTGGGCTCTTTGATCCTTAGCACCAACAGACCCAGTACCGACGCCAGGTAGAAGGCCCAGCTGCAGACGCCGTAAAAGTTGACGAGCGATGCAAACCCGGATCCGAACAGCACAAACGCTGCAATCAGCACGAGCTGCAGCGCCAATGCTGCCACGGGCGTGCCCGTGCGTCGGTTGACCTGGCCCAACTTCTCCGGTAAATATCCCTCGCGCGATGCCGCCATGATGAGCCGAGCCGTGGTGTAGATCTGCCCATTGAGCGCACCAAAGCACGAGAACGCCACGAGGAACGCAAACACAATCCCGCCCACCGTGCCAAAGATCGCACTGCCAAAGTCGAGCGCCACCGTATTGGTGCGCTTCACCAGCTCCGCCGGCAGCACCACAAAGTACGACACCACCGCCGACAGGAAGATGAGGATCACCGTGGCCAGGCTGATGTGAATAACGCGCGGCAGATCCTTCTCGACGCGCTTCATCTCTCCCGCCACAAAGCACGACTGGTCCCACCCGTCAAACGCCCACAGCCCGCTGTACAGCGCCAAGGCGTACGACGACGGCGACGTGGCACTGCCCTCGAACAGGTTGGCCAGGCTCGAAAACGCCTGCTGCGAGCTGGGCGATGTCTTGCCTCGTGCCGCCTGCACGATCGCCAAGATGGGCACCGCCGTGAGCGCAAGCAGCTTGACGACGGTGGTGGCGATCTGCGTGCGCGTTCCGAGTTTGTTGGAGAATGCGTGCGCCGCCGTGATCAACGCTGCGATCGCTATCGCAAGCAGCTTGATCGACCAGGCCGGGATGCCGTCGAGCCCGGTCTCGTGCGGGTGGTCGGTCGCCTTGCCCGTGGCGTGGAAGAGGATGCGCGCCACATACTCGCCAAAGATCGTGGCGATGATCGCACCCGCACCGGGCTTGAGCGCCGTCAGCGCCGACCACGTGTACAGGAAGGCCGAGAGCGGGCCAAACGAGTAGTTGAGGTACGCCTGCGAGCCGCCATTGAGTGGGATCGACGCGCCGAGCTCGGCGAACGAAGAGGCTCCGCTCCATGCGAGCAGACCGGAGAGCAGCCAGATGACGATCGAGGCGCCGATGCTGCCAGTGTTGAGCGTGACGACGCCTGGAGATGAGAAGATGCCCGAGCCGATCTGAACGCCAATGGTGAGCGCGATGCCGTCGATGAGCGTCACTCTGCGCTCGGCGACCCGGTCGCGCGAGTAATTGCGCGTATGCCGTCTCGACTGCGACCGAGAAGCATTCCTCCGGCCCGATCCCGAGGCGCCAGCGGCAGAGACAGATGATTCCACGTCTCCATAGTCGCCAGCCAGAGTGTCGTCTGCACCTCCACTAAGACTGAGCGGCAGGAGGTGATCGCGGTAACCAAACGATAAGCTTTCAACGCTCGCTCTGGCGAGCGATTTGAATCTTGAGCCTCCTTGATCTTCTCCTGAAGGTCGCCGCAAGTCGTCTTGTGAGGCTGCGACGTCGTCCAGTTCGCCTCGTGCGAGGTGAGGTGCGGGGAGGGTGTTGCGGTCCTCGAACACGACAAAGTCGTCTTCGTCCTGGTCTTCCTCTGGCAGCGGGATGCTGTCCGAGCTAGCCTTGGCTTTCGATGCATTGCCTGCACCTGAGTCTACGGACGGCCGCAGCGCGCTCGAGTGGAGCGAGGCAGGCTCATCGGGAACCCCAGCGAGCGCGATGGCAGCACCCACGGGGTCGGCCGACATGGCACGGCTCGTGTGTGTTGGCCGGAGGTGGAGAGCTGTTGGGTTGTCTGTCCTCAAATTGAGCGCGACATGGATCTATGCTGAGTGGTCGGATCCTCTCTGGGCCTGTTCGTGGCTGGAAGGGAGGGTGGGGCGGCAGGTGTTGGTCGAGAGGTGTTGGTTTGGGCGCGCGCCGCTGCGTTTAGCCGAGCATTCTCCGGGCAGCCGCCGCTGTTGGCCGAATTCCGGATTTCTTTTTCTGGCTTTTAAGGGTCGATTTTTGTCTGCTTTTCAGGAAGCACAGCTGTCTGCCTCGGACAAAAATGCAAAGAAAAAAGGAACTCGAGAACTCCACACCAAAAAGCCAAAAGAAAAAGAAAAAAAGTTCGGCGTGCTCCTACCTTCTTCCCACCATTCGGCTGCAACGCATACCCACGATCAGCATGGTGCAAGCAGCCCCAGTGCCAAGAGGCCCTATCAAGTCCGAGCGCAATCGCGCAGCGGCAGCTTCGGGCTCAGGCCAGCACTCGACCTCTTCGACCAGCTCGGCGTTTCACAAGAAGCGTGCTCAGGGCAAGACAGCCTCCCACAGCAGTTCGAGCGCTGCTCGCGGAGGCCAGTCACGGCCGAATGCAAGTGGACCTTACCAAGGCTCGCGCAATGCCAGACAGCCAACCCAGGAGCAACAATCGAACGCCGCTGACGACGACGACGACCAGAGCTCGGAGGAGGACGAGGACGAGGAAACGGACATTCGATCCAAGACGACACTTTCGCTCTCAGCCCACCAACTACCACCTCTGGCCGCTCTAGTCGACACGCTCTCGCAGTTCCGCTACCTGCAACGCCTCGATCTTTCCTCGATCGAGCCCTCGGAGGCATCTGCAGACGGCCTGTCGACGCTCGCATGGCTGGCCAAGGCTGTGTTCCGTAGCAAGGCAAAGCTCGAAGCTTCACCGAGCAAGGGGAAAGAGCGCGCTTTCGGCGACAACCTTACCTGGCTCAATCTCTCTTCGAACCTCAACCTCACCTCGGAAGCATGCATCGGTCTCGAGGTGCTCGAAGAGCTGTGCGTGCTCAATCTCTCGCACTGCGCTCTCAACGCCATCCCCGTCTCCATCTCGCCGTTGCACAACCTAAAGGCTCTCGTACTCAACAACAATGCCATCTCCACCCTGCCCAAGTCATTCCCCCACCTGCCAGAGCTCAACTCGCTCATCCTCTCGCACAACCAGCTCACGTCTCTGCCCGCTTCGCTCCCGGCGTCTCTGCCCGCCCTCAAGAAGCTCTCGCTGGGTCACAACATGCTACGAGGGAGCGAGAGCCTGCCCGACTTTTCGCTGTGTCTGGCGCTGCGCGAAGTCCGCCTCAACGACAATGCGGAGCTCAAAGCGTTGCCGAGCCACGTACGCAACTGGGGCAAGGGTGCTGACGGCAAGACAGCGCCAGGGCTCGAGCTGTTGGAGCTCAAGGACTGCGGCTTGGATACCTGGGAGTCGCTCTCGACACTCGCAGAGGCTGACGAAGAGAAGGAACAGCAGCCAAGGCTGCGCAGGAAGGGTTTGACCCAGCTGCTGCTCAAGGGCAATGGCGTGTCGCAGCTTGACGACTACAAGGAACGCATTACGCACGTGCATCCTACTCTGCGTGTCCTCGACAACGAGAGGCTACAGCCAAGAGCACGCCCTGCGGATATCGAGGATGCCCAGAATAGTACCAAGCCTGCAGATCGAGGCGATGACAGGCGCCCGATGAAGGAGGGCAAGCGTCAGGAAAAGCGCGAAGAGGCACTCAAGAAGCAGACAAAAGCAATGCGAAGGCAGGACGACGACGATTCGGACGACGATGACGACGAGGCTGCGCAGATGGCGGCCGAGATGCGCGCCTTGCGTCGAGGGAAGCCGTCCGAGCCAAGAAAGGAGCCCTCAGAGTCTGATGGCGAGTCAGACGACGATGAGGCGGCGCAAATGGCCGCTGAGATGCGAGCTCTGCGCCGCGGCAAAGCTGCTTCCGAGCCCGCCAAAGCGTCCAAGAAGAAGTCCAGCGAGCGACCCAAACCGGAAGAGAAGACGAAGCACGGCAAAGCGAAGCCCGTTAAGGACGTGTCCGGCAAGCGATCCGACAAGTCGGGTTCGGGAGCAGCGGATGCTGGTGTGCAAGGGGAGTCCAAGCCGAAGCACAAGCGCGGCACGCGTGCGGGCAAGAAGGGCAAGAAGACCGATTCAGCATCCGCCTCTACTGCTGCCACCACTGACAAGAAGGACAAGAAAGACGCTCGCGACGGAGGATTTTTCGAGACGGTCGATGCCGAGGCGGAAAAGGCGCGGCTGGCACCGATCTACGAGCTGAGCAAGAAGCGCGCCAAGATTGCCACTGGTCGCACCGAGGTGGCCGAGGGCGTGCTCGAGGACGTCAAAGCGGCGCCGTCCAAGACGCAAGGTCGCACTGTGCTCGGCTCGTTTGACGACTCGACCCCCGCTGATGTGGCCAGCAAGCGCAAGAAGAAGCAGTCGAGCAATGTCAAGGACGACACACCAGCTGCACCCGTCAACACCAGCGTTGCGGCTATCGTCGATGTGCGCAAGAAGGACAGCAAGAAACGCAAGGCCGGCGTCGACAATGCGAGCGCTACCAGCAAGAAGCAAAAAGCGGCAATGCCATTTGCTCTCCCGGCGGCGGCAGCGGGCGAGGCAGCTGGCACAGCAAAGCAGCCGTACTCGTTTGGTGCAGGTGCCGACGCCTGGGGTGGCGCAGGTGCGTGGGCGTGATCCCACTTATAGTAAATCGGACTCGCTCGTCACTGCAATGATGAATCTGTTCGAGTACATCCACGTCTATGTTTGTCAACCTGTCGAGTGGTCGGGTATGTTTTGAGCAAACTTCAACCAGAGTCACATTGGGCACGACGGAGGAGGAAAAAAAAGCAAAAATAAATCATGTTTGTTGACAAGAGTGGGATTCGAACCCACGCCCG
>AWNI01000009.1:876086-910195 GCA_000517465.1 Moesziomyces aphidis | reverse complement strand
GTTGCGCCTTAACCACTCGGCCATCTTGCCTTACGATACAAACTGGCGTTGATGATGCGTACATAACCTACTTTTTTTGGGTCGTGTTGATTGATGAGTGAGATTGCCTCCACATATTACGCAAATGACGGCTGCAATGAGGACCTTCCGGGCTGCCGATGTGCAGCGAGGAGGGCAGTCGAGCCCTATGCAACCCCGGCGAGCAAGCTCAGAGACCTTGGCAGACAACAACGATCGAGTCTCCTGCTGTATCTCACTTCATACGACGCTGCATCGCGCAAGCTCATGTTGCCGACAGTCTGGACGCCTCGAGTGACCCGACGTGCTGCCCTTGCCTCTGCCTCGATTGCTCTGCTGCTTGCTGCGGGCGGAACTGGCTCGCGCACTCTGATTCCGGCGTGTTCAGCACAGCGCTTTTCGCATCACAAGTCTTCAGTGCTTAAGGCAGGCACTGAAAACGCTTGCACGACGTCGTCCTCGCGCAACGCAAGCTACGCCTCGGGCGGGGGAGGATTCGAATCAGTCGACAACCCGTTCAAAATGGACCGTCCTCTCAACGTCTTTGGCCGACCGCTGGCACAATGTGGTACCAACCCCATCACCGGATTCTACCGCGACGGAGTAAGTTTCACATTGAAGCGACGACGATGAGCGTCATGCTGACCTCTTGCCCTCGGTTCTCGCGTGGTAGTACTGCAATACCGGTCCTGCTGATGGTGGGTCGCACACGGTGGCAGCGGTGGTGTCGCAAAAGTGGCTCGACTATTCGGCGTCGAAGGGCAACGATCTTCGACCGATGCTGTCCGAGGGTTGCTCGTGGTGTCTGTGCGTGTCGCGCTGGAAGCAGAGCCTGGATGCATACAAGCGCGGCGAGCTCGCCAAGGACGGTGTGCCCAAGATCAAGCTCCAGGCTACCCACCAGCGCGCACTCGACATGGTGTCCATCGATGACCTCAAGGCTTTCGCCCTCGACGACGCGTCCATCACGCCCAACGCCGCGTCGCAGGACCCTGCCAATGGCGGCCCTATCCGCTGAACCCTACCTTTTGTGCCCTGGTGTTGCTGTGTCTCCTTATCATCTGCCGAGTCTTTTTTTGGGGTTCTGTGTCTACGAATCGCTTGCGCTTATATCTTGTTGGAAATAGTATCTCTGGTCTCGCAGCGACGAGGAAGCTGATTCGAGGATGTTATTACACGATGAATGATGGTGTTGTACAAATTGGCGATGGATGGTTGGTGGCGGTAGTGCAGGCTAGGACTCGTCGTCGATCTGCTTCCATATTTGCTCGGTCTTCTTGCGGTTCTCCCTCGACTCGCGAATGTGGTTCGCCGTGCGTTCGACGCGCTGTATCCCCATACACATGGTACAAATGTCAACGAGCTGCTGTGGTGGTCTTGGCAAAGGCGTGGACGTTGACTTACCTCTTGTCGCAGACACATGTTGAGGTCGTGCTTGATGCCGTTGCAGCCGCCGGTGATCTTGTGCCACACACCTTTGGCGTGACACTCGTTGAGCGCCTGAATCAGGTGAGCGCAGTCTGAAATAAGCGATGCCATTGATCCGCTTCTTGGTCAGATCTTGTGCATACACGTGAGTCGAGTCGTTCGAGGAGTCTACTTACGCTGCAGCTTGCTATCGCCCACGAGATGCTGTGGACGCAACGGTCGCAGCCAGAGGCGCAGAGAAGATCGTCAGTCGTCAGGCACGGCACAGCGCTCGTTCTGGAAGCTTGACTGTGTGCTCACCGGATGCATGGTCGAAGTGCTGTGGCCGGTGCAGGCGTAGAGGACGGGGGAAGCGGAGTGCGAG
The DNA here is from genome assembly GCA_000517465.1 of Moesziomyces aphidis. Lineage (NCBI taxonomy): Eukaryota > Fungi > Basidiomycota > Ustilaginomycetes > Ustilaginales > Ustilaginaceae > Moesziomyces > Moesziomyces aphidis. The sequence continues at coordinate 908,385 of AWNI01000009.1, read as the reverse complement.
GCCGGACAAGGATTTGGTATGAGGTCAGACAACTTTTCCAGCCGGAAGTCGGGCAAGGATGGGCGCGTGAATGTGTGACAAAGGTGTCGGATCGCAGAGACGCACACTGTTCGAAAAGAATCGGCGCGCTTTTTGGGTGTTGGTCTGGCTCTTGGCGCGCGACTCAGGGGTGAGAGCGTGGAGGCCGAGGTGGGGCGGAGGAGCAGTGGCTGCAATCAACAATCAACATCTAGGGGTCTCGCTCTGCCCCTTTTCCGCGTCTGTGAATTTCAGCTGGCGCCAAGCTGCGATGCTGCGATGCTGCGATGCTGCAATTTAGACCGCTGCTGCAGCCACACCCACACTTACACTGCCTCTGTGCAGCCGGTGGAGGAGGGCCCATGCAGAAGGCTGCAGAGCAGCAGCCGCCCACCGGCCCGCCCCGTCCATGTTTGGTGGCAGTGCCCACATCTTCATTCCGGTCGGCTGCCACCGTCAGCACTGCCAACACTACCACCATCACGCTCCTCCGATCCCATCCTCACTCTCTGTTATTTCTTGCTCTCGACGACCTCTAACGACAGATTCACAGAATCGGGAAACACACACGGCACCAACTACGACGGATCAGCACGCACTGCCCACATTGCTATCTTCGCCGCTAGCGTTGGTCTCGCGTCTCTAGAATCCTTTCCATCGGCGACCTCGGCTAGAACAGCATTCATCAGACGTAGGGTGCAACTTCGTCTTTGCTCCAGCGCGGCACGATGCCCGACTTCATGTCGCTCAAAAAGGTGTGGGGAAAGCTAGACACAGGCAGCGGCGACGCGCAGGATCCAGCAGGGCCCTACGCTCAAGGTATCGGCAATACGGGCGCAGGTGGGCCACCTATCGTTCTCGCACAGGATGACCGGGTGGCGCGAGTCAACATGATCCTGCGTGCGCTCCAGGTGTTCTTTGGCTTGGTCACGCTGCTCATCGCCGTCTACATGGCGACGTTTCAGTCGAAATGGATCGGAAGCCCATCGGGCCTCACAGGCCTCATCCTCTTCCTCGCAAGCGCAAGTCTGCTCGCATCGCTGGTCTTCCTGATCGTGCCCATCATCTACGAGCGCTCGGGCTACAAGACCATGAAGGGCTTCACGCGTGCGCTCTCCGAGGCGCGCGTCGGCATGGTGTGCAACGGCATCTTTGGCTTCCTGCTGCTCATCCTCGCGGTCACGCAGACCATCTCGGCCTACACCTCGGCGGGATGCAAGGATCCCAAGAACGACCCGCACGCAGGCGGCAAGGATCGCGCCGATTTTGTCGACCAGCTCGGCGGATGGTGTCGCACCAAGCGCGCCGAAGCCGCCTTTTGCTGGTTCCTTTGGGTGACGTGGTTCCTGTCGCTCCTGCTCTTCCTGCGCCAGTGGAAGCTCGAGCGCAAAAACGGCCCACGCATCCCGCCTTTTGTGCATCCGAACGAGGACTCGGCATTCGAGCCCATCAACGATCTCGACGACGAGGACGCTTTCGACGAAGCCAAGACCGCGAGGTACGGCGACGGCGGCGACGGCAGGTACGGCGTCGCAACCGCAGCGTATGGAGGCGGACAGCCCAACATGGCCTCGTACGACCGCCGTGGCAGCAACCCACTTGCTGACATCGAGGCGCGCTACGGCATGAGCCCCGCTTATACCGCGGATCCGTTTGCGGACGGACGTGCGACAACTCCAGCCTACAGCCGTCCTTCGTACGACTACAACGCGTACGGCTCAGCCGGCGTGCCCGGCGGCTATGCGGCCGATCCGTACTCGGCCATCCACCATCAGCTCGGCACCGCTCGCCCCGGCGACCGCCCGCCGCAGCTGCCCAGCATGGGCTACCCGTACTGAAGAGATCGCCTGTCGACCCGCCCAACTGTATTCTATTCTCGTTCGGACACTGTGCTTCCATCGCTGCTGTGTGCTACCCCGCCCCAATGTCGATTCTATCTAATGGAATGTTTCCAACCCACCCTTGGCGGCCATTTGGCTGTTCAGCAGTGCGAGGGTTTAGGCGCAGTTGCACGTGGTTGCAAATATCCGCGGAGATCGACGGAGCTGTCTCGGTGCGATTCGGCATGCTCGGGGATGATGTTGAGGCTGAGATGGCAGCGCATGAACAAAGCCCCCGGTTCGGACGAGCCTCTTCCGACGCAGGTCGGATCGCGTCTTGTGAAATTTGACTCGCTCCACCATTTTGCTCTTGGCGATAACTGAGCCGCTTTCTCGGGTTCTATCTTCGAGGCATTGCCGCCAGAAAGGAAAGGAGACCAAGGCAACGAGCAAGATGCTGCGAGTCGAGCTGTCAATCTGCTGATGGAATGGCAAGCTTGCCAAAGGAAGAGCTTCGGGACAGACAGGCAAACAAGCGAGCGTAATTTACTCTCGCAGGAATGCGTGCACATGGTGATGGCACGGCGACCCGTCAGGAACGAGCGGCGTTCAGCTGCCAATTCTGTTGCAAATGCAGCCAAAGCACACAAACCCGACACCGTCGACACGCGACGGCTCGACGCCCGTTGGCTCCCCCACGCGGGACTCAGCCTCCCTCGCTTAGTCGCCTGCCAGCGTCGGCTAGATGTCCCTCAGCGCCGGTCCACAATCGCTCGGCATGCTCGCTCGTTCCGTTGGAGTCAAGCTTCCCTTCTACTTCACTGCCGGAGCGGTGCGTGCTCTTGCTTCTACGTCGCAACCGCACCACTTGCTTCGTCGGACCCTTGCATCTACCTGCCCCACATCGATGCTCGTGGCTGCGCCAGCGCGACTCAGCTTTGCACCACATCGGTGCTGGTCCAACCTGGCTCAGCCTGCCTCCAGATCCGGACAGCTTGAAAAGCAGACCCTCACAACGAGGCCGAGTCGCCATCGTTCGTTCCTACCCATCCTCATCCACATCCTCCAATTTCGAGGACCGCACGCCTCCCAGGTCCAAGAACGATGGCGGTGTGCAATGATGGCGTCTTTACGCCCGTCTCCGACTGCCGCTTCTTTGACTTCACCATCGCCTTCTCCAACGCCATCTTCGTCCTTCTGCCGTCATGCCTCGCCCTGCTCCTCATGACCCTCAGGATGGTGCGCCTGCGTCGCAAACCCGACATCCCCACCGCATCCGCCCAGACCCATCTCTCGCTTTTGCGCTCGTGCACGCCCCACTCCGACCCCATCAGCCTCTTCGGCGCCTTCATCTACATCGTACATGCGATCCTCAGCCTAGTGCTCGTCGCGGTCCTTGCTGCGCCCTCGTCTCGCGCTCTTCGACATGCCCTCGACGCCGGCACCGGCATGGCCAGCGTCGTGCTTGCATTTCTCACCGCTCTGCTCGCTGTGCCCCTTTCGGTGGCAGAGCGCCGAAAGACGCGCGGAGGTTACATGCTGCTGCCTCTGTGGCTCCTCGCATCCCTCTTCTTCACCGCCTGCCGCATTCGAACCTTCAATGCTATCCCGGCCATCCGATACAGCTCCTTCTTCTACGTCTACATCCTCACCTTTGCCTGTCAGGCCTTCATGCTCTCGGTCGAGAATGCCAACGGCGTTCGCTCCACGCAGCTCCAGTCCAGCCACGAGTCTCGCGCAAGCTTCTTTTCCCGCCTCCTCTTCATCTGGGTCATCCCTCTTCTCTGGACTGGCTTGCGCAAGCCGCTCGAGATGCACGACCTCGACCAGCTCAAACCCGAATATCACGGCCGCTCTCTTGCCCGCAACTTTATCGCCAGCTGGACGGGCGCGCCGATCGAGCCCGAGTCGGGAGCTGACGCCTCCGAGCACGCACACCTCGCCGACACGCACCACCACGCCGACCTCAAACAAAGCCCCTCGCGCACCAGCAGCGAAGCCTACCCACTTGAGAAGCTTGGCACCTCTGCGTCCGAATCCGAATCGGGTGCACACGGTTCCGTCCCCAAAGCTACGCCTTCTTACACGCGCGCCTCGTTCCCCAAGAGGAGGGTTTCGCGTAGTCTGCTGCACGCCACCCTGCACGCCTTTCCTCTTGCCGCTCTTGCGCCAGTCCCTTGGAAGCTGCTGCTCACCGCCACAGAGCTAGCCCAACCGCTGCTCGTCTCGACTACACTCGCTTTCGTCCAATCGTACTCCGACGTCAGCGAGGGCGGACAAGCCTCCGCGGCCCAGCCTGCTGTCTACGGATGGGGATTGGTGGGCGCTTATGCCTTTGTCTATCTCGGACAGGCACTCGCCACTGGTCAATACTGGTATGCCAGCTCACAGCTCATGACCCGGCTTCGAGGTGCGTACATCGAAGCGATCTACCGCAAGGGTCTCAATCTCCATCTCCGCACCGCGCGCACCAGCGGCGGCGGCAAAGCGGCCAATCTGATGAGCGTCGATAGCGAGCGCGTAGTCAAGGCCGTCGATGTCATCCACTCGCTGTGGAGCGGTGTGATCACCATTGCCGTCGGTGTCTATCTCCTCTACAACCAGCTTGGCCTCGTCTTCTTCGCATCCATGGCTTCCGTCTTTGCCTGCTTCCTGCTCACGCCGCTGGCGAGCCGCGGCATCGGCGCCAAGCAAGCGGCTTGGAGCAGCCAGACGGATAAGCGTGTCAATCTCACCTCGAGCGTCACCTCGGACATCAAAGGCGTCAAGTTTTCGGCATACGAAGACGTCCTCCACTTCAAGATTTGCAAGGCTCGTGCCGACGAGTTGTCGGTTCGCAGCAACATGATGAAGCAGGTCACCGGTGTGGTTGTCTTTACCAACTGCACTAGCGAGATGCTGGGTCTGTCCACCTTCATCACACTCATCATCGTCGATAAGCTCAGTGGATCGTCCCGCTTCGACCTCAACACCATCATCACAACGCTCACCATCTTCACCGTGCTGCAGGACCCGCTGCTCAAGATCGGCCAAGAGTACTCATACCTCCTCCAGGCTTATGCCAGTATGCGACGTATCGAAGAGTTCCTCAACAGCGAAGACAAGCCGGACGTGCAGGGCGCGGTGGATGACGGGCTTGCGGCTCGAGCAGCAGCGGCCTCGAATGCAGACCGGGAGCCGGCTGGATTTGCCGCCCGTTTTCAGAATGCAGAGCTTGGCTGGCAGGATCAGCCGGTATTGTCGCAGGTCGATCTGGAGGTTCCGCGCGGATCGCTGACCATGATCTGTGGTCGTCTGGGCCAGGGCAAGTCGACGCTTCTGCAGGCCATGCTCGGCGAGTCGGACCTGCTTAGCGGCAGCCAGCAGCTTCCACTTCTCGCCGATCGTATCGCCTACGTGAGCCAAGATGTCTGGCTGCAGGAGAAGCGCTCGATTCGCGAGAACATCATCTTTGCCACTGGAGAGTACGAAGAGGAGCGATACATGACCGCGCTGCGTGCATGTGCGCTGTTGGAGGACATCGACAACTTGCAGGAGGGCGATGCTACTTCGGCAAGCTCGCTCAGTGGCGGTCAGCGCCAGCGTGTCGCCGTGGCGCGTGCCATCTATAGCGATGCCGAGTCGTACCTCTTCGACGACATCACCAGCGCTCTGGATGCCGAGACGGCGGCACACATGTGGCGGTCGCTCATGGCTCCCTCGGGCCTGCTGAGCGGCAAGACGGTGGTGATGGCTACCAATGCCGTGCACCTGCTGCACCACGCGCAGCTCATCGTCCGCATCGACGGCGGAAAGATCGCCGAGCAGGGCCGGTACGAAGGGCTCTCGATGAAGGGCAAGGATGCCATCTCGCGCGCCAGCCTCGACTCGAAGAGGGTCTTGCCTGCTGCCGACGTCGCCAACGACAAGCCCGTCAAGAGCGGCGCTGCGGAAAAGCAAGAGGCGGTCATGACAGGCTCTGTCGGCTGGGGCGTCTACGTCAACTGGGTCAGGGCGGCGGGTCTTTGGAACTTTGGTGTCTTTGTCGGCTGCAGTGTCATGTCGACAGTGGCGCAGATTGGCACGACGTATTTCCTGCAGGCTTGGGCGACCTCGCAGCAGCGCGACCCGTTCAAGGCATTGGGTGCCTGGATTGCCGGCTTCGTAGCCTTGATCCCGGGCAATGCTCTTGCTCTCGGTCTGGGATTCTGGGTCATCTCGCTCTACTGCGTCGAATCGGCGGGGAAGAAGCTGCACGCCGGCGAGCTGCGAGGCGTGCTTTCGGCGCCCATCTCGTTCTTCAGCAAGTGGAGCTCGGGCCAGATCACCAACCGCTTCTCGCAGGATCTGTACAACCTGGACCAGACCTTCACCCAGGCCTTGACCAATCTGGTCTTCATCGCGTGCGGTCTCGTTGGCTCTCTGGTCACCATGATCGTGCCCGCACCGTACTTGGCGGCTCTGGCTGTTGGCTTGATCGGCTTTTCGTGGGCCTTGCAGCGACTCTACATCCCGTCGAGTCGACAGCTGCGTCGGCTCGAGATGGCAGCCAAGAGTCCGCTCTACTCGCTCTTTTCGGAAACGTCGTCGCCGTCGGGCCTGGCGACGGTGCGTGGATTGAAGCGCGAGGCGTCGTTGGTGGAGCTAAACACGCAGTCGCTGGATGTTTCGCAGGCGCCGTACTACCACCTGTTTGCGGTGCGCAGGTGGCTGCAGACGTGGCTGCTGCTGTTGACGACGGTGGTCAACGTAATGCTGGTGCTACTGGTGGTGGTGCTGCGTCATTCGTCCAAGGCAGGTCTGTTCGGTGTGGCGCTGGTCCAGGCCACCTCGCTCGGTATCATGCTCAACCACACCGTGATCAGCATCACCGAAGTCGAAATCGCAGGCGTGGCGCTCGAGCGCGTGCGCGAGTTCACGGATCTTCAGCCTGAAGAAGGCGCAACCCCGGAGCGCAAGCACACGTACGACAATGCGCGCGAGGCGATTCGAGGCGATATCGAGTTCGATGGCGTCACTGTCTCGTACAGCGCTGATCTCGAGCCTGCGGTCAAGGAGCTCAGCTTCACACTGCAAGCGGGGCAGAGGTTGGGTCTTGTCGGGCGCAGTGGATCGGGCAAGAGTACGACGCTGCTGGCACTGTTCCGGATGATCGAGATGCGATCGGGATCGATCCGGATCGATGGACGCGACATCAGCGAGATGGGCGCACGGGAGCTTCGGTCGCAGATGACGATTGTCGCACAGAATCCGCTGGTGCTGGCCGCGTCGATTCGCGAGAATCTGGACCCCGAGGGCGTATGCAGCGACGAGGAGATGTGGGATGCGCTGCACAAGTGCCATCTGGCCGAGTTTGTCAAGAAGCAGGAAAACGGGCTGGAGGAGGTGCTGCTGACGGGCAAGTCGTTCATCAGCTCTGGGCAGAAGCAGTTGCTGTCGCTGGCACGGGCACTGCTGCGAAAGCGCAAGATCCTCGTGCTCGACGAGGCGACCAGCGCCATGGATGTCGAGACCGACGCGGCTGTGCAGAACGTCCTCGAGACCCAGTTCGCAGACTGCACCGTCATCGCGGTCGCGCACCGCATCGCCACGATCATCGGGTTTGATCAGATCATCTGCATGTCCGCTGGACGCGCCATCGAGAGCGGCCCGCCACAAGTGCTGCTCAAGGCCCGCGGCGAGTTCTGGGCGCTCGCTGCCGAGCAGAAGTGCGTCTAGCCTCGCGCTGACATGCAGACACTTTGTTAAGATGCGAGTCTCGCCTTGTTGCAATGGATACACTTTGTCACTTTGAGCATCTTGGCAGTGACATTGGCTCACTGCAGGTGCGAGCCGGAGATCGCCGTTTCGCCTGGCAGGCTGAGCGGGAAGCTGTCTATATGTCGTCGTCACGCTCACTGTGTGGATCCCGTGCGCTTTGTGCGGGTATGAACGCTCCACGCTCCCACTTTGAGCATCTCGTTGAGCAGCTGAGAAGTCGGACGCTCGCCGTGTCACTGTACGAGGATCGGCATGTTGCAATGATACTGCAATGACACTCTCTGGGACACAAGCTGTCGGAGCCTTTGCACCTACGCACGGTAGCAGCACTTGGGTCCGATACGCAAGCAGCCGCGTTGCGATGCAATCCAGCCTCATACGCTGTGACATTCTGATGATTCCGCGATACGAGGACCGCGATGTTCTGTAAGCGAGCAAGCCACTCACACTCCTTGCCTCGCTCTGATACGAGGGATGCTCACGATGCAACGGGCTCAGCTTGAGCAAGATGGCGGACTGGGAAGCGGAGGATGAAGCTGGCTTGTGCTTCGGTCAAGTCCGAGCGGCCCTACTCGCACGGGGTCACGCGGGGAGGCTTGTATAGATAATGAGTCCCGACGATGGTGGCGTTGAGATTGCGGGGTAACGGCCCTCGAGATAAGGGGGCCGAGGATGCCGTGCGGGGTTGGGAATGCAGCGATTGCGGGAAGCACACCGTCATGGGCAGCGAGATAAGTTTTCGGAGATGGCCGAGATTCACGGTCATCGCGGGGATGCTATTGGTGGCTGCAACGAGGGCGGCTGCTTCTCTGCACCATGTGTCTTTTTGACGTGAGAGATGCTTCCCGAACGTCGTGTGGCCTTGTCAATGACAACCTCGGCCGCGTCGTCAACACTGTCGCTACCGTCGTACGACAAGAAGAGCACAAGCCTGGCTTGGTGTGGTCGACTGCGGCAACGAGCAGGGCGCTTCCGGCCGACAGAACCTGGCTGCACTTGAAGCGAAGAATTTTGTTTTCCACCCAAGCCGGGAGATTTTTTTTGACAGGTAGGACATGGCTTGATGTCGTTTCAAAGCCCGCGCGAAGAGCGTGATTGGCAGCCACAGAGATAGCATAGTTCGGCCCGCCTTTGCACCTCGTGGACGGCGCCCGCAAGGATGTTTCGAATGTGGTCGCCAGCCGCATGTCGAGCGCGATGGCCACGATGCCCGAAACCGCCACAGCCCGCTGTCTGCCTTTCCTCCTTCACCGTAAGTTAGCCGCGGGCCGAGAGACCTGCAAACAAGAGGGCTGGAACGGGAGCGGTCGCGAATGGGTTAGCAGGAACTCGCTTATCGTTGCGCTCGTGCAGAAGTGCATTGGCACGGCCGTGCGCATCTTCGCCTACTGTAGCAGCCACCCTTCCCAGCAAGGGCGTGTAGCACGACTCTCGCTTGCATGGCAGCCGAAGAGCGACGCATTGGCTAGTGGCCTGCGCCCTGCCTCCGCCGTCGCGCCTGGATGGAGCTAGCCGAGGTGAAAAGAACGATTTGGCGCTCGTCTGCTGTCCGCTACAGCATGCAACCGCGAAAAAGGGTGGTGAGGAGCGAAGTCCGAAAATTCACCGCTGCGCTGCTTCGCGCCAGAGCTGGGCTGCCGGTGGAAGGGATTCCGAGAAAAAAAATGCAGCCCTGCTCTCGATCCGAATCTTGATGCAAACCAACGCTCGCATGCTGTTGGGCTTCTTCTACGCCGACGTACAGTGCAGAGGCGCGCGTAAAGACTAGCACGGCGGATGTAGCCTTGGCAACCACATCGACGTCGAGCCAAGTCAAGCGAAGAAGCAGCGTTGGGTGGGCGGAAGCGCGCATCCCGTCGGACGCTCTCCTCCAGGCGTTGGCAGGGGGCGTGAACAAAAGTTTATTTATCATACTTTGCCCTGTCAAGCGGTGTTCGGGGCGCGGATTTTTTTTTTCCCACTAAAAATGAAAGTGGCAGGTCGCACGGTCGTTGCCACCAGCCGAATCGCACAGAGCTTGTGCGACGCGCTCTCCCGCCTTGGGTGGCATGAGGACCGTCGGGAAACAGTGAGAAAAAAAAATTCATTTTCATTTTTTCCATTTTTCATGCTCCTCGACCGCCTGTCGTTTGGCTCGAGTTGGCCCAGCCGGAAAGCGTTGTCGGAGCTTCGGCCTTCCTAACTGGGCCTCCGGCTCGCTATCAGCAACTGAACCTCGCGCCTCGCACCCCGCTGCTCGTCCGGCCGGCAGCATCTCCTTCCGGCGCACCCTTGCCAGTCGTATCGCTCTGCCTCACACAGCGAATGAGATTCGGCCCAAGCCTCGTGCATGGCGCTGGGGCTGGAACCCTTGTACAGCAGCAGAACTTGCGCCACTACCGACCCTCTCCCCCTACGAGCAACCCTTAACATAGTAGCACCCCTTCCAACCCCTTCGTCCTTCCCTCTTCGCCCCACCATCCTCATCACCCTTCACCGTTCTCGCCTTTCGGCTGCCCTCCCTGCCGCTCGTGTCTTGACTGACAACGGGCCAGCGTTCCTCGCCACTTGCCTCTCTGTGCCAGCCATCACAGCCAGCACCACCTCGCCGACATCTCCTTTCGCCACCAGCAAAGCTCCTAGTTGGTCCAGCCACCATGGGTGTTCCCGAGCTCATCAACAACCTCAACCGCGCCGTCGCCACGTCGCCGGTCGGCTACTACTTCCGCCTCGATGGGTCTGGCCACCCTCTGTCGCGCCCTGGCTCGCGCTTCCTCACCGAGCTGCGTGCCGGTCTCGTAACCTTCGCCGCGATGGCCTACATTCTCTCGGTCAACGCCAGCATTCTCAGCTCGTCCGGTGGTCCGTGTGAGTGTGCCAACACCGCCGACGACCCCGTGTGCGCCAAGGACGCCGCCTACCAGCAGTGCACCGCCGTCCTCAACCGCGACTACGTCTTTGCCACCGCCATCTCCGCTTGCGTCGGCACCCTCCTCATGGCGCTCTTTGCCAACATGCCCCTCGGCCTTGCTCCTGGTCTCGGTGTCAACGCCTACTTCGCCTTCACCATCGTCGGAACCGCCGGCACCGGTATCATCCCTTACAGCCAGGCGCTCTCCGCCGTCTGGCTCGAGGGCTGGATCTTCTTTATCCTCTCGCTCTTCGGTATCCGTCAGTGGCTCGCCCGCCTGCTGCCCCACAGCATCAAGCTCAGCACGGGTGCTGGTATCGGTATCTTCCTGGCCTTCATCGGTCTCGGTCCCAACGGTCTCGGTGTCATCGGCGGCAACGCCTCGGACCTCATCGGTCTGGCCGGCTGCCCTGCTCAGTACGAGGACCCCGACACTGGCTTCTGTCTGAGCCACAAGCTCCAGGCACCCACCGTGTGGCTCGGTGTGATGCTCGGCGGTATCTTCACCGCCCTCATGCTGCTGTACCGCGTCAAGGGCGCCTTCCTTATCGGCATCCTGCTCGTCTCGATCGTCTCGTGGCCGCGCAACACCTCGGTCACCCTCTTCCCGCACACCCCCTCGGGCGACGATGCCTTCAACTACTTTAAGCAGGTGGCCAACTGGAACGGCCTTGGTCTGCTCGGTCCCAAGAACATCGACTGGTCCGGCTACAGCAACGGCAAGGTGTGGTACGCTCTCATCTCGTTCCTCTACATCGACCTGCTCGACACCACCGGTACCCTGTACGCCATGGCCAGCCACGCCGGTCTCATGGATGCGCGAACCGGTGACTTTGAAGGCTCCTCCGCCGCCTACCTTTCCGACGCCGTGGCCATCTCGATCGGCTCGCTCGTCGGCTGCTCGCCCAACACCGCCTTTGTCGAGTCCGCCTCGGGTATCGCCGAGGGTGGCCGCACCGGTCTCACAGGTCTCGTCGTGGCGTTCATGTTCTTCCTCTCGCTCTTCTTTGCGCCCATCTTCGCCTCGTTCCCCTCGTGGGCTACCGGCTCGACGCTGGTCATCGTCGGTTCCATGATGGCTTCCAACACGGCGCAGGTCAACTGGTCGTACGTCGGCGATGCTATTCCCGCCTTTGTTACGATTGTCGGCATCCCGCTGTTCTTCAACATTGCGTACGGTCTGATTGCGGGTATTTGCTGCTACATTGCGCTCAACGCCATCCCCTGGGCGCTGGTCAAGCTGTCCAAGGGCAGGATCGTGCCCGATGGCTGGGACACGATGAAGGAGCCTTGGGGCGCCAGGATGGTGTCGGCCAACGACGACTCGACCGGCATCTGGGCAGTTCTGCCGCCGTGGATGCGCAAGGTGATGAGCGGCAACTACAAGTTCTGGCAGATGACCGAGGACGAGATCGAGTTCTACCTCGAGGGCAGGCGCGAGACCCAGCGTCTCGCCCAGGAGCGACAGGACCAGATCGAGAACGAGCGAAACGCAATGTATGGCGCCGACGACGTCGAGGCGCGCGCCTCCACTTCGTCCGCCGAGCATGCGGATGAGAAGCACTCGACTGGAAGTCCCGCCTTCTCCCCCGTCGAAGTCCCTGCTCGCCTCCCCAACGACGCAGAGGTTCACCACGTCACCGGCACCGCTCGCTAGAGTCCACCACCACATCCCGCACATCCTGAAAATACAAGCATGGCGCCTTACTCGGCGCTGCAGCTTTGCTCTGTCCTTTTTACACTTTTGTACAATGTTCTCACACCACCAGCAGCGGCGCCACCGCCACCCTGCGGGCTCTGCGGGGCGCTTGTTGCGCTTAATACCACATTCTCTGCTCACGGATATCCACGCGCTCTTGTCAGTTTCAGTGTTGTACAAGATTCGTTGAGGTTGCTCGAGCTAGTTGGTCTCGACGCCGAGCTTTGCAAGGAGCGCATCGGCGTCGCGCAGCGCGTCGGTAGTCTCTGCATGTTCTTCATCCTCGCCATCGTTCGGGACGGCGAGGGCCTTCTTGATTTCGTCGAGAGCTGAGCACCAGCGCACGTTGGCGGTGTCGGTGATGTACCTTCCACCTGGGCCGGGGACCATCTTCTTGGCCGGTCGTGCAGGCGATGTGGGCGCTGGCTCGGCCGTGGTCTCGTCTTGCTGCGCCGAGGCTTTGAAGGCTTCGGCGAGACCCCAGCGCTTGAGTGTTGCTTCGCCGAGCGTTTCGTCGGCTGCACCCGTGCGCTTGCGCCTCAGAGACGCCGTCGAGGGGGTGGGGATAAGCGACTGCTTGGCTGGCGTGCGTCGCGACGCCTTGCCCTTGGCCACAAACGCCGCAAACTCGCGCTGGTCCGACACACTCCCGCAATTCGCACACCCGAGCTGTCGTTCCACCGCATTCTCCTCGTCATCCTGCGGGCGAGAGGGGTGCTGGAATTCGAGCGCCGGAATGGCCTGTGGCACCGGCTTGCGTTTCGTGTGGCTTGCAGTGCTGGGCGAGTGACGCAGCGCAGTGGATCCGGGGAAGAAGGCACGCGGGAAACCGTTGAATGTCGCCTGGCGCTTGAGCGGCGAGTTGGAGAAGCTGCGCTGGACGCGCAAAGGTGCGCCCGAGTAGGTGCCATCCGGCGAGGTCGGGCGCGACGACGTGCGCGGTGGCGTGTTGGGACACGCGAGCGAACGCAGCGATGCAATCGACACCGGCCGCGCGAGGTTCGTCACGTACTGGAACGGAATCGTGCGGCCAGGTCCGCACTCCTCCGTTTCGACAGGCGTGTCCCAGAAACCCCTGGCGGCAGGGAGCTCGGCCACTGTATCTTCGCTGTGCGCGCGCTGGGAGCGAATCTCGGCCGCATACGCCGACTTGGTGGGCGAAGGCGGCTCGAGCTTTGGCGTGCCGACGGCCGGCCCAGGCTGGAAGCAGTACGAGTCGTTGGATCCCTCGAGGGCCGCCGCAACTGCACGCATGCTGTCCGACTCGTGCATGCCTGCTGCCTCTGCCGATGACAGCGCCGATGCCGACGTGCGGGTGCTGAGCACAGGCTCCGGAGCGACGAGCGTCGTCTCGCGCGTCAGGTAGTCGTCCTCGCTGATATCGGCGATCGTGTGCTGATGAAGCACCGAGCTCTGGTGCCGACCACGCGCCTTGCGGATGGATGCCATGTCGCCCAGCGACTCGCGCTGCGCCAGGTCCGAAGACGAGCTGGATGATTCGGGCAGGTCGGCAAAGTCGGATGAGCTGACGGGCGGCGCGCGTGCGACCAGGCTCGCACTTGCACTGCTGCCGCTGCGCTTGAGGCTGAGCGAACGCTTGATCCTCCCCGACTTGCTCGCGACACTCAGGCTCCTCACAGCGCCCGGCGTCGTCGGCCGCGATGGAGGTGCGAGCGGAATATCGTCGAGCACAAGATCTCGTGCTTCTTCCTCGATCTCTTCCGCCTCGGCTTGTACGGGAGGCTTTTGAGCTAATGTGGCGCCATCCGCGTCATCGATAACCTCCTGAGCATACAATGGCTTGATCGGCGTGACTACCGTGGTCTCTGGTGGCGAGAAGGTGAGAGTTGTGGCCTCGGGAAGCTTTTTCTCGTCAAAGGGCGAGGCGGTTGCGGCGGTGGATGTTGACGAGTCGGACGTCTGCGCAGTGTGTGCAAAGACATTGCGTGCTTGCAGACGGTGAATCGCCGCGTTGTCGCCTCGTGCGTTTCGCGGGAGCGAGTCGAGCGCATGCTTGGAGCGACAGCCAAAGAAGCCGCCCTTCTTCTTCTTTGGAGGCGGAGTCGACATGGCTGCCGGTGCGGAGGCCACTTTGGAAGGCATGGCGAACCTAGTCGAGCGGTGGTGGATAGATCGCTTGCGTGAACAAGAGCAAGAACGAAGGTTGAGGACAGGTGAATGTGATAAGATGGTGGAGGTCAAGAAGAAGGATGGTTGATGAAGTCGGCGCAAGTGAAAAAGCGGAGAACCGGGCGGTGTCGGCAAGTGAAGTGAAGTGCTCAGGGGTGGGTTTGCGTGGGCTGGGCTGCAGTGTGAGGCCATGCTCGAGGAAGCTCTAAGTGGCTGCGGGCGTCATTGGACTCCACAACTGCACGTCGCTCGAGTGCCTTGCATGGCCTCGTTATCGCCGTGGCGCGGAGGGGAGGGGGACCCGGCGAGCTTGTATTCCCAAACAGGCAAGTGGGACGGAGCCTCAACGTGCATGCACAAGCGCTGTTCTGGTCGATCTACTCTGCATCCGCCGTACGTCCCGCCCTCCGCCTCTCTCGCTTCTTGGCATCGTTCTATTCCTCTGTATTCCTTTGTAGAATCACCAATTCGCCCTCTCCTCCTGTGCGTTTTGATGCGTTGCGTGACGATGGCATGGCGGCTTTAACCGCGAGCTGTCAAGTTTGGCTGTTGGCGGTCACAACACGATAAGCGAGAAGTCAGACTCAGGGGCTTCGCATTTTGCAGTCGGAATCGAAATTGCGAGTCGCATGAATTTTGACTGGCCAACTGCCCTGTTTTGGATTGCGTTGGATCGTGGCTCAACCGCCTCTCAGTCCAACACCTCGCCGACGCGATTTTGCATCGACGATGTCCTGCCATCGCAGCGCATCAATCGGGTTGATCATCGGGCATGACTACGCTAGTTCGGTTCGCTAGTTCGGGATGACGGCTTCGGCACGGTCCGCGCACGGTTGCTAAACTCCGGCGACGCCAAGTAGCTGAACTGCTTTCTTCCGACCGTTCCTCCATCTTCCAAGCAGAAGCCGCCATGCCTGTCAACCTGATCAACAGCTCGTCGACGGTGCAGCTCGAGCTACCCAAGTCCAAGGCTTCGGCCGAGGTGCGCCTGTTTGGTGCCACCGTCACCTCGTGGAAGGCAGCCGGCGGCAGCGAGCGCCTCTTCCTTTCGTCGGCGGCCGCCCTCGATGGTTCGGCCGCCATTCGGGGTGGCATTCCGATCGTGTTCCCGGTCTTTGGCTCGCCGAAAGACCATGCCGATGCTCCCGAACTCATCACCAATCTTGGCAAGCACGGCTTTGCGCGCGACCACGAGTGGGCCATCTCCACACACGTCCCGCGCATCGACGAGGAGGACAAGGTCGCCGTCACACTCGAGCTCAACACGGACTCGAAGCCCGAGATCAAGGCGGTCTGGCCTTTTTCGACTGTGCTGCGATACACGGTGACGCTGGCGCCAAACACGCTTCACTGTGCCTTCTCGGTGCACTACCTCGATTCGTCCAATGGCGCAGAGATGCCCTTCCATGCGCTACTCCACAACTATCTGCTGGTGCCCGACGCAACCAAGGCTTCAATTCAGGGTCTCAACGGGCTATACTACATCGACAAGGTCAAGGGCGGCGAGGAAGCTCGTGTGGATACCGACGACTTTACGCTCGATGCGCAGCCGATCGACCGCGTCCACGTTGGCAGGCACGAGACCACCTCGGCGGGCGAGCCGACGCGCGACATCAGACTCGTGTACAACGCTACCCTGCTGCAGGATCCTCTGGGACGCATGGGCAAGGGCGTCGAACTGACGCGATCGGCGACGATTGCCGACACGGTAGTCTGGAACTGCGCCGAGGAGGGCAACAAGGGTATCGCCGATCTCGAGCAGGGAGGTTGGAAGAAGTACGTCTGCGTCGAGCCTGGTGCGGTACACGGCTTCCAGACGCTCGCCAAGGGCAGCACATGGATTGCTGAACAGACGCTCACTGCCTGGTAGCCAGCATGCCATCAATCGAATGAAATGTCGAGCCGAGTCGCGTGTGTAAGCCGTAGAAAATGCCGACCGGGTGTGGAGGCATGAAGCTGGACGGCGAATTGAGCTCTGAGCGCTCACGATTACTTTATCCACCACCACCACCCTTCTGCGCTGTATGCATCTTCTTGTGCGACGCGGGACTGTCCGTTTCGGTCTGCTAGGGGTGACCTCTCGACGCGCTGGGCTGAGTACGACGTCGAAGATGGCGAAGAAATCCGCACGCGCGCTGGCGGCCGCCGAGGCCTCGCGCACGCCTCCGCCCGAGCCACCCTCGAGAGTGTCGGTCAACGACCTGTCGGCCAAATCGTGCCTGACATGTGGGAGGGTGATCACCCCGCGCGCCAAGTGGGCCTCTGACTGGGGTAGCATCAAGTACTGTTCTGACCGATGCCGCTCTTCGCGGCCTGGTAAACTCGTAGCCCGGTTCAGCCAGGCTGAGAAGCACGCCGCACTGGCGAAGTACGACGGGTGCAAGGTCAAGGGCGACGAGATGCATGTGGATGTAGAGCTGTGGGTCGAATCGGTGCTGCTAGACGTAGCTGCGCGAAAGAAGGAGGCTACGCTCGACGACGTACAGCAACAAATACTGGTTCTGCTCAAGGAAGCAGAGGTGTTGCAGGAAAGTGAACTCGAGCAGAGAAAGGCGGGTTCAGACGGGCAGGACGCAGAGGAGGCGACATGGACGGAAGATGAGCGGAGGCATCCGCTGTGGAAGGCATTAGACAGTGCGCCTGGGCTGCGAGAGCGTACACGACGCGCAGCGAGACGGCTGGCACTCGGCATCACCCACGACTCGGATCCAGCACAGACAGCCATCACTACGACCGAAAGCGGCCGAATCGAGCTGCTCCAGGCGCGCAAAACTCTTCGCACCGTCGAGAACCTCTCGTTCGCTAAGGGGACACTCACAGTTCGTCGCAAATCGTAGCGCCATCAGATCATCGACAGACACTTGCCGTTAAGACAGTGATACCCTGACACAAACTGAGCACTGACTGTGAATGATTCCAACAAGGAGGCGCAATGGGTTGTGGAATTTCAAGGGCGAGCACTGTCTATGCACGAATCTAAGCCTCGTCGACGTTGAAGCCGACATCCCAACCGAGCTCCTCGAGAGTCCAGCCGATGACTCTCTTGGTCTGCTTGTTGTATGCCGAGACATTGAGCCTGGTGCTTCTCTTGGGATCCTTGCTGATTGCATCGATGGTCTTCATCTCTGCATCGCTGAGTTTGAGCAGCGTGATGTTTTGCTTCATCCTCTTTTCGTTGGTCGACTTGGGTGCCACGGAAGTACCTCTCTGCACCGCCCAGCTGAGCGCAACGTTGGCGGTGGTGGTATCGTGAGCTTTAGCGATCTGCTCCAGGTCGCTATCCTTGTGGATGGGCGAGTTGTACTGTCCCAGCGGGCTGTAAGCTGTCACATGGATGCCCTTCTCCTTGCACAGGTCGACGAGCTCCTGATCGGGCAGATATGGGTGTGCCTCAATCTGGTTCACTGCCGGAACGACCTTGGCAGTGCGCAGAAGGATCTCCAGATTCTTGGGAGAGAAGTTCGAGATGCCGATCGCCTTGACCTTGCCGCGGTGGGTGTTGAGAAAGATGTCCTCCATCTTTGCCCACGTCTCGTTGAACGTAGGACCGAGATCCTTCTGGTTCTCGAGACCGAAGGCTTGGGCCGAGCTCATGTCGGTGGAGGTGAGGCCTTGAGGCCAGTGCATGAGCCAGAGGTCAATGTAGTCGATGTTGAGTTTGCTCAGCGATGAGTCGATCTCCTTGACCGGATCCTTCACGGCCGCGGGGGACATCTTGGTGGTAACGAAAAACTCGGATCGTGGCACGCCCGACTCGCGAACCGCCTGGCCAACTTCCTCCTCGTTGGCATAGAACTGCGCCGTGTCCAGGTGGCGGTAGCCGACCTTGATGGCGGTGAGCAGCGCAGAGACCAGCTCGTTGTCGCGGCCGGCGCCCTGCTGACCCTGCCAGCATCCCATGCCGACCGAGGGGATCTTGGCACCCGTGTTGAGCGTGAACGAAGGAATGTCTGCCGCCATGTTGAGAGAGATAGAGAAGTATATTCAAATCCTCTACAGATGATGGCTCTGAGGCAGGTTGCTGACGCTGGTTCAATGGCCTTCTTATAACCGTGCACCAGGCTGCCTCGTCCGCTGACATGCGAGCAAAAGCCGTCGGAGCATCTCGCACGGTCGTTGTGGAGGTTGCACAAAAATTCCAGCCTTCCTCCACTTGTCCAGCTCAGCGGTCGGAGATTATTGCTGTGCATTGCCGACGGTCGCCACGGATACGCACGACACACAACTGCAAGATGGTTGGCAGCTTGTATTCCATCGCTCTTCACACAGGGGCGCTCGTATATGCGCCGATGCTATCCATCCATGCGCCGCTCGTTCCATACAGCCCCACAATCCTGCCCTCGCCCGACGCAGGCTCCAACGTCCGGAGCGATCCGCCTGTCACATTGCCTCGCATCCCGCTCGTCTTTCCACTGCGCAGCACTACCTCGACTGCATCGATCCACGCGCCTGCCCTCACCTTGATCTGAGCCACCGCATCGCCCCGGTCTACCGTTAGTCGGAAGGGCGATCCACCACACGGACCGAACACGACGCGCGGGCCGTTGGCATAGTGGAACTGGAGCCCATCGAGGCTCGCGCCGCTGAAGATGTCGATGGCGACGAGATGGGCGTGCGGCGTGTCGTCGCGCTCGTGCGGAAAGATGACATCCCACTGGCGACCCGATGTGTTGGTCTGCCCGAAAGGAAGCGACCGCACGATGGTGCGCCGCGAAGAGTCGATGCCGGGCAAACGGAGTGGACGAGCGACACCGTTCTGGCGGAAGTCAGGCAGCTCGGCCTGTCGCATATTGCATGCGAGCGCATTGAGCTTGATGCGAGGGGAGGTCGGGTGACTCACATCGAATCCGACCTTCTGGCTAAGGTAGGCTGCGTCGATGACGGTCTGTCGGGGAGGCACCTGTGGCGGCCGCCCATCGATGGGCAGGTTCAGCCATTCGATATGCGTCTTGTACGCGCCATCCACCTCGATCTCGAGTGTGCCGATGCCGGACTCGCACTTGAGCAGCGCGCCTTGCGGGGTGCTCGTCCACGCGGGCTCGTTTTCATTCCACTGCACCCATGTCGCCTGGTCATTCGCGCGCAGGTACGGTAGCGGCGGATCCGAAGGGATGTAGAAGCACGGGTGCCAGCGAGCTCTGACCGCCTGTGCACGGTGGATGTGGTTGTGCTCGTCGTCGTTGCCCGCGTGAATGGGTGCAAAGAAGCCGCCGGCCGCAACGCCGTTTCGTCGACATCCGGGCTCGCGCGTCATAAAGGCGCGGTTGAACTCGACGTATCCACGCGCCATGAGGCCCGACGGCCAGTGCGGATTATTGAGCGCATGCCCTGCCTCGTGAAAGAACGCCCCCGAGCCGATGTTGAGCGTCTGCCATGCAGTCGGGCACTCGTTCAGATCGTTGACGCAACACTCTTCGTCCGTCGGCTCCGTATCGAGAAAGGCGGTAGTGACCTGCTGCAGCGAACTGGGTGCTGCCCAGAGCCAGTGACTACCCATGACGCCGTGCGACAGACTGCCGGGTCCACCGGCGCCGAGCGCGGCATGTGCGCGGATCAGCCGCATCTTGGCGTCGTACATCGTGTCGAGCGTGAGCACAGCCACGGGCGACCAGCGGAGAAACTGTGGCGTCGATGGATCCTCGAGCGCTTCACGAGCGAAGCCGTGCATCGCTCCCGCGTTACGAGCGTTGGACTTTTGCTGTGCATTCTCGGGATCGCGGAACTCGCGCAGACTTCGTCGTGACTTGAGCAGGTGGATGTGCGGGAGTGACTCCAGCGCACGTTTTGGGGCGCTGGACGATCCGGGCGCAGGGTCCGAGTGCGCATCGTCGAGCTGAAAAGCGCGCCTTCCCATGCCGTGTCTTCGCATCTGCTCCGCGTGGAAGGCCTGCCACAAGTACGCTTGTAGAGCGATGCGACACTTGACCTCGGCGATGCCCCCCGACCGTAGCGCCTCACGCCTCGGACCCGGCGGTGCATCTACAATGGCTCGATCTGCCTCATCCACGGGGCCGCCTCGAGGTCCTGCGGCTATATCGAGTCTGTCCATCGCCCTGTTCAGGAATCTGGAAACTTTGTCCGCTTTGCGCGGCTGAGCTGAATTTGTGGCTTCGTTTCCAGATGGCCTTGGTGGGACAACAGGTGGCTTTCGCCCGTCGTTTTGCCAGACGGGCGAGTCACACGCTGCAACAATCACGAGATGCAGAGGTGGAGCACTGCTAGGCCGATCGTATGTGACCGAGACGGTCTCGCTGCCATGTTCGCTAGACCCATTGATGGTCCAATTGAGAGTCAGGTCGTTCTTGCCGGGTGTGAGGGGTACGAGAGCCTTAAAATAGCCTTGGTTGATCTCCCAGATTTGCTCTTCGAAGCCTGAGGTCAAGTCATGCGAAACAGTGAGTTGACCACTAGGCGAGCCCGAACCGACGGTGCCTTCGACGATCAGGAGACGGGTATAGACAGACTCGCCAGGCTGCAGATTTGTGAAGCGCAAGGTGAACTTCTGAGACGACGGACGCTGTGGAACCGGCGGAGGAGGCACCATGTTGTCCAGATGAGAATGGCGCCAGACTCAAACCAGAACAGAGGTGGGTTCTAGAGACCGATGGCGCGCCTACGCTTGGGGCTGCTGAGGAGTGCAATGACGGCGCACGAGGCGAGGAAGTTGCAGAAGCGGAAGAAGGCCTGCCTGGAGACGGCGCGTTCCTGATCGTCGGTTCGAGAAGAGCTGAAGATGCGCCGCAAGTTGGGCAGAGGCATTGCGAGCGTTGGGCGTGTGCAAGTATGGCAGGCTGATGGTGGTGGGCGGCTGACAAGTGCGAATGAAGCGGCGCATTGACCATCCCACCCAACTCGTTCTCGGTTGTGCTCCGTGAGCGAATTCCGAGAAATGAGGCGAAGAAGGGTCCAGCTGCGATCCTTCTTGCTGCGAAATTTTAGCGTTCTTCTTCTCCACCTCCTCGATGCTTCTTGGACAACGATCCATCGTCTAGACGAGCGCACATCGGATCACAATGCGGGACGACGGGAGCGAGGAAGAGCGCGTCTACTGCTCAAGCTCCTCTTCGACACGCAGCCGCTCACGGTCACGGTCTCGCTCGCCGACGTCGCTGTTCGAGGATTCGCTCTTCACGCTCTTCTCGCACAACCAACCGGCCCACGGCGATCCAGGCGACGTATGCAAGTACACGCACACCAACCTGCCACCACGCAAGATTGACTCGTCATCCGGCTCGGCTCCACGCAAGGCGACGCTGCGCTACCGCATCGCACAAAATAGCGGCACCAACACGAAGCTATTCGCGCACCACCAGTGGGATGCCGGACTCTACCTTGCGGATCTCATCGCCGAGCAGAGCTTTGTCACGACACAAAGTCAAGCTGCGTCCGAGGTGGCTTTGGGAAAGCAGAGAGATGCATTTGCCGATGTGCGCGGAAAGACGGTAGTAGAGCTGGGTGCCGGAACCGGCTTGCCTGGGCTGGTGGCGTGCGTGATGGGCGCGGCCAAGACGGTGATCACCGACTATCCGGATCCGCACGTCATCGAGAACCTTCAAGGCAACCTTGATCTCGCTCTTCTTTCAAAGCCGAATACAGCAGGCAACAGCTCACAGAGGCGCCCGAACCCGCATTACGCCGAGGCACGGACAAGGGTCGAAGTTCTTGGTCTCGGTTGGGGCAATCACGATGAAGAAGCGCGTGTCTACAATTCATCTCTCTCGTCCGGTGGGTCGGGCGGGGGGTACGATGTGGTTCTAGCTGCCGATGTGTTGTGGGTGTCGTCAGCACATCCTCTACTGATTCACTCGATACGCGCGCTGCTCAAGCGGGATCGCAACGCACGCTGCGTCCTCATTGCCGGCTTCCACACGGGTCGACCTGCTGTACGACGCTTCTTCGTGCAGCTTGCCCAGGCCGACACGACGGGCGATGGGACGCTTGCAGACGGTCGTACCGCAGGGATTGTACCCGACTGGGAAGAAGCAAGCTATGCCGGTATCTGGGAGCGCAACATTGACGGAGCCACACGCGCGTATTCCGATACCGAGGACGACATGGGCGACATCAGCGATCGTGGCAGCTGGGTCGTCGTCGCCTCGCTCAGATGGGCTGATCTAGTATGATCGTCACGTACGCACAGTCGCAGAATCATAAAAAAAAGGGAGCAACAATTAAGCACACGGGTATCTGCGATACAACAAAAGCGTCAGGAAGGAGTCTACGCCTGGTCGCGATTCTTCTTGTCCTCGGCTTCGCGGATGGCCTTGGAGCCATCCTTGGCCTCGTCGAAGTTGTAGAAGGGGAAGTCGAAGAGGATCGTAGACTTGACCCACCGCGGCAGCTTGGCGTAGAGGCCGTTGGGAAGGGGGATGAGCATCGAGGTGCGGTTGCGGAAGGCCTTCATGCGTTGCCATGCGTCGGTCTCGGTCTGGTCGCGCCATGGTTCGAGGCCCTCTGTGTTTTTGTCCGGGCCGTGGGACATGAGGAAGTACTTTTGCTGCGTGGGCTTTTCAGCCAGCGGGATGCCCGAGAGGAAGAGCAGCAGGGCCATGGTGATGAGTGGCGAAAAGATGGAGCCGTACAGTGCGTCGTGACCGCGAGGCGATGCTTCGGTCGAGTTGCCAATGGCCAGCAGCCACACACCCCACCACAGCAGGATCTCGCCAAAGTAGTTGGGTCGGCGCGAGTACTTCCATACGCCCGCATCGGTGATGGCACCCTTGGGCGGCTTGGTGACCGACTTGAAGCGGTACTTCTGAACATCCGCCAGCGCCTCTACCACGAATCCGACCGCAAAGAAGATGATTCCAACGACGTCCTTGCCGTTTCCGAAACGCGCATTGCCACCTCCGTTGGCGGGGTTGCTCGACTCGGGCGAGTTGAGCACGTTGACGGGCATCGAGATGGTCCACACCCAGATGAGCTGGAACGTCCAAAATCCCAAAAAGCTGAGGGGCTTGGATCGCATCTCGTCGAAGCGCGTGTCGCCGCCCATCTTGAACATGCGGAAGAGCTGGAAGCCTCCCAGACGCAGGCCCCACAGGATGGCGAAAATCGTGGCGATCACATTGCGCGCATAGTACTGGTCGCCGCAGCAGAGCGTGAAGATGGCGAGGAAGATCACGTTGATCGCCGACCAGCAGTCGGTGATCGTGTCGATCTGCAGGCCGAACGCGATGGCAAAGCCGAGCAGCTGCCAGCCGAGCGAGATGAGGAAAGCGATGGAGAGGTAGAAATCGTCGAGAACGTGCACCACCATCTTTGCTGAGGTGGCTGTCTGACTCGGACAGCAATAGGCAGGTAGCGTGGATGATGGATGATGGATGGCAGGGGAGCCGAAAAGGTGGAACCGAATCGACTTTAACCAGTCTGAGTCTCAAAGAAGCTGTTCCTCAGCCAAGTCAGCAAGTGGAGGTATCGCCCGCCCTCTGAACTTCTTGGCGCGGTGGTCAGCGTTGGTCCTCCCCCAAATGGCCCACTTTGGTCATCGACCGGAAACGCTCTATCCGCCCAGTGGCAAGACCCTTGGTTCTGCGCCCATGACGACGACGACGATGCAAGGGTTCAGGTGAATCACCCATACCAACGGAATGCGCGGTGCCAAGGCGTATGTCTCCGCGGCGCACAAGGGCGCTTTGCTAAGCCGCATGAAGCAATCGCTCCGGCCACGGAACTCGGATTTCGGATGTGCCACTCAGCTATGACGCACCGCTGCAGGAACAAGCTCGGTCCAGGGTCTGCCCACAAACCTCAGCAGACCCTGACCTTGCTTCACCTCACACACTCATCACCACTTGCACAGTAAAGACGGGTGACAGCTTCTGGATGACACCTTCCTTTCAATCTAGCTTCTCAGCAGGAATCACCTGCGTAGGGAGCCACACCCCCCTCTCGTCGGCTTGCGCCACCTGGACCCGGACGTATCGCTCGTTCTTGCCGTCGTCCGCACCGTCGGGCGAGGCAAACGCTCCGTATGCACACCACGTCTGTCCATCGGGACCGGTGAACAAGCTTCCGCTTCCCGGTCCATATACGCCCTGACTCGAGTCGGACGCCAGGATGGGCTGTCCGCGCTGGTACCATCGGCCCACGTCGAGCGGATCCTCGGCGGCATCGATGTAGAGCAGCCGCGTGTTGTAGTTAGACTGGTAGAAGTTGCCCTCGGCGTACATAAGATTGAGGGTGCGCGAGCCGTTGACCTTGTTGTCGTACACCCAGCTACTCGGCGCTTCCGTGTTGACACCATACGAAACCAAGTCCACCACGGCACTCGCCGCACGAGCAGGTGCGCCGTTCTGCAACTGCACGAGCTGCACGTACTCGTGATTGGACCATGTAAGGTACGTGTTGCCGTTCGGATGCACAATAACGTGCGGATCGTAGCCCTGCAACGCCACGCCATCTTGGCCGAGCACACGGCCAAGGTCGGTATACTGGCCCAAGGGGTCGTCGGTGTCCGAAATGAGCATGCGCATCGTATCGTCCTGGATCGCAGAGACCGTGTACAGGTATCGATCGCCCAGCCGAACAATGTCGGCAGCTTCGGTACCCACACCCTTCGGATACGAGACGTTCGAGTACTCGTAGATCGCAAACATCTTGCCCTCGTTGCGGTAAATATCGTTCAGATCGTCGCTCGCGCGCAGGAACACCTTCATGCCAAAGTCGACGTCCGTCACCAGGTAGAAAGGCTTGCCATCGCGAGTCGTGGTGAGGAACTGCGGGTCGAATCCTTCGCCTAACGAGTTCTGCACGCCAGGTGCAAGCGCAGGCGCAAGGCCTGAAGCATCTTCGTTGATCGCGTCGCTCCCGGGTGCGCCGGATCCAGCCTGCCTTGCTGCGGGACCAAAACGTCCGTACGGGACATCGTGGAATCGACTTGAGTTGGCGGAGCCGCCACCTTGCTTGAGCCTCGACGCGGTGCCTCTCAAAGGTCGAGCGTATACCGATTGGAACGCGGCAGCGGCGCAAAGAACCCAAGAGATCTTGACAAACATGTCAAGCAACGATCGCGTGATTCTCACCGTGCTCCAGGCAGCGGTGGATTGCAGATACGTAAGGTACTTGGGACGCCGGCGACACAACACCGTCGCGGGATGCTCCCGCTGGCCAACAATAGTGGACCTATATACTTCCAAGATCTCAGGCTACTCAATCTCCGCGGCTAATCCACGATCTACGGGAAGCTCGAGGGTCGCCTTGCAAGCTCACCCGACGCTGGACGCATCGTCATTTGCAGCCACTCGGTCTTGGCAACGCCGGTATCGTCGGTCGAGCTGCAACCATTGCAGCACGCACCGTAGCCGAGACACCTGAACTCTACAGAGGGTGCAAATGTTGTCGTGGACCCTTGCTTGGAGACCGCGTAGCAGAAATGACATGGCTCGTCGGCGTGTTGACCTATTTGGTCTCGCGCTGCACTTGTCGTCTCGAGCCTGATGAGCTTCCTGGTCATACTTCAGCTGCAACTGACACTTTGGTTCTTCATTCTGCTCATAGCGAGAGCTGCCGAGAGAATCACAGCAGGCCGAGGCAGAATGTTGCTTGAAGCGGATCAGCATGAGGCTGTCTGGGTCGGCCTAACATAGTGCAGGTTTTAGCCGCAGTGCAGAGATCAACACTTTACGCGCCGCTCAGCTGCGCCCAACGCGTGACAGGCGTGACAGGCCTTGTTTGTGGACACTTTTGGCGGCCCCTGTCGCCTCAGAGTCGGCCGGAACCCTGTTGGCTGGGTCCGCCACGCTGCGAGGCGATGGAAAGTGCAGGGTCTTTTTCATTAGCAAAGTGCAACATTCCCTCTCTCCCTCTGGCGTCACACTCTTTCACACCGTCACAGAGCAACACCCAACCCACTCACGGGCCCCACTGAGCACATCACCTCGCGCTCTCATCAGCCACGCACATGCGGACGTCTGCAGCAGCGGAGACGTAGCTGGACTCACACGCCATCTTCACACAAGATGAACACCGGCTACGGAATGCCTTCGCGGCGTCGACTGCGCGGCCCACTTCACCCACGCAATCGACCACCACCTTCATCGTTCGATGAGCCCGCATCTTCGCCGCAATCAGCACCACAGACTGGATTCGACGCGGCCAGCATGCCGCCGCCTTCATCTACACCATCCAGCAAGAAGCGCGAATGGACCTCTACCATCGGCCGGGGTGGTCTCGGATCGCTGCCATGGGAGCAGATGGGCCCCTCTTCGTCGGGCCCGTCCACCTCGAGCGCCGAGTTCAGCTTTCAGTCCGGTATGGCCATGCCGCAGAGCACATCCACGACTTCGATGGCATCCATGGCATCCATGCCCTCCTCAAGTAGCGCCAGCTCGTTTGCCAGCTTCCGACAGCAGCCCACACCCATGTCCGCTAGCCCTTCGAGCTTCCGCACCGCCGCCGACGCAGACGAGTCTGGCTACGCTGCGAGAAGCACGATCTTCTCGCGCGGCAACCAGTCGGCGCAAGCAGCGCTGCGCGAAACATCGCAGGCGCTCCACGAGTCGACATATGCGACAGCCGACGAGCAACCTCGCAAGCGCCGGCGTGGCCTCGCAGGTACCATCGTCGATACTGCGCTCAATGCAGCGCTCTACACGGGCGCTGCTGCGCTCACCGCCTACTCGCTATGGTCGTCGTGGGGCCATGCGGGAGATGCAGAGCAGCAGCAGCACCATCCCGATGCGGGGCCACAGGCGGACATGGGCGATGTGATTTCGCAAAACGAACGTACGAACACATTCAGCGGCAAGGAATCCAGAATGCCGCCAGGCGGACTCGAGGAGCCACCGCCGCCCTACTACGAGGACCACTCGACGCCTTCGAGGCAAGAAGCGGCGCCGACCACGCCGCAGTCCAACTCGGTCCGCACCCGCAAGGTGTTTGTCTCGTCGCAGCGCAACCGACGCCGACCGACGTTCCAAGGATCCAAGACGCACCGCCAGAGCACGCCACGCAAAGCACTGCCCGACGCCTTCCGTGCCTCACAGACCGCTAACTCGCCGGGTATGAGCGCGAGTGGAAGTCAGGACCTTGCACCGGCACAAATGGAGGACGACGACGATGATGATGACGACGACGACGACGACGAAATGCTGTCGCGCTTTGAAGCCAAGATGAATGCGCTCATCGCCGAGGGCCAGGCTGCGCTCAACTCCACGCCTGTGCTGCAAGAGTCGGATCTGCGAGACATCGATACACCGTCGCCGTCTCTGGGCCTGGGCACGCACTCGCGCTCCTCGACGCCGCTTTTCGGCCAGCGATCGCAGTTGCCCGGATCGCCATTCGCGTCCCTGCAACCAGACGCAGGGGTGGCACGCTCCAGCTCGCACCCGGACGACCTTGTGCCCAGTGGCGCGCTGCCCGAGCCCGTCAAGCGCACGTTTGGCACCAGTCTGCGCCACTCGCGCTCGGCGTTTGACTTTCAGTTCGACAACCGTGCTGCAGCCGACACGGGTGCTGGAGCTGCACGCTCGCCGTTTGTGTTTGGACGTGCCGAGCTCAACGAGAGCGCAACACCGAGTCCGGCGGCGAGGCAGGCACGACGCACCGATCTAGGCACGCCCACTAGCCCGTACAGCCGCATCCCGCGTTCCACCTCGACGCTCAACGCGCGCAAGTCGACCCCACACCACCGCTGACCCCGTTTATACCCGCCCATCCCCCACACTCGATCTCTAATCTACGCGACCTCACGCTCATTGAATCCACGCTAGACAACGCCATGCTTCGTGCGTGCATACATGAAATTTCCTCTGCAAGCTGTGAGCGATACGCCCTACTCATCGCGCACATAGTTGCCGGGGAATACGCCTTTCTGGCCAGCAACGATGCCGGTCCACCAATCGTCGGTGGACTGGGTTCGCTCTGTCACTTCGATCCTGTCGCCTGCCTTGAAGCTGAGATCTCCATCAGCGGTGGCGGTGTAGTCGTAGAGCGCCACGACGTACGTGCGTGGTGTAGCGCCCGGTTTGGGCTTGATAGGCGGGGGTGGTGGAGGTCTCTTGGTTACGCCACCTGCAGCCGCCGCACTCGTGGGCGAGTAAGCGGGTGGAGCTGCAGCAGCTGCATTCGAATGGGAGCTGAGAATCGAGCCCGAGCGACTGGGTGCGCCTGCAGCCAAACCGCCGATACGCGACCCGGAAGGACTCAATCCACCACCGCTGGCTCGATTCTGCGCAAGGATCTTGGCGGTCGGCATGGCACCTCTACGGATCGTCAAGTTCTCCAGTCGTTCGGCTGCATCCGTGAGCTGCGCCATGTACGTATCCTCTACAACCGCGATCGAGTTGTTGGTCAGATCGTACTTGCCCTGCGCAAACGTCTGCAGCCTCTCCATGGTGAGGTAGAAGACGTTGAGCTGCATGTAGTAGAAGCTGTGGAAGAGCGGCGTCATGAAGCGGCTCGCCATGTCAAAGAAGCGCGGCAGCTCCTCCTTGAGCGCATTGTTGTAGTACTCGTAATCCGCCGCTGCCGTCTCGTACTCCTGCTCCACCTTGAAGAGGTTCTGCTCGTCCTTGAGGCTCTTGTCCTTCTTGTCGCGCAGCTTGGAGTACGAGTTGTTGTGCCTGTCGTAGTCCACCAGCTTGTGGTCGCGCTTGGTGATGTTTTTACGGATCGCCTTGACCACCATCTGGAAGTCCTTGGTGGGCGCGATCACGCGACTCTCGATGAGCTCGATCTCGGGCGTGAGCGTCTCCTTGAGCTCGTCCATCAGCTGACCGTATGCGGACAGGTTGACGATGGTGTGCTGCGCATTCGGATGGCGATGCTCCAGATCGTACTCGGATCCAATCGGCTGGAAGAGCGTGTCGAAGTGACGCCCAAAGTTGGCGCCGGAGAGCAGCATGTTCTTGACGGCGTCGCGGAAGGTGGATGCGTCCTTGAGCAGCTTTTCCGAGAGCTTTTCGAGGTTGGTGAAGCGCTGATTGAGCGAGTCGAACGCCGCATCCGACGACTTGGCCGCCATGCCGATCTTGCTCGTCATGAGGTGCGGCGTGCGCTTCATGGCCTTGGCGAGGCCCTTCATGGTGATGCACTACTATCCTGCTGGGTCTGTGGCGCCCAGGACCGGATGGAAGGTTGTGTAGGGGAAAGGATTCGAAGCCGGGGCGGAGGACGGCGGCGGCGGCGAATGGTGAGGTGGATGTAGATGGTGACGAGGACTGGTGGAGTGGAGCGGCTGTGCTCAGACGGCCGCCCATCGGCGTTCCTGGGAGGCGCAACAGCCAGACTGTAGACGGCCTATCGGGCTTGGCTTGGCTCGGCTTCCAGAAAAAGCACGGACTCCAGAGCAGAGACAGCACAGCTCAGCTTGCGCCCCAATGCGACTTTCCGTCATCGCAGTCCGCGCAGCGTTCTCGGCACGTTTGGCCGTTCCCTTTCTCGTGCGCGTAATTCTTTTTTTTTCGTGAGGAGGGAGCCAGATACGGCCTAACACATTGAAACCCGCCCTCACGAATCCACCTCCCACCGCCATAGCATCACCACGACATTGGGCAACAGACATAGTCGCATTCGAAGGGGTTACAGGAGCTTCGAAGATCTGATCATCCCGCCAGAAAAGGCGCTCGCGGAGATGACGGCTCCTTTGAAAAGGCTGGAGCAGAGACTGTCGGTAGGCAGAACGGGCGGGGCAACAACGTCGCCTTCGCGTCGCCAGCATCTTCTCCTTGTACCACAACCTACTTACGCGGAACGATTCAACCGTCTCGGCACATCAGCGGGATTGACCAGTTGCACAACTGCTAAGGCACTCTCATTCTCACTCTACGGCCAGGTAACAGACAAGCCTTCGGAACCCAGCCATCGGCCCGGCAGCATGTCGTCGAGCACAGTGTTGGGGCGCCGCGGTGGCTTGAGCGCGTCTCTGCTAGGCCGAATTTCTGCCGGACGCCGGTTCAGCACTCGCCGGACCCTGGACAGTGCGCGCCCCCAACCGGCATCTTCCCCGCATTTACCGCCTGCCACAAGCGCTTGTTCCCGAACCCCAACGAGCTATAATCCATTGCTTTCTTCAAGCCCCTTTACGACCACCTCATCCCTTCTTGCCCCTGCACGCTTTCGACCTTTCAGTTACAGCGCCCGCACATTGCAACCCATTGTACACATCCCTGGCGACCCCAAGAACATCATGTCCAAGCCCGTCAACGCCAACGTCGACTTCGACAAGACCGTCGGCCACGACGCCGGCACGCAGCCCGTCGCATGGAACCGCCGCGACCTGCTCACCTACGCCGTCAGCATCGGTGTTGGGCCCGAGGACCTCGACTATGCCTACGAGCGCGAGGCTGGATTCCGCGCCTTCCCGACCTACCCCGTCGTGCTGGCTCTCAAGGGCACCTCGCAGGACACCACCGTCTTCTCCGAGATGGTTTCGTCCCGCGCCGCCGTTCCTGGCTTCCCCTCGCTCGACCTCAACACGGTGGTGCACGGTGAGCAGTCGATCGAGATCCATGCTCCGCTCCCGCTCGTCTCGGGCGAGGGCTGGAAGCTCGAAAAGCGCATCTCGGCCGTGCACGACCGACCCAACGGTCTGGTCATGGAGACCGAGATGCGTCTCGTGAGCCCCGTGGGTCGCAACCACGCCACGATCATCGGAAGCAGCTTCTACCGCGGTGGTGGTCAGGGCACCGGCTTTAGCAAGGCGCTCAGCAAGAGGCTGCCCCAGCCAAAAGCTCCCTCGCGCGAGCCGGACTTTGTGCTCGCCGAGAAGACCACGCTGCAGCAAGCCATGCTCTACCGTCTCTCGGGCGACTACAACCCGATCCACATCGACGGCGGTCTGGGCAAGAAGGTGGGTCTGGGCGGGACCATCCTGCACGGACTGTGTTCGTTTGGCTTTGCGGCGCGTGCGGTGCTCAAGGCTGTCGATCCCAACGACGGTGTGCCCGCCAACCTGACCAACTCGAGCGCGCGACACGAACTCGAGGCTTTCGCAGTCCGCTTCACCTCGCCCGTCAAGCCGGGCGACGAACTCGAAACCAAGGTCTGGATCATCGGCACCAAGGATGGAAAGACCGAAATCGCCTTTGAACAGTTCGTCAAGGCGACCGGTAAGAAGAGTCTCGGTGCGGGCTATGCACGCGTCGTAAAGATCCCCAACAACGACGCCGCCCGCTTCGCAAAGCTCTAGCTTCCCTCCTGCTCGCAGCTTTATCCCCCTCGAATCAATGCCAAAATATTCGTGTCACATTCACACTTGTCGTTGCCAGCATTGCATCAAAAGTCAATCGAATGAGATTGCAATTGAGTCGGGCGCGATCAGAACACGACGCGCTCACGCATGTCGATGGGACGGATCCAGATGAGGCCCGGTCGCGAGCGTGCGCGGACGATGGCCCAGGGCGTGGTTGTCTCGATCCTGTTTCCCTGTGCATCCGTAGTGGGTGCGGGCGCTTTGGGGATCCTCGGTCGTCCGTCGGCATCCATGACGCTGGCGAGCAGCCGTGCTTTGGTCTGCGCCGATTCGGCCGGTCCGGCACAACGCGAGATGAGTTCCTTGGCATGCTCGGCCGTCCCCTCGGTCTCGATCACAATCCTACCGTGCCATCCCGCATCGACGCCCTCGGCTGCCACCGCACCCGCCTCGATGCTGATCACCGCACGGTAGAGCCACTTGGCAATCCGGTACCGCGCGCCCTGCGGCGAGAACGTCTCCACCTGATCCTGCACCAGCCGCATGGTCGACACGATCTGATCGCGCCATGGAAGCACGTCGAGGTAGATGACTGGCTGAGAGGCATCGCTGGACCGGATGATGTTGTGGTAGTAGCTCGGCGCGAACACAAACGCATTGAGCCACGAGGGCAAATGTCCGCCCCGATCGAACATGAACGAGAGATCGCGCAGGTAGCGTCCGTCGAAGACGTACTTGCCCTCGTTGCGTTCGTCGCCCACGGCACAGTCCCAAACCACATCGCCCTTCTGCAGATGCGGCCAGACGCCGCCGATGAACAGCTCGCGCTCGCACCGCGCCAGCTCGGTATCGCTCAGCCAGCCGCCTGT
>AWNI01000009.1:855352-874881 GCA_000517465.1 Moesziomyces aphidis | reverse complement strand
CCTGGCCGTGGCTGGCGTTGGACGATGGCTGTCTGGCCAAGTCTGTCGCCGACGCGGGCGGAGGTAGCGACATTGCCTTTTCGTCCGCGGGCGTAGCAGGCATGTCGGAGCTGCCGTCGGTGCTCGAGGGCGCGTCGAGGTTGGAGGTGGAGCGCGCCATCGAGTCGGTGGTGCCGCTCTTGGCCTCGGCGTCCTCTTCGGTACCCGCGTCGACAAACACCTCGGACGCGGATTCCGAGTCGCTATGGTCTTCGAAGGTCTCCTCGGCATCCTCCTCGTCTTCCGACTGCTGTGCCTCGGGGTCGATCTCGCCCGGCTGGAATCCGGCCGCCAGCGCACGCTGAGCGCGCCTGTCCTCGCGACGCCCCGCACGCCTGGCCGCGCGGTCCTCCTCTTCGACCTGACGCTTGGCTTCGACGAGTTGGCGTTCCTTTTCGAGTACCGCCTCGCGCTCGGCGCGGATAGCAGCTTCCTTGGCGAGCCTCTCGGCCTCGATGGCTGCAAGACGCTCCTCCTCGGCTCGTTTGATCGCCTCTTCCGCCTCGCGCTTAGCCTCCTCTTCCTGGCGAATGCGCCTCTCCTCTGCCTCATTTTCCTTGCGAATGCGCCGTTCTTCCGCCTCCTGCTTCTTGCGTATCCTGCGTGCCTTCGCCTCCTTTTCTTGGGCTATGCGGGCCTCTTCGGCCTCGCGCTCTGCCTGGATGCGACGGCGCTGAGCCTCTTGCCTCTCCTTCTCGCGACGTGCCTCTGCCTCTTGGCGCTGCCTGTATCTCCGCTCCGCCTCTTCTCGTTCGGCTGTCTCGCGCGCGGCTCGGCGCGCTTCGCGATCGGCGTGTTTGCGCGCGTCTGCCTGGCGCTCGCGCTCGATGGCTTCGGCGGCGAGGCGATCTCGCTCGGCTCGTTTCCTTGCGCGACGCTCTTCGTCCTCGCGCGCCTGTTGCCTGCGATGCACCTCGAGGCGGTCGACCTGGTTCTCCAGGTCGCGCTTGCGCTCCCACTCGCGCGCCTCGATGTCGTCCTCGTCGGCGGTGTGAAAGCCATCGGCATCGTCCGTTGAACGACGCCGGTTCCTGGGACGTTGCGGTGCGGTCCTCGGCATGGGATCGGCGCTGCTGCCGACGGCAGTGTACGGCACGTCTGCGGTGTGCGAACGTTGGCGGCGCGGATCGTCGGAGGCGCGCGAAGGCTGGGAGCCAGGCTTGTCGGGGGAGCGGTGGCGCGAGCGCGAGTCGGCCGCCTCGTAGGGCGAAGTGGTGCGGCGCGATTGAGAAGTGGTGGAAGAGGAAGGCAGAGCGGGCGGCGGTGGGGGAGCATCCCTCCACTCGATCTCGCCGCGGGCGTTACGGATGATGGCACGGTCGTTGCTCTTTGAGCGTGTACTCTTCTTGGTCTGGATGGTATGGATGCTGGCGGCGCTGTCCTTCTTCTTGGGGATCCTGTTGACGGACGATGAGGACGACGCGCCGTAGGCGAACAGACTCGGTTCTACGGGTGGTCCCTCGCCAGGCGAAGACGGAAAGACGAGGGCGGAAGCCGAGGTATGGATGGACGATGTGGAAGCCAGCGTGTTGCCGTGCAAGGGCCCCGCATGGACGGTGAGCGAGGGGCCTGATTTGGACGAATGCGCACGCTTAGCGGACTCGAGGATGGTAGAGACGGAAGACTTGCTGGGACCGCGTGGTGCGGCAGGCACCTTAGCCTTGGTGTAGGCCGACTGCGAGGGGTAGTAGACCGGCTGTCTGTCCATCATGTTGGTCTCTTGTCGGGCGGCAGCGGTGTGACCGGGTTCAATATGTGGGTGGATTTGGTCGGTGTTCAAGTTGTGGTTCCTCACAGCAGTGATGGAGTCGTTTTCATGACTCTGGCGCGGAAGAGGCGAGACTGTGGCGGGCTGTGAGATCCGTGGCGAGCTGTCGGATGGTGAGTGGTGTAGGGTATCGTCGTCGTCGAGTGCTGTGGTGGATGGGGTCGGGAGGATGGACGAGTCGGACGAGGATTCAAGACTGTGGGGATTGCGAGGATCGACGGCCGTGAGACCGGGATCAGCGTCTGCAGGTGTGCCCATCGAGCTCCGATCTGCACCCTGGAGCCGAGCTGAGACTGCCGATGCAGCCAAAACAATATTCTTAGCAGCGGGTGCAGGCGCTGCAGCCGCGTCCGCCTCCGCCTCCGCGTCCGGGTTTGGATTTGGATCTCGATTGTTTTTCCAAATTGGACTCGGCTCGGCGGCGTGTTTTGGCGCAGCTGAGACGTTGGGGCGGTTGGGCACGGCGTCGCTGCTGCTGTCCCGCGCGCTTTCAGCAGGAATTTCGCCTGGGCGAGAGCGCGAGGCATGAAGCTGCTGCTGCTGCTGCTGCCCCTCCAACTCGCTCGCCAGCATAAAGTCGTCCAGTCCCAGCCGCGAAAATCCGCCGAGGCTGCCCAGCGCGTTTTCCAGTCCATTGGAACGCTCCGCCGAGTCGCTCGACAGCGCTGGCAGGCGCGGGACCGTGTCAGAAATGCGAGGCGCCGCTTCACGCTCCGGCTCGCCACTCTGTGCTGTCGTCTTTGTCGACGTCGCCTTGCGGCCTAGTCGTAAGGCGGCCTTCATTGTAGTCGACTGGATCCCGGGTCGGATGCAGATGCAGATGCAGCCTTGTTCCGCCAAAAAGACTCTCGCACTGGTGCTTCGGGGCTGGGCAGGGCCTTGCTCGGGTGGCTTGCAGCCTTTGCAGCGGGATCTGTGCGTCGGTGCAGCTGGAATCGGGCAGCGATCCGATCGAACCTCACCCTCTCCGTCGCTATGCTGTGGTCGATATGGATCTGCTTCTCTGGAGCTGCCGACGCCTGTTCGCAACAAATGTGCTGGTGATTGTGTAGGAAACGAGGTGAGATGATGGTGCTGAGCGTACATGGCAGCGACTCGACGAGAGCAGCTGCAGGGCCTTGCCGTCAACAGCCAGCGACCACCGGCGATGCTCGACATCGGCGCTGCTCGAGCATGGCGCGTGGGGCGAGCGCCCGCCGCAACCCTGCACATGCTGCAGCCGGCCTGCGTTGTGATGTACTGCATTGCAATGCGTTGCGCTACCTCCGGAGGCGACCAAGCCAAGCGAGTCGCGCGCAGATCACGAGCCCCGACGTCGATCCTTTGGGCCACAGAATTTTCCCTGCATGCGCGCGCGTGGCCCAACAACCACCCACTTTACCCGGCGCGCTAACTGCGACTAGCGAATCGACATCCAGTCTCACTCGTCTGTCATCTGTATATAGATACTAGTGGTACTCGCACTGTAATTCGAGAGTCGTTGCATGATATACAGTAGAAATTGAATTGCGCTGTGTCGCCAAGCATTGCAAGTTGGGCCCCGCGCTACTCAACGTTCTTGTTCTGCTCCTCGACCATGGCTCGGAACTCGCCATGCTCGCGCTGAAGCAGTTCCGACGGGCTGCCGAACTCGAGCACTTCCCCGTTGCCCAGCACCAGAATCTTGTCGTAGTCCATGATCGTCGACAACCTGTGCGCGATCGTGATCGTCGTCGGTCTACCCGCCACCGACCCATCGTGTTCGTTGGCCCGGGCGGCCTTCTTCGCCGCAGCGCGAGACCGTGTCTCGCCGGAAGCCAGACTGGCAAGTGCGAGCTGGATCTGAGCGTCTGTCTCGGCGTCGAGATTCGACGTCGCCTCGTCCATCACAAGCAGCCCACGGCGCTTGAGCAGCGCACGCGCCACGTTCAGGAGCTGCTTCTGGCCCATGCTCAGCGACTGCAGGTCCATCGTCTCGTCCAGCCCCTTGTCCAGCTGTGAGATCGCGGCGTACATCGATGTCTGCCGCAGCACGTTCCAGTACGCTTCGTCGTCCGTATGCTCGCCCTCTGGGTCCAGGTTCTCGCGCACCGTCAGCGAGGGCAGCATCATCGGCTCCTGCGGGATGTACGAGATGTTGCGACGCACCGAGTCGCCCGTCATCGTCGCAACGTCCGCCCCGTCCACCAGGATGCGGCCCGCCGCAGGCTCCAGGATGCGCAACAGCGACAACAGCATCGTGCTCTTGCCCGAACCGCTGCGGCCGCACACTCCCAGCCGCTCGCCTGGCTGGAGTGAGAAGCTGACCCCGCGCAACGACATCGGCCCATCACTGCCACCGTATCCCACAGTGACGTTCTCGAAGCGCACGCTGACGGCAGGCACCGCCCCGTCAACCCCGCCCGAAGCCTGACCTGGTTTGACACTCGCCATCTCTCGAAGCTTGTTGCTGTCGTCCTTGGGATCCGCAGCGATGGTAATCACCTGCTCGATGCGCTCCAGCGCCACCATGCCGATCTCCAGCTCCGTCCATGCACTCATCAGCCCGTTGAGGTCGCTCGAGATCGAGATCGCCTGGATGAGCGCCACACCCAGCAGTCCAGCGTTCGACTTGTGTCGCAGACTCACCGCGATCAGCACAAGCGCCGTATTGAGCACCATGGCCAGCAGATTCAGCCAAGTCTGCAGCCACACGCGCACCGTCCACAGCGAGTAGTACGGCCGCTGCGACGTGTCGAGCAGCGTCGACGTCGCGTCCGAGAAGAATCGCTGCATGCCCAGCGCCCGGATCGTCATCAGGCCCTGCAGATCCGCCGTGTCCTTGAACTGCGCATGCAGCGGGCTCTTGGTCGCCATCTCCAGCCGACGCAGCTGTCGCGAAGAAGGGCTGTACAGTGCATAGATGCCATAGTACAGCACTGCCATCGCAGCCACCACTCCCAGCAAGAATGGCGCAGGTAGCGCCATCAGCACAATGCTAAAGCCCACCTCGATGATGAAAAAGTAGACGTTGACCACGTATGCGCAGATCTGGAAGTCGAGCGAATAGATGTCCTGCGTGAAGCGATTGATCATCCGACCGGGATTCAGGTTGAGGAAGCATTCGGCGCCCGACCGCAGAAGGCCCACCAGCTCGTCCTGATGCAGCTTGAGCGAGATCCGAGGGCAAAAAGCCTTGAGATAAATCACCAGCGATCCGCCGTACGTGGTGAATCGCAGGAAAGCCAAGAGCGCAAGGATACCTACGTGAAGAGCAATCGAGCCTCGCAGTGTAGCGGGAGAAATGTCTTGCGCCCACGCCTGCAACCAGAGGAGCTGGCCGTTGGCAGCGCCCGTCTGGATCGTCAGCGCAAGCGGATACGACAGCGACACCCACCAGCCCGCCGCACCAAAGTAGCGCTTTAGCACGGAAAACTTGATGCGACCCGTCATCACCTCCTCCTGCTCTTCTTCCATCTCGAGCAACTTGCGCTCCTTTGCCGCCGCCGCTCGGATCTCGGCCGCTGCAGAGCTCTCGCCATTTGGGCCCTCGTCGTCTAGCGCCTCTTCCGACTTGCGACGCACGGAATCGATCGTGTCAGCTAGCTGCAGTACCGTCTGCGCCTCGCCGTGCAGCATCTTGGCACCGCCATTGCCGGCCATCTGCACAATGTGATCAGCAAGCTGCATCTGCTGCACCGAGTTCGTCGTCATGACGATCGTCTTGTTGCGGAGCAGTCCAGTTTGACGCGAGAACAGTGCGAGATTTATGCTTGCTGCCGTTGTGGCATCGACGGCAGAAAGCACATCGTCTAAAACGTACGTGGGTGCATCGGCATACACAGCGCGGCAGAGCGCCACACGTTGCTTTTGGCCTCCGCTCAGATGCTTGGCCAGCGTACCGTCACCTTTGGGCAGCTGCTGCACATCGACGACCAGCCCGCAAGCGAGCAGCGCCTGTTGGTATCGATCTTCGTCGAAGGGTCGGTAGAAGACGACGTTCTCCTTGATGCTTCGCTCGCCTTGCGTCCAGGGATCCTGGCTCACATAGGCTACCGGCTCCGCACGCAGAGGCAGCGTTGCCGTGCCCTCGACGACAGACAACTCGCCCATCAGCGCACAGAGCAGCGATGTTTTGCCAGTGCCAACTTCGCCAACGAGCACGCTGAGCTTACCGCGCGGCAGTGTCAGCGTCAGGTCAGAAAGCACCGGTCCTTCGCGAGCTGCTTTGTTGCCAGCCTGAGCATCATCTGAAGACACGACGCTGTTGGTCTCTGTTTCCGGACCCGAGATCGAGGCTGGATCTGCGGATGCCTTTGTCTTCCAGGCAAGCGACGCGCCTTCGAACACGGCTGCGGCGGAAGCCGCCAGCGCGACCTTCTCCGCGGGAGGGGACCACGTCGTATCACTCTCGCCTGGCGCCTGCTCGGCAAGCAGCAAGAATGTCTGCAGCCGCTTGAGCGAGGTGACCGCCGAGATGACACTCGCATACCTTCGACCGATGATAAACAACGGCCGTTCAATGATGCGAATGATGGTGATCGTCGTGAATACCGTGGTGGTGGTGAACGGATACCGCGTCTCTCCTTGGTGCAAAGCCGAGATCACCGCGAACGTCGTTATGGTGGCTAGCAAGAGGATATCGCCAGCGACGTTGCCGAGCAGCGAGATCCAGAGCAGGTTCGCAACGTAGCTGACGAGCGCCTTGACTTCACGTTTCCGGATGTTGACGAGCTTGGTAATCAGGAAGCCCTCGAGCGCAGACTGCTTGACCGCCTTGATGGCATTGATGGCGGCCGAGATGAGACTCGTGCGCTCATCGGTCAGCTTGCTCCACTTTTCTTGATTCGCTTTGGCGTCTTTGGTCATGAGTGGGATCGAAGCAAAGAGCGCCGCCAAAGCAACGATCGTGGCGACTAGAGCTGGACCGATCTGCTGCCAGAGCAGATAGAGAGCCACGATGATGATCACCACGGCGCTCCAGATCTCGTGGAACGGATCGAGACCTCCAACGATGCGCTCGATGTCGACCGACTGCATCACAGTGGGCGATGGCGTGTCCGTGTCCTGGAGTGCATCGACCGATAGCACGAGCGTCTTGTCATACACTGCCTGCACGAGTGCACCACGCAGCTTGCACGTCGTCTTGTAGATCGAAAAAGTAAAATGTCCCTGGGACAGTGCGAGCAGGAGAAAGATGAGGAAGAAAGCTCCTACGATGCCATATCCGTACGCCGCCGGTTTGGGCTCTTTGGCTGAGTTGGAGTACGATTCGATGAAGTCGAGGGTCTCTTGGACAAGAAGCGGCTGGAGGAGGACCATGACGGTGTACAGCGCCTTGGATGGCAGAGGGCTGAACAGAACACCCGCAAAGGCGCGAAGCGATGCATGGACAAGCTTGGGCTGCATCGAAGGATGGCGCGGCAAGAACGATAGGCGGGCTGGACCCGAAGTTGCGCCAGCAGAGCCACGACTGGCCAGCTCGATGGCAGACAGGCTGTGATGTGACTTGGCGTCTGCATCCAAGTAGGACAACTCTTCGTGAGCTTCGTCCTCGGAGGAGCCGGATCCCGGGCTCGACGAGGCTTCAGCGCTGGCGTGCCACTGGCGGTACAGCTCGGCCTCGAGCGTGCGCGACGCATAAGAGTCGGCTAGCGGCTCGACATTGTCAAGCTCGATCGGCTTCTTGAGTCCTCGCCAGAGGGAGGGCAGCAAGTAGATGAAGAACATCTTGGAGACGAAGCTCGCTCGCTCCTCGGATGTCTTTCGTGGATCGAAGGGTTTGGTTGAGAGCGTGAGGAACAGAAGCCACCTGGTGCCGAAGTCGGCCGCAAAGACGGGCAAAAATGCAGATCGACGTGCCGCCGTGACAAAGTAGAAGGTGCGCAGCTGTACCGCGGCGAAGAGCGAGCTGAAGAGGAGGAAGGCGCTGAGCAAGGTGACAATCGGCGTAGCACGAGCGGGGCGATAGAACGCCAACGTGCAGGCGATGATCAAGGCTGACAGCGTCTCTAGAGCCAGCGATGGCAAGAGGAGAGTGCCATGATCGTGCAGATGCTGCGAGGCCAAGCCGAGGAGTGTGATCACGAGCGCGAGATGGAGAAGCGCAAGGAGGATGCCGCCGCCATCGCGATGCTGGACGCAGGCAGGACGGACAGCAGAGAGCTGTACATATCTCCTGCGCGAGAGCAAGGTGTACAGGATGAGGCCAAGAGCGATGCTGGCGAAGAGGGCGTTGGGAAGCAGCGACAGAATGCTGCTCTCGAATCGCAGCGTAAAGTCGAAAGCTCTGCAGGTCGAGACGGGGCCGAAGCGGCCATCATCGCGGCAGAAGGCGGTGTTGGTCATTGCGTCTATTTGATGGAGTGCGGATGGTGTGGACATGCTGCGAGGCACGCTCCATATAGCCTTCGTGCAGCTTAGACGAGATGGTGCAAGTGCCGGAGACGCCATTCCCCGGCCTGGTGGGATGATGGAAGGCTGATCAAAGTCCCGGAGCGATGACGGCTCACTCGTTTGTGAGTCCCTGCGAACGGCGACTCAGCCATCATCGGAGGAGGCGGCGTGCCTGGCTCCGGGGTTGCTCGCTGCATCCACAGCTGGAGATCCGAGGCTAAATCGTGAGCGGGCCAGATAACACAGACTCGGCTAAGGCCGTTGTTGCGGAGAGCAAGGCGCAGGCGCATGTGCTGCTCAGCCGAGCAGGCGGTAGCCGCTACCAACGTTGCCGAGCTCCGTCTCCGCGGGAAGCGTTTCTATTATAGAATTTGGGCTCGGCCAAGCATCCAAAAGACACCGCACCCTGCAGCCAGCCGGCGGCCCACAGCAGCCCTGGCATCCACCAGCCGCACCTTCAAGAGGCAGCGAAACTTGATCGGGGCTGCCAACAATGAGCCCGAGCATAGCAAGGCCTCCTCATCAGGAACGATTTTCATACTATGATACCACAACAAGAATTGCGCTGCTGAAGAGGGCTGTGATGGTTCGTGAGAGACGACTCAGCCGCCTCGGGCCAAGGTGCTCCGGACAGCCTCGTTTCATGCCCTCGCTTACAATCCTAGCCCAAAGCGCTTGCTTTATCTCGGGCCCTCGGGATGGGTATCGCAGCATCCTAAGGATGGGCCTTACCATGCTCAAGCCCTAAAGCAGCTTTCTCTCATCATTTCGCTCGGCAGTTCTAGCATGGTGCTCAATCATTCACAAACTCCCTCGAGTTCAGTGTCAGCTTTTTGGAGCCATAATTCACGCCTTAATTTCTAACACTTTGCTCAAGTTGATTCTTCGCATAGGATTCATCCGTCCACTCTGTCCCTGATGCGACGAGATTGGTTGCATTGACCAAGCGGTCCTTCTATTTGCAAGGCGGAGATGCTTTTCGAGGTAAACGATGCTGAGACGAAGAGTGTATTGTACAGAAAAGAGCAGAGATGGGTGCGATGCTAGAGAGATGCTGATTGATGGTTACAGGCGAGCAGAAGCACTTAGGCCATCTGGTGCACGGCGGTCGTCTCGGACGACGTGGTGGGGGCCGAGACCATCTTCCTGCTGTGCTCGTTGCTGTGCTGCTTCTTCTCGCCGTCGACGGGCGTGCGGTCGTGTTCTTCCGCGACACCCGCCTCTTCGTCGACGAGCTTGGCAGTGTCAACCTCGGTGCGACGGTAGTAGACGCGCTTGCCCCACTTCCAAGCCTCGATACCGCCGACGAAGAGAACGGTGCAGACGATGATGACACCCCATTCCCAGCTGATGCCTTCGTGCAGGAAGACGACGCGGTTGAGGCCGGGAATGTAGAGAATGGGGAAGACGCTGAAGAAGCCGCCGACGATGCAGATGAAGAGGAACTTGTTCCTCCACGTGTCGCGGAACCACTGGTTGTACCAGCGTCCGTCGTCGCGCATGTTGAAGAAGCTGCGGCGCATGTCGACCATCTCCCAGGCCAGAATGAGCGAGAACCAGGTGATGACGGCAAAGGTCGCGGCACGCGCACGGAAGACGAGCTCGCACGAGTCGTTGTAGTCCGAGTTGCAGTTGTTGCCCAGGTTGCCGTCGCCCCAGTTGAACGTGATGAGCGTAAAGGTGGCCAAGCAGAGCGCCGACATCCAGAAGCCGTACACGGTAAGGTCGATGAGCATCTCGGGCGTAAAGATGCCCCACTTGTTCGAGCGCGGCTTCCTCTTCATGATGTCCGACGATGCCTTCTCCATGCCAAGACCCATGGCAGGGAAACCGGAAGTGACCATGATGACGTACAGAATCTCGACAGGAGACAGAGGGAAGACCGAGAGGCCAGTGTCATCCTTGAAGGCCAGACCGATCAGCAGGACCGAAGCCTGAGCGACGTTCTGAGCAAGCAGGTGGCAGACAAACTTGGTGATGTTGTCGGCCATGCGGCGGCCCTCCTCGATGGCGTTCCCGATCGAGGCAAAGTTGTCGTCCGTAAGCACAATGTCCGAAGCATCCTTGGCCACATCCGATCCGTTCATGCCCATGGCAATGCCGACGTCCGACATCTTGAGCGAGGGCGAGTCGTTGACACCGTCACCGGTCATGGCGCAGAACTTGCCGCGGCGGTGCAGAGCCTCGATCATCCTGACCTTGGTCTGAGGCGCGCAGCGGGCAATGACGAGAGGAAGCTGCGGCATCGCGTCGATCTCGGCATCAGAAAGCTTGTCGAACTGAGCGGCCGTCATGACCATGGTGTCGAGCTCGGCCTTGGAGAATTTGGTGGTGTTGCGGGGAACGATACCGACGTCGAGGGCGATGGCCTTGGCGGTGCCGGGGTGGTCACCAGTCAGCATGCGGACGGTGATGCCGGCCTCCTTGCACTTTCGCACGGCGCCTGCGGTCTCGGGACGAGGAGGGTCGTACAGACCGACCAGACCGAGGAAGATCATGTTGGACTCGACATCGGCACGTTCAAGCTCCTCGCCCTGTTCCTTCTCCTTGTCGGAGATCTCGCGGTGAGCGAGGGCGAGCACACGGAGTCCCTGGATGGCGAGAGCCTCCATGTTCTCGAGGACTCGTGCCTCAAAGTCTTCGTTGAAGTCGACGAGACCATCGTCGGTCTGTGCCTTGACGCAGGACTCGAGGACACGCTCGACGGCGCCTTTCATCATAGCGTAGCCCTGGTGGGTCTTGTTGTTGACGTAGGTGACGGCCATGCGCTTGACGGAGCTGTCAAAGGGGTACTCGGCGATTTGAGTCCACTTGGCGGCGTCGCGGTCCTTCTCGGTGACCTCCTTGTCGGGGTTCTTGCCCTTGGTCAGGCGAAGACGACCCCAGGCGAAGCGCGTGACAAACGTCTGGATGGCGCACTCGGTGGGGTCACCGTGAGCAGTCCATGCGTGGGTCTCCTTGTCCTTGAATACGGTGGCCAGGTTGCAAAGCGAAGCGACGTTCATGAAGTCTTCGAAGCGGTCGTTGCCCTCGACCTTGTCGGATTGGCCGTTGCGGGCAACAACCTCGCCAGAGTCCTCGATCGAGTCGCGAGCCGTCTTGACATTGCGGGGCTCGACGTTGTTGACACTGACCTCTCCCAGAGTCGGGTTAAAGGGCTCGTTGGTCTCCGAGACGCTGTACGTGCCCGAGGCGGGGACCCACGCCTTGCGGACGACCATCTTGCCCTGGGTGAGAGTGCCGGTCTTGTCGGAGCAAATGTCGTTGATCGATCCGAGAGCCTCGAGCGACTCGAGCTTTCGGACAATGACGTTCTTCTTTACCATGGCCTTGCTGCCCATGGCCATTGTGATGGTCAGGACGGCGGTGAGCGAGGCGGGAATCATGGAAACGCCCGTGGCAACGGCGTAGATGATGACTTCGTTATCGGTCCAGTTGTTCGAGAGGAAGACGATGATGGCAAAGAGGACCGCGACGAAGAAGAGGCCGACGGCGAGCTGCGAGAGACGTCGCTGAAGCGGAGTGCCCTTGTTGGTGCCGAGGAAGTTGTTGACCTTGTCCCAGACGGTGAGAGCGCCGGCCTGCACGTAGCGGTGGGGTCCAGCCTTGCCGTAGGCGTTGCGCTTGACATCGCGGATCTTCTGTGCCTTGGCTGCTCCGCGGAGGGCGTCGGCGATCTTGCCGATCTCGGTGTTCATGCCCGTACCCACGACGACACCCGTGGCGCGGCCCTTGGAGACGGTGGAAGAGGTGAAAGCCATGTTGAGACGGTCGCCGACGCCGACCTCCTCGGCGGCCGAGTAGATCTGAGTGTGGTCCTTTGCAACGGGGAGCGACTCGCCCGTGAGGAGAGCCTCGTCGGTCTCAAAGTTCATCGAGTCGATAAGACGGCAGTCGGCGGGGACGGTGTCGCCGGTGGTGAGCTCGATGATGTCTCCGGGAACGACCTCGTTGGCCGAGATGGTCTCTCCGTCACCATTTCGGATGACACGTGCAGT
This sequence comes from Moesziomyces aphidis, assembly GCA_000517465.1. Classification (NCBI taxonomy): domain Eukaryota; kingdom Fungi; phylum Basidiomycota; class Ustilaginomycetes; order Ustilaginales; family Ustilaginaceae; genus Moesziomyces; species Moesziomyces aphidis. Next base: position 862,722 of record AWNI01000009.1, on the reverse strand, counting down.
GGGCGAGGCGAGGTTGCGGAGAGCGTTCATGGTCTTCTCCGCCGAAAGCTCCTGGAAGAATCCGACGATGATGTTGATGGCGACGACACCAGCGAGCACGCCACCTTCGATCCACGAGCCGATGCCGAGGGATACGCCCATGGCAAGGATGAGGACCAAAGTCATGGCATTGGCGATCTGGTGAAGAGCGATCTTCCAGATGCTGATCTCATCGCCGCCTTCGAGCTGGTTGGAACCATACTGCTGGCGTCGCGCTTCGATGTCGCGCTTGTTGAGACCGTGCTCGGCATCCTCTACGCCGAGAGCGCGCAGGACGCTGGTATAGTGGAACTGCCACGCTGATTCGAGCGCGTCATCGATGGAGATGTCGGGACCCTGAACGGTGTCGGAGCGGGGGAATTTCTCCTCCTCTCTCTTGACCATTTTGGGCAGCCTGAACGGGAATGCGTTTGGGGATGGGAATGGAGGTGTTTGCCTCGAGCGCTTGGTGGATTGCGCTTGTGTGAGTGTGAGCCGAGTCGCCTATCGCAGACAGGTAGGCCGACCAGCAGAATGTAGAAAGGGAAGGGAAATGTAGCGTAGCTCCGAATGAGTGATGGAGGTAGGCTTGGCTGTTGCTTGCTCGTCTTGCTTGAGTGGGAGCTGTTGAAGAAGAAGGGGGAAGAAGAAGAAGCCGCCGGAGGTTGGACGTTATATATCTTTCATCTGGCGATGACGATAAGCACGAGCACGCCAAAGCGAGGCGAAGGGGGGACCCTGGAAGACGACGGAGGCGGCGTGCCAAGACCGAAGGCTCGCCAGACGACGACAGAAGATCAGGCGTGGCATCAGTGTGCCTTGCTTAGAAACGTGGGCGGCCACCGATGATCACGAGCGGGAGTGGAGCACCTCTGAGGGAGGGCTGTCGAAGAGCGCCGGGTACCGGAGCAGTGTCGGCGGACACGGCGAGGTGCAAAAAGCTGACTACAAGCAGGTTGCGACTGTGGCTGCGGGATGCCAAGAAATGCGGATGGCGATATCAAACCAACCGGGCGCTGCGGAGGCTGGTGGTGCGCGAATTTGGCCAAGGCAGAATCATGCGCCTTCCAGCTCGAACGTGAGCAGAGAGACGTAGCCGCAGGCATCGTGTCTCATGTGCAGCTCGCCGATACAGCAATGGCCCCGTTGCCAGACGCAGGCAGGAGGAGAGCGTCACGATGCTCGGGACGTCATCAGGCAATACGTGCCAGAGTCGACCGCCGTTGTTGACTCTGCGGGCTGCGGCCAAGAAATTTGTGGTACCGGCAGCTGCAGGCAGACATCGCGGTGAATATCTTCCGAAACGCCTTCGCAGGCGGCCAAGGGCAGCGTCGGAGTGACCGAGGAGCGCTAGCAGGAGCGCTAAACAAAGACGCCAGGCCAATACGTTAAATGCCAAGAGCCGGAGTGCAGGAACGAAACTGAGCCATAGCAAACGTGCTCCAAATGTTCTACCGTTTCTAAGGCAGAAGAGCTGTCTTGACGCTGCAACTAAGTGCCAAGGGAGGTTGCCAAGACCACCCAGTCTTGCTCTCTTGCGGTGCCTCCAATGTACACCCCTTACTGACGCAAGCCATACGCAAGTCTTGGCGTGTGGAGAAAAGGGCCGATATGACCGCTTGACTGGTGCAGTGCCGCCACTCCGCATTCTCTGTCGACGCTCGGAGAATTAGTTTAGGCTCTGTGTGCCGTTTCCGTCGTCAAATTCCAAACTTGGGTTTAGTGTGTCTGAGCCTAGGGTCACTGGTCTGCCGCTGGACAACGTCGGCTCATCCGCCAGAGGTGCGTATGCTTATCGATGCCGCAGGCTTCCGGCGAGGTCATCCACCACAGCGAAGCCCTACCGGCCTCGCCCGAGGACGCCCCGCTCAACGCTCAACGCTCATGGCGGGGCGAACGATCTTGTCTTGGCAGGTCGCTTCGGGTTGGCTGACATGGGGTGCTACAACCTGCTGTGACTGCACACCGCGAGGCACGACGCCAAGAGTTTCGCCCGCCGGCTTAGCTCCGCAACGAGGTTATCGTGTCGTTCCATGCCGTAAAGTCATGAGCAAGAGATACGAGGACTGCCAAGACCTCGGTGTAACCACACGTGGCACTAGCGAGGCTCCTCTCAGGGCCCCCTTGTCATGATGCCTGACGACACGGTGCACCGACGTTGCCCCCCTGGGGCGAGGCTCGTTCCTGGTGTCACATGGCATCTACCTCTCTTCGCGTCTGTCGCTCCGGAGCCTTGGCACTGGACCTTCCCGAGTCCACTGATACTGTAACACCATCTTCGTGCGCGCGAGCAGACCGTAAGACGCTGACGCTTGAGATGACTGTAGATATTGCCAGAGCAAAGTGCCTCAATGTCTGCAAAGACGCAACCGAGAGCATAAGAAGGCCAAAGCGAGGGATAGTCAGCAAGTGTGATAACGCCGCATACGAGGGAGCGCGAGCAGGCGAAAGGCGTGCGTCAGGGTATCAGACCCCCACACACTGTGGCCCTCGACGACGGTCGACCGCCGGCCCTGTCCTGCGGAATAATGTTACACTTACGAAAAGAGGCAGTCGTCGCCAAAGTGACACTGTTCACCCCTCGTCAGAAGCGGGCACTTGCGCTGTTTATACCGCTTGCGGAGGCGTTCCCTGTACTCGTCAGTGATGGGTTCGTGCGAGTATTGGCACGAGTCACCGCTGTTGCAGCCCGCCTTGGCCAAGTGGTGGAAGGCACAGGGGATTTTCGAGACCGCCTTCGCCACCGTATCTCCTGTCTTGAACGCTTCCTCGTCCTTCAGGCGGTCAAGAGGCAAAGTCAGAGAATGTCAGTCTGGATCCATCAACACCATCATTGACGTCGGCATGGACTTGCTCACGTATAGCTGCATGTCAGCGAGAGCCACCTTGTTGTTCTTGAACAGATAGTCGAGATCGATCGCTCGATGCGCGTAGGCTCGGTACACGTTCGAATCGCGCGCGAAGCCGGGCACCTGAATCAAGTTGACCTTGCTCTCCAGCAAGCCGCGCTCGTGAATCAGACGGAGGTCCTCAATGTACCCATAGTCGTCCAAACCGCCAAGATAGGCGCGAAAGCAACGCGGATCGCGGATCGCATCGGCTAGCGCCGCCTTGACGCGGATGTCGGCAGCCTGACTCGCCTTGCCCACATTTATCACGTAGTTGTACGGCCCGCTGTCCATGATGCCCTGCAGGAAGTCGAAGAAAAAGTCTTTGCGCATGACTCGCGCTTTGTTGAGCACCGTGGCAAGCGCGTTCGTCGCGCTGAAGATGCGGATGCGCAGATCCAAGTTCTTTGGGTTGAGACGATGCTTCTTGGCGATCCGCTCGCGCAGCTCATTGTAGACAAATTTGCCGCCCTCATAGCCCTTGTTCATGTGTTGTGGCGCGAAAAGCAGATTGTCGCCGTCCAGGATGACCATGATGTGTTGTGTAGGCGCCCGATCCAACACTTTGGCCACGATCGACGTGCGCTCAGGTCCTTCGGGCATGAGGGCGTATTCCTTGCTGGGATCCCATACAGTGTCGGACTGATAGAGCCCGACGAGCTCGTCGCCCTGCCCTGCCCGCTGCAGATCGGCAAGTTTGGGCCTTGAGAAGATGGGAGAGGCCGTCTCTTCGATGAAAGAGGCAGCCGGCTGACTCGCAGCGTCATCGACCGTGATGGCATCGAGCTGCAAGCCTTGATCTATCGGGTACGTAGACGAAGAGTCTTCTTCTGACGCTTCTGCCAGCGTCGCCTTGAATGAGGTGTTGGAAGGTCTTCCCGTCTTGGCCGCAAAAAACGCCCGCAGCCGCTCCTCCGCTGTCACCAGCTGGTCATTTGGTGGCGAATTCGTCCCAGAAGGCCCTGCTGCGCTCTCTCCGTTTTCTTGATCCGGCATCTCTGCCTGAACTTCTGCGCCATGGCCGGTATCTTCAGATCCTATGGAAGCCGAGATCTCCCTATGAGAGGCATCTTGGTTGCTCGACGAAACGCCGTCGGAGGTGGATGGAGCACTTGCGATTCGCGGGTGAGGATCGCTAGAGGCGGAGGAAAGCTTGAAGGCAAAGCTCTGCTTTGTGTTGTAGAAATTCCCACCACGGCGATTGCTTTTAGGTTTCGAAAAGCCAGATAGCCTCTTTCGCGACTCCGGTCGCTCGTCGGTGCGGTCTGACGGGACCGCCCTGTTCTGAGTTGAGCTGGGCCCAGTCTTGTCTCCATGGTGTCTGCGAGCCTTCGGGGACGGGGAGCGTCGGACCTTCCCACCTCCCCTGATCTCGGGCGGTGTGCTGGGGCCCGCGGCCGCTGACGTTGAAGCTAGTCGTGTGGTCTGATATGCCGATGGAAGCACCCTAGTCACAGAAGCGGAGCCGCTCGAGCATGCCCTGCCTGCGGCAATGTGCCTCACTGCCCTCGACCACAACGACACAGCCGACATCCTACGTGAACGACTTATGAAGTGCCTGACTGTTGCGTTGGTGTCAGAGGGGAGCCGGCGTTGACAGGGTTTGGAGGGGTGAAGGGGGGTAGGAGGAGGAAGCCGTCAACTTTTCTTCTTGAACCCTCCTTCGCTCTTGAAAGTGGAGGCATTTTCGATCGGGGCAGATCAGCACAGATTCTGCGATCCGCATGCACCTCGGCGGTTGGACCCTGAAACCGCCCAAAAGCTCAGCCCGAACAACACGTTTCCGCCTCATCCATCTTGCTCTCGGACCTGCACTCGACATAGAAGCGGCAGACCAAGGCCAAAATGGCAGCGCCATAGCACGATCCACAGCCATGGACAAAGGCAAGGCTCGGCAGATCGACCCGGATCGCGATGGCGTGCCTCCTCGCGACCTGCTTCAAGATTCGCCGCTCACATACAACCAGCTCATCTCGGGCATCATCGACTTTCTCGAGGTGGCCTTCCACACGATCTTATGCCTACGCTCCGTCTATCCGTTTGACGTGTTCGCACGGCGCAAGAAATACAGCCACCCTTGCTATCAGTCTCGACACCCTGGCTTGAACGAGTACATCTCGCGTGTGCTTGCTGCGCTCCGACGCGAGATCGAAAGGTCGAGCGTCAGCAAGGTCATCCTCGTCGTTCGTCCCAACGTTGTGGCTGATGCTCAAAGCGGCAACAATGCCAGTGGATCGACGAATGAAAGCGATGCGAACGCAGCGGATGCGTACGAGCGCTTCATCTTCAGCCTGGACTACATCCTCCCGTCATCGCTGATCGATCCGCGCGATAGAGACCTTGCGATCTCGAGCAACGTGACGAGCGCCGAGCTCGAACTTATCTTTCGCGGATTTATGCAGAAGCTCATGGTCGTCGATGGCATCCTCTATGACATTCCACCTGCTCCCCCGTCCAAAGCTGGCGGTGGCGCCGATGCTAATACTTCCACCGAGCTCACGTTTGCGATCGTGCTCGAGATGAACAACGAGGATACTTCTCCTACCGGCAAAGATCGGAACGAACCCAACACAGGCGACTGGATTCCCGCTGATACCGAACATCTGGGCCGAGGACAAGGAGCACGCCAGCAGACGTCGGAAGGTATCGATGCGGCACCCAAGGTTCGGCCGATCAAAACACTCGACTCGGGAGTGATCAACTTGATGCTATATGTCGAGGAAGATATCCTGGCCAAGTCGGGCGCATCAAATGGTGAACCGCGCCCCGCAAAGAAGCGCAGCGAGGCTCGACCCACCTCCGCACAGGTGTCGCGCCGCAGTGGGCAAGTCGAGGAGCAGCTGCTGCACTCGAAAGCGACTCAGATTGATGTGTCTGCTGCCGGCCGTGGTGGGATGCACGCTCGCGAGATCAAGAACCGCGCACGTCGACTTGATGCCGAGCGTGACCTGGACAAGCCTGCACTTGCCGAGGCGGAAGCGGAACCCGATATCGCACAGGCCAAGAACAAGCGCAAGCGCGCACGCATGGTGCTGGGCGAAACGCGCGCCGCCGAATCCGACACCGAGTCCGACTCGTCTGCACCTGACAGCCCCAGTGGCAGCAGTCAGAGCATCCGCGACGACCATGGTCACAACCTCAGCGGTGGCTTCTAGTCCGCCTCTCAACAGCACACGAGGCGATGCATACAAATACATTCTTGTAGACGGTGTTGCTATGTTGGTGCTGGTTTGTGCTTGTGACTGAGAAGAAGCTCGTTGACGCGCAGCAAGAATGCCCTGCTTGGTGCAGCACGCGGGCTGGCGCTGACGAGCCACTGCAATCGGCGCCGTGTGGTGTCCTTGGTGAGCGCAAGCTCGTGTTCGCGCTTGGATTCATCTGCAGTGATGAGTTGGCGCGTGTCGGTAAAGCAAGATGCGAGGATCGCAACCACAAGGCTACCTGAGAGATCCTTACCGTCCTGGCAGCTCACGAGGATCTTTGGCCGACTTCCTACCGCGCTTGCTGGGTCGATCAATGTGCGGTAAGCACACGTGATCGCCGGCGGGAATGCTGTGCGGATAGCCAGGAGACCTTTCTTGTTTGGCGACATGTGTATTGGATAGACATTGGACGATGGCTCCGAATCGGAAATCTTGAGCGCTTCAAGGTTGAAAGAGAGGTTCGAAGGGACAGCAGGAGGTGCAAGGCTGGTGAAATGAATGATGCGGGTGTACAGCGCCCGCTCATCCGGTGAAAAGTTGTGTTCGGCTGTACGTGCCCCGATGAAGATGCCAGTATTGCCAACTTCCACGTCGCCTTGTGCCGTACCTGCCAGTCGGTTCGCAGCGTCGGCTCCATCGCTCGGCTCGGACCCGACAGCGCGAGGTGTGAACCAATGTGCGCGGCTTCCGCTTGCAGTCGAATGATGCTTTACCAGGTTGTCGACCGCCTCTTCCAGTAGGTCCTTCTCGCACGCCAGTAAAGCATCGCTGTGCTGCCAGAAAAGGTCTGGCGTGAGGCCGCGAGCCCAGTTCTCGTGGTCGTCGCCTGCGCCCTGCACGTATACAAAGCTGTTGCCACCTGTCTCTGCCCCACCAGGCGTGTTTGAGTCCAGGCTTGCCGAGTCAGAGATGAACCTAGATGCGGACAGCAATACGATGGGCACAATTTCCGTCGCAGTCGTGTTGGCAAGCGAGCTTGGGAGCATGTCCATGTCGTTTTGCGGCGTGACAAAGATTGGTTGGAGCGGCTTGTCGAGCCTGGGCACATCCAGGTCAGAATTTAGAAGCGCTGTGACGAAGCCATCGATGCGAGCCCGGATCTGATCGTGCTCTGATGGAGGGATCATCCATGTCGGCGTATGCAGTCCGAACGCTTCCGATTCCGAAGTAGGCACTCCATACTTTCTCTGCGATGCCGTGTTGAGCACCGCGCACCAGACGGGGATAGTCTTGCTAAGAGCATCTGGCATGCTCTTTCCTC
>AWNI01000009.1:832471-855252 GCA_000517465.1 Moesziomyces aphidis | reverse complement strand
GCGCGTCGAGTCGACGACGATGGCTCCTCCTGCTCGCAAGATGGCAGGGACCACATGCAGGTTGGAACGCTTCAAGCTGAAGCTCCACTGGTGCGTGTGACCGTCGGTGGACTTGAAGTACGATACAGCCGACGTGATGGCAGGATCGGTGTACCAGGCTCCACAGCGCAGGTTGGCCGTGACCAGCAGCGAAGCGTAGCGATAGTGAACACGGCGCACAAAGTCAGCATCTGCGGCGATGCTGTGCAGCTTGTTGAAGATGTGTCTCGACTCGCGCTTGATCCGGTCGCTGTGGGTCCATTGCGAGCATGCCGCCCGTTTGGCGCTCGCTGCGCTGGTGGCGGAGGTATCCGCCGGCTCTGTGGATGTCATGTCGTCATGCTGTGAGGTGATTGTGGTTGAGGTGAGGCAATCGGAATAAGACTGCTGACGAAAAGGGCTAATTGGACTGGTGGAAGACAAAAACCGGACGTGCAGGCCTTGCTTGAAGCCGTGGACCCTGAATGCGGAGCATGACCGGGCCAATTCAGCGGCATGCCGCTATCTACCGAAGAGGTCAGGATAATATGAACCTCGGGATGACTCTGGGCTTGCTCACACCTTCTTTGCACAGACAAAGCGGGCCAAAGCAGCTCGCTCAATCCATCTGATGCTGCAATCTCACTATTCTCTCCGCGAAACGCGATCTGAGGAGCGCGAGCCCAAGCCACGCCGAGAATGAGTCTTGTCCGCCTCGCCTTGTTCTGACGCCGCAATCGCTCAATGAATGGCATCGCCATCAGCTCCCCAGGATTCTCTCACGGCGCTTAACCCTCGAGTGACGCTCATCAACAGGGCTGCGCAGACGGAAGTTCACGGGTTTCCAATCGATGCCGGATGAATGCGCGTCTGGCGCTTGTATTGCTTGTACCGTGACCGACGGATGCGCATACAAAAGCGTCTAGAGCTTCGCCGAGTCCTTGAACTCGCCGATCTCGAGATCCTTGCCGACCTTCTCGAGCACTTTCTCGCCGTGGTAGGTCCAGAAGGCCTCGGTAGCGTCCTTGCCGCAGTTCTTGAGCAAGATCTTCTTTCCGCCCGGGTGCTGCGCGTGCCCAAGCGAGCCCGATTCACCAGTTCAGGGACGGTCAGCAAGGGTGTTGAATGTCATTGGCTTCCGGGGGATGGTCACTTACGTCGTCAAGGAACTCGGTCACGTCGTAGACCTTGCCGTCAACAGCAACCCATGCCGAGTCGGCTGCATCAACAAAAGGCAGAAGGATGTAAATTTGCAGATGCACAAACGGTGCACGAACGAGCAAAACAGGTGGTGAAGGTCAGTATCCTCTTCAGTCTGCACATATGGTCGCACAAGATATAGCTGAAGCTCACGTACCCGACTTGTGGTTCTTGAGCTCGTTGGCGTCGATCTGCTTTCCCATCTTGGACGATTTTGTAACTGGCGGAATGAGAGGGTTGAAGTGAGAGATACAGCTGCAGAGCAGGATAAGGGCAAAGGCAATGCGGAGTGGTTGGGAGAGTATGGTGAATGGTGGTTGGGGATGATCCAGCCGGCCAGTATGCGTCGATGCTACCGAGGTCCAGTGTGGGGATCGCGCGGCTCACCGGTAGTGCACTCCGCGCGGATAGCCGGTGTTGAATGCGAGACTCACACTGGGCTTTGTTTGCGCGCTCGCTCTCCGATTCACAGACTGCTTAGATCGCGTGCCCGCCCGACGGCGTGCTGACTCTGGTGGCTCGCACGCTGCTGTGCCAAAATCGAAAAATGGATTTCTAAACACCTCGCCTGCATTGGTCGATGCCTTCATCTCGGTTCAAGTATAATCTGGTATCGACTCGGCCGACAGGCGCGCCGGCTGTGAACCTTGGCGAAGATCATGCTGGCGCCACGATGCCCCACCGCCAGATCCATTCGCCTGCCTCTTCCACCATCTCTTCGGTCACTTCATGGCCGACGCCGGGTCGTCGATGAATCTTGAGCCCCGGCATCTCGCCCTTTGGACCCGACGGTTCGCCGACAACGAGCGCCTTGAGGAAGTCCTCGTTCCAGTCCCACAGCACCAGCTTGTCGTTGGCGCCACTGAGCACGCAGATCTTCTTTCCCCAGAACGGATTGCGACGCGCGTCGAAGCTGTCGTACGGTGTCTGAGCTGGGTCGATCTTGTCAACCAGAGCCTTGAGGCTGGCTGGCACGTAGGGAGGCGCGTTGGCAACAAACGAGGTGCGTGTGCGTGAAGCGAGCAGACGCGAGTAGTCGGGCATGCCGATGAACGGGACGCCGATGCTGATGCGTGGCTCGTTCGCAAGCACATGCCAGGCTGAATGGCCTCCAAGCGACTTGCCCGTGACGACCCATTCGGCCACCGTGCGTTCGTCGTGCGGGAAGAGGTAAGAAGAAAGAAAGTCGACCACAAAGGAGGCATCGCGTGCGCCGCCGACGATCATGCCGTACAGGTCCATAGCGTGTTGAGTGTTGCCCTGCTTCCATGCCTTTTGTCCCTCGGGATTTGTGGTGCGGTGGCCGTGGTTGCGCGCGTCAAAAGTGACCACAATGTGGTCGCGCTGTATGGACGAGGTGGCGACCATGCCCTCCTCTTGTTGGGCGCGATATCTATCCTTGTCCCGCGCGATGCGGTCATACAGCTGGCGCGCGATCTTTTCTTCGTTGTCGGCCGTGCCACCCCGGCCGTGTAGGTGGATCACGACGCAGACGGGAGGCGGCGGAGGCGCGCTTGCGCGTGAAGGTGCGGGTGTGAGCTCAGATAGGCCGAAAACGTTGACAGGCAGTCCTGCCAGGTCAACGATAGACTTGGAGACGCTGTTTCCATATTTGTAGGAGCTGGGTGCTGATGGTACGCCGTTGGAGCCACCTCCGACAGTCGGGCGGGACGAATTGCGGTCGCCCACTTGCGGGTGTGAAGGGCTCGAAGGCCCAGTAGCAGCCGCCAGCGTCTGCTGCTCCTTGGCCTGCTTCTTCTTGCTAGATTTTCCGAGGCCGAGCACCATCGTTGGAACCGCAACCGATACTTCTCTAGCTTTTGATGAAGCGAAGAGTAGGGAATAGATGGTGGGGGTAAAGCGTCAATGCAGAAGGAAGAGCGGAGCGCAGGTCACTGTCACTTTCGATTGCGCACAGCTGCGCCTGCGCAAAGAGTGGAGGCGCAGAGACCAACACCCGACGCACGCCGACCTCCGAGCCCTGCGCAATCTTCGTGCGTGTTACGCCGAATTGGGATTTGGGTTATCTGTTTTTTTTTTCTTCGAATGCGAGGTGGTCGGGACAAGGTCGCCACCAGGCGCAGGAACGAGCAGGCAGAGAAATTGCCGAAATACGTCAGTGCTCAGCAGCCGCTGAGTGGAGAGAAAAAGCGGATGCGGATGCGGATGCGGACCAAACAAAGCTTGCCTTGGACGCACGTTCCAGTTTTCACAGCGTCCAGACCGCCTTTTTTTCTGCATGCACGGCCCATGCAGCCACGGTCCACGAGCTCAGTCCAGAAAAAACACACCCACACGACGCAGGGAACGACTTGCCAAAAATGGGACGCAGCATCAAGCCGTTCTCCACCGGATGCTTGTGCGGAATGCGAACGAAGGCGTCCACTCGTTCACCGACTGCGACTTGGGAATCTTCCACGTCGACATCCTTTCTTTCTGACCCCATCCATCCGTTCCCTGGTCCCATCCGTCTTCACTCTTTTCGGCCCCTTGCGACCTCTCCATCGGCTGTCGTTGTTCTGGAATACCTCGGAGCTGCACACAAGGTCACGACGATCTAGCTGCTCCTCCCACGCGCAAGTTTAGATTGGACCCAAGGCTGGAGGCCGTGCAATCACGATGGCGAAAGGATCCATTCTTCCTATCCTGACCCTGGCCGTCGCCGGAGTGCTGGCCTTTGCAGCTACCACGTACACTGCATTCCTGCTCTCGCCGGACAACAAGCTTCGTGCTCTTGCGCAGTCGTGCAATCTTCCGTCGCGCCAAAAGCTGCCCACCGACTTCACCAATGGCGCACTGCCCCTGCTCGACAACACGCTCTGCACCACAATGGGCTTCTTCAAGGCCAACACGGCCAAGCGTCTCAACGTCGGCCTATTCTCCATCATGATCGCCTTCACGCTCCCTCTTTCCTACCGCCTCTCCTTCCAGGCGGCCTCGCCCAACCGCAAGTCCTTGCTCAACTCGGGCGTCTTCCTTGTGCCTCTCAACATCATCGGCGCAGCTGCCGGCGTCGGCCCATGGTCGTGCCTTTTCTACACATTTGTGTACCTTCCTGCAGCCTACAGCTCCATGAAGGCCTCCAAGGCCTCGGTGCTCCCCGTGCCAACGCCCTCGTCAAACATCTACATTGCCAACTTGGTGCACGTCCTCTTTGGTACCACCGTGGCTCTTGCCGTCTTTGCCGATCCCGAGGGCGCTCTGTGGCACCATGCTGCGCTCGCTATTCAGTTTGCCGGCCTCTCCTACCTGCCGATCGCCTGGCTCAGCTTGCGCACACCCAAGGTCAACGACGAAGTCGAATCCCGCAGCGTCATTCGCCGCTTCGATGCCGAGGGTGTCAGCTACGCCTTCGAGCGTACCTGGTCGTACTATCGCAAGATGGCCGCCTTCTCGGCCTTCATCTACTGGTACGGTCTCAACCGCATCATCCGCGGTGTCTGGGTCAACGGCGAGAGGCTCGATGCATTCTCGTACTTCTGGTTCGGTGATGTCGGCGGCGTAGCACTGGCACTCATCCTGCTCGTGGCAGCCGAGAAGACAACGTTCAGGAACAAGGACGCTATCCACCCCGTCAGCGGAGAGCCCAGGTCGCCTCTGGATATCGAGTGCGACAAGGCCATCGCCAAGGCGCCCGCTGGCTCGCCGTGGCTGGAAAAGACTACCACTGGCTTTATTGTTGCATCGCTCGTCGGAGGCCCAGGTTTTGCTGCGAGTATGTGGTGGTGCAGCGGCGAGGAAGAGCTGGGCTGGAAGGCACGCAAGTCTTGGAGGGAAACCGTGGCCGTCGACGGCAAAAAGGCAAAGTAAGCGCTTTCTTACCTCCGATGGATACGCAGTACCTCTCTCCGGCGGACGCCTCGTCACGTTTCCAGACCGAGCTGGCGGCGTCATGTCTCGCCACGCCCGACCAAAGCATCACTCTGCAAAAGTCGTCATGCGGTGTCTTTGGAATCTTCCGTTGGTCTGGTCTTTCGTTCGTCCATTCCACTTTAAGCTATTTGAACTGGCAATGCCAAATGTTCAAGCCAAAGGCAAGCCCATTTCTTCGAGCGGCGTTCCAGCTGTCAGAACAAGCTTGGATCGCGACGAGAACGAGTTGAACGATGAGATGAATTTAACGAAGATGTTGAGAATGTGGAAGACTTTGGCCTCGGCCAATTGCATCTGGAGGGACTCGGCGCGCCGGAGGCATCGTGTGCGACACCCCCAATGGCACGATACGCAAAGACCTCTTGTTGACCGACTGCAAGGTAGCTACCCTCCTCTGGAATGCTCAGACCTGTCTGAGCGGCAGCGACATCAGTACCGCCTTGGGCTGCAAGCCAATCAATCCTCTCGAATACTTCAGCCCCAGCGTGATGGTATGGCCGTGGCCGTAATCAAATCCGGACCACCGCAACAGCGGGAGAAACGTCAACGTCGCACACTCAATTCGAATGATTCACACGACAAGCTGTACAGTTTCACTTGCTCACAATATCATAGCTATACGATAGCATTGTCTGGCTCGGAGTGTGAAGGCAGCCAAATTTGGAAGCCGTGTGTGTGTCACTTGGACGTGGTTGAGGGGCGCTTCACCTGACGCGCCAGTGGTGAGCCGGGCGTTTCCGAAGTGGAAGCCGCCTCTACAGCTGTCGTGCTGCTCGACTCTGCGGTCGGGGCACAATCCTTTCCAGAGACCGTAGAATTGCTTCGCCCAGCAGCTGTTGCTCCCGCCAGAAGTTGCGGGGCGAGACCCGCCATACCGCCCGCCGATAGAAAGGCTGAGGCTAGCAACGTCATCCGTCCTTCCATGCGACTCAGGTCTTCCTTTAGCGCCTTGGTCATCTTGAGCACCTCTTGGACCATGTCGCGCGGGTCCATGACGTTCTGCTTCCCTTGGCGCTGGATCATCTCGTCCCTCTTGGCATTAGCGTCCTCGAGAGCGCGCACTTTCCCTTCTTTGGCTCGCAGAATCGCATCGCGTTGTCGCCGAGTCTCGGCGTGACGGTCGTCCAAGGATTCGGTCGCGTCATCCGCAGCTTCGCGGGGCCTTTTGCGCTGCGCGGCCGCTCCGGACGGGAAGTCGTTGCTGGTTTCGGGTCTCGGGTGAGTTGGTGGCGTTGCTGCAGTCATAGTCATGCCCCGCCTCGGTGGGATAGGCTGCTGAGAGACCTGCTTTGGCGGCGTAAACGGCTGCAAAACCCGGTTGGGTGGCATAGACTGCTGTGCAGCTTGCTTTGACGGCGCAGACTGCTGTGAAATGCGTTTTGACGCCGCCTGCTGCTGTAAGAGGTCATATTTAGCCAGAGATGCTAGGCTCTGTTGGCGCATCGCAGCAAGATTCTCCTCGCCAGGGCCAAAGTAGCGGTCCAAGTCCGATTGGACCACCTCATCTAACATGCGAAGGACCTCGGGCTCGTATTTGTTGAAGTGTGGCTCCCAAGTCTTGGTCGAGGAGGGATGACTTCTCTGCGACGACAGTTCTTTCCACAGAAGCTTCAACTCGTCCACATGCAGCTCTTCGATATCGCCGCAGTACTGGGTCCGAAGCGCGGTCTGCACCTCGCTGGCGACGGCGGACCATGCTTTGTTCTTCTTGTACGCGGTTTTGTGCTGCTCGGGGTCATAAAAGTGAACAGCTCGGATGAGGAAAGACAAAGAGAACTGATTCCAGGGAAACATTAGCCAGTCGGTTGGTACAATATTGGCTAGCATGTTCTCCTTGGTCAACAGTGGTCGTGGAGCAAGTGGGACTCGCGAGGACGTCTGCGGCGCGGACACAGACTGCGGGAGGGGGCCGGTCTTCGGCGCTGCGGGCGATAGGACTTTTGCACTCGCGGCGTTGCGCAACGCAAGCTGCTGAACCATCCAATCCCTAGTTTCGTCGGGTGTCATGGTGGTCTAGAGGAGCTGGAGATCAACGGTGTTCGGGAATGTAGCCGAGTGATGGTGGTCGGACGCAGAGTGTGCACACGAACGATGCCCTGAAATGTGGGTGAGTGAAGGAGGTTGTGGGCGGAGTGTGAACGTGTCTCAGGAGCTACGGCCGTTTCATTTCGATATTCGTCACGCACGGCGCAAAGCGTGCTAGCACCAGTGGTGCGCGTGACGATGGCACCGGTTGCTTTGCGGATCTGTGTCGATGCATCTACACAAGCTGCTGGACCCTCTCTGCTGTCGATGGATACGGCTTGTGCCAGCTAGGTGTGACGGCTCTCGGAATTCTCTTCCTCCACACGGCATGCGAGGCAAGCCTCGTTGGTGGTGACCTTCAAACCACCACTGCCCCCTGGAACTTGGACTTCGGAGACGCGCTTCGCCGATTTTGACAGACGCTTCTTCGGAAGTGGCCATGCCGTTGGGACGCTGGCTTTCCAGTGATGCGCTGCGTTCCAGCTCGTCTAAGACTCCTCGGCCACAACGACTGGCCTCCGATTCGCCCTCCGATGTGCTGTGGGAGCAGCTCGAAGCACGACGCCCCGCACCGTTGCGGTTTGTGCTGCACCACTCGCGGCGGCCGAACGGCTCGTTGTGCCCCTGTCTCGAGGTGAATCTCTCCTCTTCTTCGCCTTCCACCCCGTACTACACCGTGACCCGCATCTTGGATCCCGAGCACCGCGTGCCCTACATCACGCTTTGCCCAATCCTGGCCGCCGCGGGGTTGACGATTCTGCAGGGTCTGCTACGCTTCGATCTCACGCCCCCTGCATACGATGTATCGCTGGCCGGCCTCGAGCCGTGGGACGATCTTTGGATCTCGCTGCCTCTAACTAGATCCATCGCAGCAGAACTCGGCCTGCTGCACAATCTGGCGGCGATTCTCGACCCGACCACGAGCCTGGCGTGGAGTCTGGACGAGTTCGCCGAGGGGCTCTTGCACAACTGGCGTGTACCGCAGGCAGTCGTTGATGCGGCTTCCTACTCGACGGACGCCATCACACGCCCCGATGTCGGCTTTGGCAACGTCCTGATGCTTCCCAAAGGCCAGCAGATCAAGACGCTTGTCTCTGCGGACTTGCGGGCGACCATCGTCGGAAAAGCGGAAGCGCGCCGGAAGCAGCCGCAGTTTCAGCTGCAGCAGAAGCTCGTCCAGTGGTCAACTCAACTTCACTCCATCTGGCTCGATTTTTCGAATCTTGCAGATCAGTATGATGGAGACAGTGGCGAACATAGGGCTCCGTTGCTGTGCGAATTGCAGCAGGAAGTGGCTCCACCCACCTCGACCGACATGCTCGAGTGGACTCAGCTCGTCTCTGCGAGGATGACTGGGCTGGCAAGCATTGCGCAGCCAGACGATGCAGAGGGACTGTTGGAGCCGCTCTCGCTCGCAAATGTCGCGGCACTCAGACCTGGCAACCCTCCGCTTGGCTTCGGTATGGCTGCAACCCACGAAGGCGCGGACGAGGAAGTGGCGTTGCGGCATCTGCAAGCTGTGCTAAGGGGCAAACTGGCGCTGCTGCAACAGATGAGCCTTCTCACGCTCGGACCTTTTGCATGCGCTCCAGACCTTGATCCCGCCCAGGACACTGTGGAAAGGGGCGAGCCTAGCTTAGTCTCTCCAGAACGAGAGCGAGCAAATCAACATCAATCGCAGCCAGTAGCAGCCCAGCTCACTGAGCTGGCTAATGCGAGCGATATCGCTGCGCTGAACGCCAAAGTCGACGGGTTGGCCGCTAAGCTTGAGCGCTGGTTTGAGACCCCCCACAGGACCGGGGTCGCCAACGCTGCCACAACGGGAGCCAACCTGAACCGGGAAGCCGACTCAGGAAACACTCAGGACACCTCACGCCCGGCACTCAGCCTATGGTCGACGCTCGAAATGCTGCCCTGGCCACTGCTTGTGCTGCCGCTTTCGGTCATCTTGGTCCTGAGCACGATTAAAGCGATGTTCGTGTAGGCAAGAATGCTAGTCTACATTATACCCCCACAACTACAGGCAGCTTAAGCTTGAAGAGCCGCGCAGACGCCTGCTTTACCGCCATCCAAGGGGCCCATTGCCTCGACGGTGTGCCAAAAGGCGTAAGCGCGTCGGATCGAGATGTAGTGCGCAGCAGCTGCGGCGAGGATGAGCATATGAAAGATCTGATGGCTTGCGCCGATCATATCGAACCTCCCCGGCGCGAACCTCTCCGGAACCCTGGCTGCGTACAGCAGGGCACCGACGACGTACAGCGCTCCAGAGAGGATCAAAAATCGCAGGCCCATGGTCTCGGTGATGGTGCGGTATCCGTAGATCTGGACGACGTGCGCCACCGGAATGACTGCCGAAAGACCCAGCACCAGAAACACGCCTGTGCGATACGGTCGGTATGCAGGGGTGGCGTACGAGGGAGCCAGTACGACGTACATGGCTAGGGCGCCGAGGGTGGTGATGGAGACCGAGTAGACGAGCTGAAAGTGCGGATGGCAGTAGAATCCGTAATGCAGAGCGGGAAGGAAGGAGCCGACGATCATAACGACGATGCCGACATAGTCGAGCTTGTTGAAGCGCTTCGAGATGGCGTGCGAGTGACACTGAATCGCATGGTACGTGGCCGAAAAGCCCAGGCAGACCACCGAGCCAATGAAGAATGCGGTAAAGCCGGCTACATCCAGCATGTCCGGCCCGCGGACAACTAGCTCGGACGCCTTGGAAGCCAGCACTGCTGCCCCGCTAGATGACGAAGACAAGAAGGAGATCGCTTTACCGAGCAAGCCTGGTGTCGCGGCAGCACTGTGGACGGTAGAAGAGGAAGTGGTGGCGGAGGGGTAGGAAGCAGATGCGAAGCGAAGCACCTTGCCTGACGTGGTGGTAAAAGTAAGACTAGAGGGATAGAAGATGGGATGGTGTGAAAGAGGTCGGATGAAGCTCGGGAGGTGGCCGAGATGCTGGAGCAGATGACTTGACGACAGGCCCACCGAGAAGACGGCGCCCCACATGTGCGAGTGAATATTGACTATCAAAACAAAAGCAAAGCAGCGTCAGATCTCACGTACCCGACTTGACGAAACAGACTCATTCGAACAAAATGTACTTACCAGTCTCGTTGTGCCAGTAGGCCCAAACGCTGCGCCAGCACTTGTAGACGGTGCCGTGATCAAAGGTTTTTAGGCTTGGATCGGGGTGTGTTGCTCCTCCGGGGCGACGGTAGCCCCTTACGATCCATGCGTTGTCCTGTGCCCAGCTCGGGAGCTGCGAATGATCAACCAGATACGGGTTAGAGCCGTGTGCTGCCAGACTGTGAGCCTCTCCCGCCGCCGCCTTTGGTGTGCCGTTGCCATCGGCAGCGAGCGTGCCAATGGCAGCGGAGGTGGGTGGGTGGGATGGGGCGGTCGCACCTTGAACTCCGGCGGCCACTTTGAGCGTCGTGGAGAGCTCCTTGACGAAGACGTAGGCGATGATGGCGGGGAAGAGGATCCAGAGACCGTTGGGAAGGATCCAGTAGACGATGAGCGTGTACCAGTCGTTGTGGCCAGTCTTGCACCAGCCGCAGCAGTAGTCCTACCGAGCGAACACAAGGCAAGCGATGAATGTGAGTCGGTCTGCCTCCCTCCCCTAGTACGCAGGATCTACTTACGTTGAGAACATAGAGAATGGTCTTGCTGAGCGTCATGGTGACAGTGATGAGACCGTAGATGGGAGCGACAGCCCGCGACGAAGGAGTCGCACGCACGTGCACGAGATACACGTAGAAGAGGTTGAGGATGCTTTCGAGGACGTTCATGAGCGTCTGGGCAGCGGGGAATCCATCCTTGGCGTCCCAGGCGGGCAGTCCGTAGATGTAATCGATGTTCATGTAGAGCGAGTACGGCGACCAGAGCCAGTGCAGATCGCCGCCGAGGAAGCTGCGTGGGCGCATGAGGATGTAGCCGATGTCCCAGGCGACGACGAAACTGCTCAAGAAGAGCCATGCCGAGACGAGCGTGCGCGGACGGTGCGTCGCAGTAGCGACAACAGACTTGGCGGCAGCCATCTTGACTGCGATCGAATGCCAAGGGGGAGATAGATGGAGCAACTTGGTGGAGAGATGAAGAGAAAGTGTGAGGAAGGGTCGGACGGCGGTTACCGCGTTTTTAACGCGGATGGAAGATCCGCGTGCGGGGAAGCGGAATAGAAGACGGCGGCACGAGCGGGCGCCACGAAAGGGTCCAAAGCGGCGTTCTCTCAAAAATGGCCTGATGCGGCCACCAAATACAGTCTGCAGCCACGCCCGCCCGCTAGTCAAAACGCGGTCAAAGCCCGGCAGCTGGCCGCAGCGGGTCATCTGGCTCGGCCCGATCGATCCAACAAGCGAGCGAGCGCTCACTCAAGAGCCCGCACGGTAGAAGGCGCGAAAGTGCATGTGTGCGAGAATGGTAGATGGATTCTATCTTTGCAATGCATAAAAGTACAGCCATGATGTCGGCAAGGATGCAGGAAGGGTGCGAGCAAGATGTGGGGTGCAAGCCGGGATGGGCTCGACTCAGGCATCGTCCTCGTCGTCGTCAAAAGCGAGACCGTCGGTGCGTTGTTGGAGCTCTTGTTGCTCCTCCTGTTCTCGCCTCTCCTTTTCGCGCTGCTCGCGCGTGTAGAGGCTCCAGTCGACCTCCTGTGCCTCTTCGTCGACGGCCTCGTCGTCTTCGAACGTGCCGCCCTTTTCGAAGAGCTGCTTTCCGCTCTGCTTGACCTTGCCCTTCTTGTAGTCTTCCCTCTCCTTGGCCGACATCTTGGCCATCTTGGCCTCCTCTTCCTTCCTTTCCTTCTCCGCCATCTCCGCCAGGAACTTGACGCGCCACTCGGCGAAGCGTTCCGGCGTCACGGCGGTGCCGCGGAACTTTTCCGCCTCGGCCTCGATCTCGGCCTCGCGCTTGGCGCTCGCCTCGGCTTCGATTTCGGCGACACGCCTTTGGACGAGCGTTGTGACGCTTTCGCGAAGATGCGAGGCGAGCGTAAAGACCATAGCCATGCCTAGTGATTCAGCAGCTACCTCGTCAAGGCCTTGTTGGAGCTCAATGACTCCGGGGCTGTCCGAGTCGGGTGCCTCTTCGGCATCGTCGTCGTCAGACACGACAGGACCGAGGACGCCCTTGGTATCGCGGAGCACGTGAATCGACATGTTGGGTGCTGCATCGGGATAGTCGGGCGTGTACTGGATGTGGAGCGAGAGGACGATGGGCGAGGGTGAGCCATCTTCGACGCTCTCTGTTGGTGCTTCTCCCGGCTCGATGCCGATGGAGAAGAGCAGTGGGAGCACCTCCTCTTCGGGCTCGATGCGGATGTGCAGCTCCTCGCTAGAGATCTTTTCGAGCTCGTCGATGTAAATGCTCTCGAGCACCTCGAGCTCTTCGGCCAGTGTCGCCTCGTATTCTTCTTGCGACGGCATGGATCCGATGGCGTGTGATGACTCCCCAGCTCGTGTGATGATCGTGCAGCGAATGGAGTCCGAAAGGGTGGCCGCCCGAAATACGCAGAGGAGGAGTGTTGTCGATTTTGGCCGAGCAGAAGAAGTGCATTCCATCGTTGGATTTGCGGTGGCTGCTGCGAGCGCTGACTTCCGAGTTCCAGGATGGGCTGCTGCGTTTGCCAGACTCGGGCGAAACGAGACGCGCAGGCACCCGCTGCTCCACCACCGAGAAAAATGGGTGAGCCGGGGCCGCTCCCGAAAAATGTGGAAATCCTGCAGCTGCGTTGAGTGAGTGTTGGCCTGCCTCCTGCACGCGAACCCTGAAGGCAAAGCCAGCCAGCCGAGTGCCGCGTGCCGCGTGAGCCGCTGCTGCTGTTGCTCTGTTGCTGTGATGCGCTGGGCTGCTGCCTATCTTTCGGCAGCGCAAGCACATGCAGTCTCCACTTGCAAGACTGCCACTTGCATATCCACACGCCACACTTGCCCTCCACCACTCTGCCTTCAACCTCATCGTCATCACCCATCGCTGCCATCACCTCGTCTCGCAACATCTCACTCGATCTTGATCGCATCCGGACACTCTTCAATTCCTGACCCTTCCCCACTTTGCACCACCACCACGATCAGCGGCGTCGCTTTCACAAACCCACACAGGGGGAACACCACTTATACAAGAGAGCTAGTCAACTAGCACACTCACACCACATCACTTGGCGACTAGGCGAAACAGTTGGAAGGACTCACGTCTCACTCGCGACCACTGCGCAGCCCTGCGCCTCATCCGACGCCATGGACGACCAGGCATCGCTCGAGATGTCGGCGGCATACGGTAAGCTTTCACCGCGTTTTCTCACTCGGCCTGGTCAGAGACCCGTGCTCACACCACCTGCCCTGCCCACTTGCTCGCTTTACCCGCAGACTTCCTGCTCAAGTTCATCATCATCGGCGAGGCAGGCACAGGCAAATCGTGCCTGCTGCATCACTTCATCCACAACCAGTGTACGTGCCATCCCTGACTGCGATACACTCCATCACCACGCCCTCGCTAAAGTCGTCATTCTCACGCTGCTTTGAAACTACCGCAGTCAAGGACCAGTCCGCGCACACCATCGGCGTCGAGTTCTCGAGCCGCCTCATCAAGATCGGAAACAAGAGCGTCAAGCTCCAGCTCTGGGATACCGCAGGCCAGGAGCGCTTCCGATCCGTCACAAGGAGCTACTATCGCGGCGCGGCAGGTGCGCTCCTCGTCTACGACATCACAAAGTCCGTACTCTCCGGTTACTCAATCTTGTGCGAATCATGCACATACTGACTCCATTTCCGAACCTGTCGCCCATACCCCATTTACAGACGATCCACGTTTGAGCCGCTGTCCCGCTGGCTCACAGACGCGCGCGCGCTGGCTTCGCCCGACCTGGTCGTTGTCCTGGTTGGCAACAAGACAGATCGTGGCGACGACGAGCGCGAGGTAGGCTATCTCGAAGCGAGCAAGTGGGCCAACGAGAACGGCGTTCTCTTCCTCGAGACCTCTTCCATGACCGGCGAGAACGTCGAGGCGCCATTTGCACTCGCAGCAAGAAGCATCCTGCTCGCCATCGAGTCAGGCAAGCTCGACCCGGAAAAGGCGGGGTCGGGTATTTCGTACGGCGACCGCGCGCTCAGGAGGGTTGGCAGCGGCAGCAGATTCAGCTTCGCCGATATGGACCCCAGCACGTTCCGCCCACAGAGGAGAGGCGGGCCAGCACTACGCATCAAGGAGGCCATCGGCGATAAGATGGGTGGCTGCTGCTGATCGCAATCCCCTTGTCATTGACAATGTCTTGGTCGCATTTATGGTGTACCCCGACCCCGAGCATCGTCGCACGTCTTGCCGCATATATACCAGGTCACCACTGCTGTCAATTTCCACAGTCTTTCGTTGTTCAAGGCTGCAAGCTAGCATTAGGAGGAACGAGACTCGGCCACTTGTAACGGACCCTGGCAAGAAAAGGAGGGGGAAGGATTAGGCCTTGGTGGCGGGATCGGCGCGAGCAGCCTGGGGCTGTTTGAGCTGGTCAACAGCGGTGTCCTTAGCCGCGTCGTTAGGGGTGATGAGGGCGCTACGCATGGTCTTAACAAACGTGTTGTAGTCGGAGAAGGCCTTGTGGGCGGTAGGCGAAGGGGGGGTGTCGAGGTGGAGCTGGGCGAAACGGGCGTCCTGAATTCCCCAACCGCGGTGGCTGGCGACCTTTTCGATGGTCTTGTGCAGCACAGGAGCTTTCTGTTTGATGATCTCCTTCTTGGTCACCTTGCCCAGTTGCTGGCTACTGGCTGCCTGGACCTGGTCGAAGAGGTGGTTGACGTCGTCGGCATGGAAAAACGATCCAAGCATCTCGTCGACCGAAATGATGCCATCGTGGTTGAGGTCGCGAGCATCGCTAAAGGCGTTGTGTTCACCAGAGACCTCGGCGGTGTGGACACCATTGACCTTGGAGCTCGACGAGAGCGAGACCGAGACCTTGGTCGAAGTGGTGGGGAGGGCGGTGCCGGATTCGAAAATGTCCACGGTCCAGCTGATGTTCGACAGCACACCTGGGTGAAGCGAAGCGGCATTGCCGGAGAGGATCTCGTCCACGTCGCTCGACGACAGTGCGCCTCCAGAATGCGAGGCGATGACCAGCTCGGCCTTGTTGCGCATCGTGAGTCGCATCGCCTCCGCATGCTGCAGCGACAAGGTCGCATCGCTATCCATGCTCAGCTTCATGCCCGGATCCACCTTCTTCTCCTCGGCCAGCGAGGCGGGCTTATCGGCCTGGTCCGACTGGGCTGCTGGAGCAGGAGCGTCCTTCGCCACGTGTGCAGTCGCAGCCTTCGCTCCAGATGCATGAGCAGCCTTCGCTCCGGGTGCAGGTGCGTCCTTGGCTGCCGGTGCAGGAACAGCGTTTGCTGCGGGTGCGGGCGCAGCTTTGGCTTCCATACGAGCGTGAAGCCTGACCATCTTTCTTGCGCCTTCTGGATGCGTCGCCACAGCGCCATGGCAAACGGCCAGGACAATGGCCACGCAGGCCAAAGTGACGGCTTGAGATGATGCCTTCATGATGCTCGCGTCCAGCAGTATAGCTTCGTTCGATCGGTCCAGCAATCGTCGTGGTGGTGAGCTAGGTCCCACAGCAGCCCCAGGTGCTCTTTAAAGGCTGTTCCGGGGCGGAAGAAAAAGCACGTATGGCGAGGCATGCGTGCCCCCTGCCGAAATGAATCGGGGTCCACGCCACAACTACGGCAGGTGGGCGCAAGAAGCCACGGTTGCGTCCGACTTGTTCATGAAGTCGATCCTCGCTTGCCGCACCTAGCCGCCACCATTCATAAATATACCCACCAAGCAACCACCGATGACACCGCACAGCAAAAACACCTCTGACTGGACTGACACTTTTGAATTCGCCGACTCGAGGCTGCTTTCTGTTTCTACCACGGGATGATGTCGTTCTTGTAGTCCCTGAAGGAGCCATTGTCTTCCTTGCCCAGACCGCCCACGACGTCGACCAGATTCTTGGCTGCCTCGCTTGCCTCGAACTGACCCTTGCTCTTGTCGAGTGGCTTGTCGCTTCCCTCGCCGCCGGTAAAGTCCTTGGACAGATTGCTGCGCACGGTGCCCGGGTGGAGCCCGACCGAGATAGCAGGAACGCTTCGCAGCTCGAGTTCTTTGGATAGCGTCCTGATCAGCTGGTTCAACGCAGCCTTGCTGGCGCGGTACGAGTACCAGCCGCCCTTGTTGTTGTCGCCGATCGAGCCGACCCTGGCACTGAGACTGGCAATGACGCAGAGGTTTTCCGGAAGCACACCCTTGGCAAGGTCTTCCGACTGACCCTCGAGCATCTTCTTAGCCTCGGCGCCACGCGGGACGAGCGGCACAAAGTGCTTGAAGCCCATGAGGTGCGAGAAGGTGTTGACGGCGAACGTCTCGGTGAGATGGTCGTAGGTGATCTGCGAGAGGTTCTTCTCGGCATGCAGAATGCCATTGATGTTCCACAGCGTCTTGAGGCACGACGAACCGAAGCGCGACGAGACCTCGGAGGCGACCTTGTCGTAGGATTCTTCCGACTTGATGTCGAGCGAGAAGGTGTGCAGCCGCGACGAGTCCAACGAGGAATCACCGGATAGAATGGCGTCCTTGGCGCGAGAAGCATCGCGCGAGAGCGCTACCACTTGCAGCCCGGTACGCGAAAGGTACTGCTTGGCGATCTGCGCGCCGATGCCTTTTCAAATCATTCCAATCGCATACAAAGCGAAGCCTGTTGTCAGCTACAAGGTCGTGTCTTTCTCTTTGCTTCGTTGGCACCACTTACCGCTTCCTGTGCCCTGAATGATGGCGACGTTGGGAGCCATGTTGGAGATGTGCTTCGATGATTGTTTGAGAGCGAGATTTCTTGTCGTGGGTGTGCTTGTCGTGTGTGGTGGTCCGGAGAAAGGAAACGCCTGCTCCCGCAGCGGGTGAGATCCTCAGGAAGACAGGCACGGCCGATTCCGATGAGGCAGCGGTGACAGCAGACTTACGCTAAGCTGGCCAACATCGCCTGCAGCTGTCAAAAGTCAGCTGCATCTGGGCATCTGGCGCAGGAAAATTCGTGATGAGTGGGATTTCAGGGTCCTCCTTTCTTCGCTTGCGGTCTCCTCCAGTCGCGTCATCCCACAGCTCGCAACGACCTCCACACAAGCCGCCCATCACGCACGCCCACTCTGCTCGCCCTACGCCTATGCCGGGGCCATGTCAAGTCAATCCCACAAGCCTGCGGATGTCTGGCATGAGCAATCAAACGAGTGCGATAGTCGTGTTGTCTGCATAAGTACAATTCGAACAGGTGCGGGTCTAGACGTGCAAAGGAACACAGATTAGTCGTCGTCGAAGGTGATCTTCTTGGCCTTGCCTGGGACCAGCTCCTTGAAGTGGTCGCCGTAGCTCGAGTGGGTCTTCTTCTTGATCGTGGTGGGGAACTTGGTAAGATCCTCGGGCACTTTCTGGTCGGCATCCTTGAGCACGCGGATGAGCTCGCCTGCGTGCGCCTTGTCCATCTCGGTGAAGAAGGTGAGACTCTTGCCCGTCTTGCCACCGCGACCGGTACGGCCGATGCGGTGCACGTAGTCCTCGATGGTGAGCGGGAAGGTGTAGTTGATGACGTGCTCGACGTTGGGGATGTCCAGTCCACGCGCCGCCACATCGGTAGCCACCAGCAGCGGCGTCTCGGCCGTTTTGAAGCGCTCCAGCGACGCAATGCGCTCGTTCTGGCCGAGATCGCCATGGATACCCGACACCTTGAAGCCGCCACGGCGGAGGGTCTGCTCGATGCGCTGAGCCTCCTTCTTGTACAGCGCAAAGATGAGGATCTTGTCATTGGAACGCTGTGCGTTGACCGATCGGAGGAAGTCGTTGAGTCGACGCTCCTTGGCATAGCCGTCCGCGAGCACCTCGACCGTCTGCTCGACACGTCGGTTTGCAGAGAGCTCGTCCGAGCCCACCGTGACACGGACGGGGCCGTTCATGAACGACTCGGCCAGTCCGCGCACCGCAGGTGGCCATGTCGCCGAGAACATCGACGTGTGACGACCCTGCTCGCGCGACTGGCACATGCCGATAATGGCACGGATATCGGGCTCGAAGCCCTTGTCGAGCATGCGGTCAGCCTCGTCCAGCACCAGGTAGGTCACGTTGGACAGGTCCAGCGATCCATCCCTGGCCATATCCAGCACTCGACCGGGCGTGCCCACCACGATGCGCACGGTGGGGGTCTGGTTGAGCAGGCGCACCTGCTCCTGCTTGGACACACCGCCGTACAGGCAGATCATGCCGATACCCATCGACTTGCCCAGCTTGGCCATGTTCTCCTCGGTCTGGATCGCCAGCTCTCGCGTGGGAGCGACGACAAGCACGTTGACCTGTGCACCCTTGGCTTTCTTCTTGCTGCTGCCGTCGAGGACCTTGTGCTTGGTCACCAGGTGCTGGAGGGCAGGCAGACCGAACGCGAATGTCTTGCCGGATCCCGTCTCTGCAATACCGACCACGTCCTTGTTCTGAAGCAGCACTGGCCAGCAGCACGCCTGGATGGGTGTGGGCGTGGTGAAGCCCTGTGCGTCGAGCGTCTTCTTGACAGCAGCGTCGATCTTGCCGTCAAGCTCGCGGAAGTCGACCATGGGCAGCGGCGGGCGCTCGTTGGACTCCTCGGGTGCCTCGATGGTGATGTTGTTCGTCTCGAGGAACGCACGTGCTGCTGCAGGGTTGGTGGGTGTGAATGCCGCAGCCGAAGTAGAGGCAACAGGAGCCGGAGTGGCGGCGGGTGTCGACTCGACCGAGGTGGCGGCGCTTGCCTTGGCAGCGGCCTTCTTTGCCTTCTTCTCCTCCTTCCTGCGCTTCTTGGCAGCCTTGTCATCGTCAGCATCGCCAGCGCCGTCTGCGTCCTCGTCGTCCGCCTGGCGCTTCTTGCTCTTCTTGTCCTTCTTGTCCTTCTTCTCGCTCTTGTCCTTCTTCTCCTTCTTGTGGACGGACTTGACTCGGTCCTCCAGCGCCTTTTCTGTGGTGCTCGTCGTCATCTTTGCGGTTTTCTTTGTGGTTGAGAGAGAGACGGTGGTGTGAAGGACAAGGGCCCACTGCTGAGACTCGAATCGGACTTGGCTCGTTCGAACCCCCCCGCCTTCTTTGAATCCTTCTCAAAATTTCCCGTTGTTCGCATTTTTCCCGGCAAATTTTTGGACCCTGCCCGATGAAGGGTTTCTCAATCGGAGATGCAACTATCATGGATCGGCGATCAAGACGCGGGCTCCATGTCAGACACGGCATGCTCTCCTTTTCTCCACACAAAGCGAGGCCACGGGAACACAAACGTCACCAGCTTAGGCGAGCAGATCCTCCTCCTGACCCTCTGCGGCCCTTGGCCGGCGACCAAGTCTCGCGGCCTCAAGCCTGTCCGTCATGCTGCCTTGTCGTACGCCGTTAAGCGAGATGCAAAGTTGCGCCGCCGCATCGGCCGGACGCTGGCTGTATCATGTCGAGCTTTCCCGCGGTGCCTCCACGGACCGGCAGCTCCTATGTAGTCAACCCGCTGCTCCTGCCTGGTGCGCCCGTGTAACGAAACGTGGCCTCACTCCTCTGGCATTCCGGACGCTAGCCTCAGCACAGTGCGAGTAGTCGGCCTAGAAGCCTAGAATCGCCGCAAACACTTGTCCAAGGCATCCCCAAGATGCTTTGGTGAGCAAGGTCCAGACTCGGCCATCTCCCGTCCTTTGCTTCTTCCAGCAAGGATCGCTTCCGATCCTTAGCTCACCGAGATCAGCATAGCTTATATATCCTAGGCCCTGGCAAACCTCCGCCATGTCGGACATTCCCCTGTCAGATGCTTTCCGGAGAGTATTCCGTTGGAGAACTTCAGCGGCAGGCAAGATGTCGTCCTATTCCAGACACGCTACCGGCCACCTCTTCGTACCGGGTCCGTCGACGAAGCCGCTGCCCATCTGGGCTGCCGTGGTTCCACCCCTGACCTACTATCTCGCCCTACTCCTGCTACCGCCATTGTCCTCCAAGACATTCTCGCGCCCGATTAGGAGAGCAGCGTCTGCAGTACGAACCGTGCTGGCTTTGGTCTCCATCTACACTTTCGCAGCGCTACCGTTCAAGTACTTCTACCCTGGGAGCGCGATTCTGACGTACCAGCTCGGCCTCGTTGGTCTCTACGGTGCCTCCCGCGTGCTCGATATTTTCTTCCTCTCGTACCCGCGCATTCCCCGCCGTATCTTCATCTCGCCAGCGGGAAAGCGTCCGGACGGCAAGGGTGCCAACATCGTCCATCCTTACACGTCTGCGAGGAACGAAACATGGAAGACCGAGCCGCTGCCCAAGAAGCTCGTCTCGTTCGACCGTGCGTGGTGGGCTCTCGACCTCATGATCAGCATGCGAGGCATTGGTTGGGACTTTGCGTCGGCTGATGTTCGCCACGATTCGCACCCGTGGCAGCCTCCATCGTCTGCACAGCTCCGAAGGGCTTTCTTTAAGCTTCTACCAATCCTCGTCGGATGCATCTGGACAATTCATAACCTGCATCCGAAGCACCTCTCCACCCTGAACCCGACCATCTTGGATCTGGATCCGGCCAGGCGGGTTTTATTTGTCGCGGCGACGGGCATCTCGCTCTACACGCTCTTCGACTTTGGCTACACGCTCACCAGTGCATTCGCGCTACCCATTCTCCACGATGCCGTGGTCCCTGCCGTCACGTCAAAGGCCGCATCCAAGGGCAATCGCAAGACAATCAAGGGAGACCGCCTCAAGCAGCTGCGCGGTGCGAAGGGTGGGGGAGATGATTCCGAGACCGAGACTGAAACGGAGGACGAGTCGCCGCTGGCTTTGGAAGCTAGACAGATGCAACACCAGCAGCTGACGCTGCGCAACATCGACTTCTTCCCGCTCCTCAACCCGGCTGGCTACACTCAGGCTACGACGGTGAGGCGATTTTGGAGCTATGCCTGGCACCGCCTCTTTGGACGTCCCTTTGGCGTCTACGGTACGCTTCCCTTCACTTACGTCGCCTATCTGATGGAGGACCTGTGGGAGGGCAAGCTTAACGATCCGAAGCGCAAGCAAGCACGTCGAGAGATCTGGCCGGCTTATCACCCCGACCCCATGCGCGCCCTCGAGCGCGGCAGGGCAGACTGGGCCAAGGTGCTCGGAGCTTTTACAGCGTCCGGCTTCATCCATGCTGTCTCGGAACGCGCTGCACTCGGCGGAAGAATTGCTGTGCCCGTCACCAACATCTGGCTCGAAAGGGCCCATGCCAGGGGTATGGGCCATGAACTTCGTGCACACCCCAGCTTGGCAGCTCTAGGTATCTTCAAGTGGAGCCCGCTGCAGTTCGTACCGCCCATCTCGGGCGCGGGCGAGTTCAGCTTCTTCTTCCTCAACGGTGTCGCCGTAGTCGTAGAGGGAGCAGTGGCGCGGTACGTCGAAAAGACGAGGAAACGCTCCAGCGTCGACGACAAGTACTTTAGCATGTGGTACGACCGCCCCATCTCGATCGTCTGGACGCTCACAGTGCTGCTGTTTACCGGGCAGGCGTTTGTGGAAGGCTGGATCCGCAGCGGCATCAGCAGAGAGATCGCGCTCGTCCTTAGTTGATCGAGGGCTACCAAAAATGTAGTAAGAGACATTGTATGTGTGCTTGATGTACGCTCGCCTCGTTGTAATTGCATTCGCATCCTGATACCGTGACCATCGCCAAGCATGTGCAGTCTGAGAAGACCTACCCGACATGATAGTGGCATGACGATGTGTCGATTTTTGGACCCTTGAATTTTTGGGCCGGATTTTTTGCCCTCCAAAACGCCGAAGAAGAAAGTGGCATCTCATTTTCTTGCAATCTGGTCCACCTTCTTCCAACATTCCAGGCTCATCGTGCCTCTGCTTCATCTCCCGGGCTTCCGGCATACAAGGCAGCATCAATGTCGGAGAACATTGCCGCGTCGCTCTTCACTGCATCGACTGACCTGTGTGCTGACTCGGTCGAGTCGGTGCCAGGATATCGCGGCCTGTTCGCGCTGGCCACCTATCAGGTCGACAAGCACGAGCAGGAACAGGCACAAACAGCCTCATCCTCTTCTGCGGCGAAGCAACCTGACTCAACACATGCAGATAAGGACGAAGATGAGGAGAAGCAAGACCAGGCAAACGCTTCGACCAGCCCGGCGTATACCCGACGTGGAACGTGCAGCCTGTACTCCGCCGGTTCGGACCTCGAGACGCGCGGTCAAGTCCGATGCAGCAAGACAGACATGATCGAGACGCCAGCTATTCTAGACACGAAGTGGTCACTCACACGGTCTGCTCTCTCAGAAGCTCCGCACGGTGATGCTCGCAGGATACTTGGCATTGCCAATGCGAAAGGGCAGGTGACACTGCATCTCCTTAGCCATCTCACGACTGGAGTTTCATCCTCGGAAGCGCGATTGCAGTCGCTCGGGGAACTGCACTTCAACGACCGCAGCGCGCTTTGTCTTAGTCTGGACTTCTCCGACCGTCGAGGTGGCTTTGCAGGAGGATACAACATGAACGAGCTTGCGAGCGATACCTCGCTCATCGTTTCGCAGAGCGACGGATCGCTTGCATACCTTCCCAGCCTCGAGCTTGCATTGAGCTCCGTCGATTCTGTCGATGGTCTCGAGCTTGCATTGAGCTCCGTCGATTCTGTCGATGGTCTC
>AWNI01000009.1:801436-832371 GCA_000517465.1 Moesziomyces aphidis | reverse complement strand
GTCGATTCTGTCGATGGTCTCGAGCTTGCATTGAGCTCCGTCGATTCTGTCGATGGTCTCAGTCACAACTTTCAGCAAGCATCACTGGAGCAGACCTCAGAGAACGCGGGCTCGGATGCGGGCAGCGATGACTGGGACCGAACGAGCGAGGACGAGCGGGTGGCCGCTCTGGAAGCTGCGCACCTTGCGCTCAACTCGGCCTTTGCGTCCAAACCGCGCGGCCTGACGACGTGGCAGGCGCACGACTTTGAAGCGTGGATCGCGGGTTTCGACTGCTTCACGCCAACCACGGTGTGGTCTGGAGGCGATGATCTAAGCCTCAAAGGCTGGGATTTGCGTTCTGGCGGTCCCACACCGAGCAAGGGTGCATCGCCGACGTTCACTTGCACAAAACCGTTCGATGGCGGGGTTACGAGCTTGCAGTCGCATCATCTAAGGCAACACTTATGGGCCGTGGGGAGCTACGACTCGCGCGTGCGGCTGTTCGATGCACGCATGCCCGCACGTCCACTCAGCGAAACCGACGTTGGTGGCGGCGTTTGGCGAATCAAGTGGCATCCAAGCCAGCCAGACAAGCTCCTGGTTGCCTGCATGCACGACGGCTTCAAAGTGCTCAGCCTGACCGACTTGACTCAAGACGATCCACAGCCGCCCGAGCTCAGAGGCAAGGAGTTCGAGATCGTTACGCGCTTTGACGAGCACAAGAGCCTCGCCTACGGCTGCGACTGGGACCGTGCCGCAGAGTCCGCGCCGGGAGAGGGGCACAAGGTGTACAGCTGCTCGTTCTACGATGC
The DNA here is from genome assembly GCA_000517465.1 of Moesziomyces aphidis. NCBI lineage: Eukaryota > Fungi > Basidiomycota > Ustilaginomycetes > Ustilaginales > Ustilaginaceae > Moesziomyces > Moesziomyces aphidis. The sequence continues at coordinate 831,577 of AWNI01000009.1, read as the reverse complement.
TACTATGCACATCTGGGACGGCCTCACAAGCTGAACCGCAATGGCACGAACGGCTGCCACTCATCAAGCTTCTTGTTTCTCCAGGACTGGAATGATGCCGTGATAATGTCGTGGTGGTTGCAATGCTGCCGATCAAGGTCGGAATGATGATTTCGAGATGCTGATTGTTGAATGCTAATGTGTTGATAGGAGATGATGCTTGGATGAGAATTGGGAGGGAGCGTGGTTCAGTCTCGAGTCGCCTCTGCGGATGCAATGGTGTGTCTGAGGTCGCGATCCGGGTACCAGGTGCGGATAAAAGTATCATCACCGACCGAGCTGAGCGTTGGACCGTTGGGACCGTTGGCCCACGACACGGCGTTGACCTCTGTATTCCTCTGGTGTCCCTCGGTGAGCACAGTCATACCTCCAGCGTGCGTCGACCTGTGTGCGAAGCCGAGCTCCTCGCACTGGGCGTACTCTCGCTCTTCGAACAGATCCTTCTCCGCCGCACGCTGAGGCTGGCCCATCTGATTCGTGCGATCGAGACGGACGTCCCAGAGCGCAATGTTGCCCGTATTGCAACCCACGGCGAGGAAGCGGTCGTCGAAGAGTGCCATGCGTGAAAACAGCGTGTTCTGGCACTGCACCGGCTCGTACAGCGTTTGCACTCCCGAAGCCACCAGATGCGAGTCGAGGAACGTCGACAGCGGAAGCGCATAGATCTTGCCTCCAGTGCACGAGGCAAAGAGCGATGTGGACGACGAGACGATCTGCGAGAGACCATGCGAACTGCGCAGCCCGACTGATGGCGAAGGACCGAGCATCGACAGATCTGGCGTCTGCCATCCCGCCGAGATAGGTGCATCTGCGGGCAGATCGGCGCCTCGTTTGCCGAGCGATGCGGGTGCAGTGTCTACCCGTGCGACTGGTGTAGCTTCGTGCGATTGGCCGACGTGACGAAGGTCCCAGCACTTGATGATGCCATTGGCCGAGCCACCGCTGAGCAACTTGTGGCCCTGCCCATCCGGCAGGTACGAGAGTGCTGTGACGCCTGCCGGGAGGGACTGCTGAGTGCGCTTCTTGCCTCTCGCTCCGACCACCGCACCGCTACGGGCATGTTTGCGACCTTTGCTAGCCATCGAGTTGTTCTCCCACGTCGTGGCATGAGCTGCATTGATCGTGAGCACCGGCCTGACGCCCACGCTATCCGAATCTTCGTCGAGGCCAGGCGTCTGCGCGCGTGAGCTTGTCCTCGCATCCCAGATACGAATCGTCCCGTCCCTCCCCGCGCTTGCAAAGACCATGCCGCATCCGCCATCGCCGTTCGTGGTCGGATCGTACACGATCGTGCGTGGGCTTCCGCCATGCCCCTCGAACTCGGCGGTGCACTTCTGGTACTCGGTGTCCCAGCTGCGGATGGAAAAGTCGCTCGCGCCCGACAGCAGGCTGCGGTCATCGAACCTCCACACCACCTCGAAGATCGCCGCCGAAGTCGAGGCTTGCCACTGCGGATTTCCCGCAAAGCATTCCGCCGCCGGATCCTGCCAGGGCAGTGTGTTGAGCAGTGTGATGCGGCCCTCGTCGTCTCCGACCGCGAGCCACTGCGCAGACGGATTGACCGAGCGCGACGAGTAGCTGTAGGCTGCACTAATTGGATGAGACAAGATCTCCTCGTCCGCAGTCCGGGGGTTCTGGAACTGGCACGAAGCTGGCGAGACGAATGTTTCGAGATACGGCGTCGAGTCTAAGATCGGCGTGCGTGCGGCGGAGAAGTGTCGAGCGTTGCTGAGAAGGCCGTGTCCGCTATGCAAGCCTTGCCGTGTGCGCAGGCTGAATAGCGAGTTGGAGAGCGTCGGAGCATTGCCGGCGCCTTCCGAAAAGGCGGAAGGTTTGTACTGTGGTAGAGTGTGTCCGGATGCAGCTGTCAAGCTCCTGCGGCTCGGGCTTTCCATCTGTTGCAGCTGCGATCGACTTGCAGATTTTGGAGACGAGGATGGAAGGAACAAGTCACGGTGCCTTTGTTGATGTTGAGAAGGGCTCGCGAGCATATGGCGAGGGCTGTCGTCGCAGCTGTCGAGAATGATCGGTCGCAGTGGAGAAGTGGCGGGTGGCGTGGGCAAGCCGTGTTGTTGACGCTGCTGACTGCGCTGCTTGACGGCCTTGAAGATGCTGAAAGCGCGGGAGGGCGTCACGTTACCGCGCACGACGAAGCCCTTCTGACGCTTGGTGGGAGTGGTTGGGATGGCTGCCGAGTTGGCGGTCATTTGCTTGGATGCTGTGCTCGCCGAGACCGATGATTTCCTCGGACTGGCAGCTTGCTTCTGTTGCCTCGCCTGCGCACGCGGAAAGAAGAGAGTTCGGGCTCCTTCCTCTTCGTCGTCGTATGCGCGAGGCCGAGCCGTCTTCCTCTGTGGGCTGCCGAGGAACGCGGCGGCAGCAGGTCCAGCTTGCAGGCGGAACGTGGATGTGGACGGGCCATTGTCCGCATCACTGTCGGCATCGCTATGGCAGCCGAGGTCATAGTCATGATCCGATGTTGTGTCTTCGTCGGACTGGTCGCCCAGGAAGAGGCGGAGCGACTTTTGTCGTCGCTGTTCGTTTGCGTTGGACCGAGGCGGGATGATGTTGTGCCTTGACGTGCTCGCCAGCACGGACGGCGAAGAGGGTGGCGAGTACATCGTGGCGTGTGGTGCTCGTTCCACGCACAACGAGTGGTCCTCACTGGATGGTCGACAGAGGATGAAGAAGGGAGGTTGGGTGGGGTCTTCTTGCCACCACCGAAACAAGCGAACGGCCAGCTCGGGGTCCACCCTCACCTCAAGAAAAAAGGCTCAGCAGGCTGCAGAGCGTGACGCATATTCTCCACTTCAGCAGCTCTCTACGCGTTCGACGCGTCTTTCCCGATTCGCGCGAGGTGGTCTGTGTAAGATCAGACACGACCACACATCCAAAGCTCGAATTTCTTTGTGGAGGCATTCGGCGCCTGGAAATGCCACGGACCAGGCAGGCACCTTTCGGCTTTTGGGTGGCCAAACTGAAGGCTGAGCTGCTTACCGTATACCGAAGGGGCTTCCAGGTGGCACCCGGAGTGTTGCTCTGGCTTGCACACGACACCTTCTCTCTTCTCGCTCCACCAGGATCTGACTTCACCTCATCTTGCATACAAACACGCTGATGGCTCTTGCTCGATCTAGCCATCAATCCGTACGCCTGCTTCACACCATTTCACCTGTCCGCAAGACACTTCTTGGCACAAGCGCCCTTGTTGCCACTGCAGCCGTCCTCTCTTCGAACGGCTACTTGCCTACGCAGCTTTCAAGTGCTGCTGCTCCCTTTGTGCAGCCCATCACCTCTTCGTTCCGCTCCTTCTCGTCCTCAATCCCTGCCGCTTTCAAGATGGGATCCACTGCTTCGTCCCAGGCCGCTCCTGAGTCGTTCCCCAAAGGCATGTCGAACTCCGAGTGGCGCACCAAGCTCAACCCGGAGCAGTTCCGCATCCTGCGCGAAAAGGGCACCGAGATGGCCGGCACAGGCAAGTACAACAAGCATTACCCCAAGGACGGCGTGTACACCTGCGCAGGCTGCGACTCGCCCCTGTACAAGGCTACGACCAAGTTCGACTCGGGCTGTGGATGGCCTGCCTTCTTCGACGCCATTCCAGGCGCCATCGACCGCCACGTCGACAGCAGCTGGGGAATGGAGAGGATCGAGATCACTTGCAAGTCCTGCGGCGGTCACCTCGGTCACGTTTTCAAGGGCGAGGGATTCAACACGCCCACCAACGAGCGTCACTGCGTAAACAGCGTCTCGATCAACTTTGACAAGGATGACGCCAAGATCTAGATGGCCTACTCGGGCTGTTTGCCTGACTGCTTCCTGATCTCTTCCTTAGTATATGACTGTGTATCGCGCTGCCGCCTTTTAATAATACATCATCCTATAATTCCATGTGATGTTTCAGGGTGCTTTCAGAACAGTGTTGCTTTGGCAGTCATGCAGACGGTGCCGGCTTCGTTGAGCGCCCAGAGCGATGCCTTTCTCCGATCGCTGCCCTCCCACGCGCCTCGTAGCCGGATTCGCTGCTCGACTGTCAGAGGCGAAGTGGCGCGGTACTCGAGTTTTTTTACCTTGCCCGAAGCCTGGTCTGCAGCAGCCGCGACGAGATTCAGTAGCAACGTCGCTGTGAGCGGACCGTGGACCAGGCAGTCTGTTAGCCGATACGGCGAAGAACAGAAAAGGTCAGCTTGATCCTCGATCTCATCAAAGTAGATCGGATAGCGACAACGCACCGGGATGACCTTCCTCGTTGCGACAGTACTCTGGGTCGAGATGAATGCGGTGAGCATTGAATGTCACGGCTGAGTAGCGGAAGAGTGCCGCACGGGTGGCGTAGTAGTCGAAGCCAAAGTCGGACTGCTTCTCCTCCACTGTGAGTCGTGATGGAGAAGTCGAGGGTGTCAGCGCTGGCTCGCTACTTTGCCACGATCGACAAGCACGTTCTTGGCATTGGATCAACCTACCTTCCTCTGCCTTTGGTGCTGCATCGGCGGATGGAGGAACATATCGACGTTGCTCTGCGGGACGCTGCTTTCGATACACATGGCACCTGCGCTCGGTCATGACGACGCCCTCCGGACTCGAATACACGAGCTTCCTCGTGACCAGCACCATCAAGCCTGTCTTCGTACCCTGTTTCGGCTTAACGCTTTCGACTGCGACTTCACAGCGCACCTCTTGGCCGATCTTGAGGTCTCTGCCTTGCTCGAACTCGAATGATCCGCTCGCCCACATACGTTGGTCCAGCCCGCCAGGTGGCCCAAATGTCCTCTCTGTGCCATCGGATCCGAGCGTGGCCTCGCTCAGCAGTGGGTTGAACAGCACCAGCTCGGAGCCTAGCGGCATGGGGCCTCCATGCGAAAGCGCCAGCGCATCTTCGGTGGTGTTCTTCTCGAACAGTTCCCTGGCAGAAGAGGTAACGGAGGCTGTGGCTGCTAGCTTGGGTAGCACAAGCAGTACTTGCCTTGCCTTGTTGAGGTCTGCAGTGTCGTGCATCGTGCTCGTACGTGCCTGCACCGTCCGTGTCCATTCGTCCAAGCTTGTGCTCGAAGATGCCTGCTGTTGAAACACCGACCGAGATGTTGACAACTCTCGAGTACTCGTAAGAGCAGGTGTCCGGGCTCGTACCACCGGCAAAACTAGCCGTAACAGAGTGCGAGACTGCATGCTTGGCAGCATCTTCGGTGTCGTTGGAGACAAGGATGAGGTGGTGAATTGCTCGGTCGGCTTGGGCGACGGGCAGGGGTGGGGGTATCGTGCTCGAGCTCTTCACAGGACCGGCGGTGTGAGCGGGGTTTCACCCCGGCTTATGTTGTGGAGGCCGTAAAGCCGCGTGCGGGGTCACTCAGCGGCCGGCGCATTTACGACGCCTGCAAAAGATATCGAAGTGTTACGCCTCATTTGAGGAACACCAAGAATGCGAGCGTTTTTACTCGAAACGATTGCGCCATTTCGAAGATTGACGTGCATGTGATGCGAGAAGATCGCGGCTCTGGATTGGTTGGCGCTGACGGAAATTGTGGGAGAGTTGGATTGCCGTGCGGTGCTCGCGCAGCTGATAACCTGTAGATGAAGATCGAGCGACGGGAAGTTGAGCCGAACCCGCCAAGCACAACCTGCAGCGCCGCACAGACACACAACCAGGGTCTGGAAATGAGCCGCTGGGAAGGCAGCAGCTCGGAAGAAGAAGCTCTTGGAATTTTGTGAGCGAGTCGCACTCAACCGGGCGGCCGCGGAAGATGGTTCGGGATGCAGGCATTTGCGGTTCTTGTCTCCCGCACACCACACACGGTAACCATCTTTACACATCAACCATGGCGACCAACATCACGTTCCACCCGGGCCACGTCTCGTACGACGAGCGTGCCGAGCTGCTGTCGCAGCAAGGACTCACGATCTGGCTCACCGGACTGTCAGCCTCGGGCAAGTCGACGATCGCCACTGCGCTCGAGCAGCACCTGCTGTCGCTCAAGAAGTCAGCGTACCGTCTTGATGGCGACAATATCCGCTTTGGCCTCAACAAGGACCTCGGCTTCTCGCCCAAAGACCGCGAGGAGAACATCCGTCGCATCTCGGAGGTCTCGCTGCTCTTTGCGTCGTCCACCACGATCACCATCACCTCGTTCATCTCGCCGTACAAGGCGGACCGCGAGATCGCAAGGAAGCTCCACGAGGCGCATGTGCCTAAGCTTCCCTTTGTCGAGGTGTTTGTCGACGCCAGCATCGAGACGTGCGAGAGCCGTGACCCCAAGGGTCTCTACAAGAAGGCCAAGGCCGGCGAGATCAAGGAGTTCACCGGCATCTCGGCACCTTACGAGAAGCCCGAGAACGCCGAGATCCACATCAACGCCGACACAACTTCGATCGAGGACTCGGTCCGCATCATCACCGAGTATCTCCTCAACAAGGGCTACCTCAAGCTCTAAGTGGCCAGAGGGCCCATAGATCAAGCTGCTATCACAAATTGCCATCCCCAGAAAATACAAGCCCCACTTGCTGAACGAAGCTTAGCTTGTCGTTGATGTGCTGTTGCTTGTTTGGCGATTGTGAATACCTTGAGAGTTGAGCTCGCAATCCCTTGGAAAGTGAGCGGCCCATTGCAAAGGTTGCAATTCAAGATTGTGCGTTGCTGAACCGCCCTAACATCCGGAACTCGGCGCAAGGCCCTGACAATCCTGAAGATCGGCTCACATTCAAGATCTGCCGATCCGACGTGGCACTGACCGTCGGTTCCATCGGAAGAGGCAGCGGATACAGAGCGGGTTGAGGATCCGATTCACCAGCGGCTTTGGAGCTGCCCTGCGGAAAGCTGCGAGAAAAGCTAGCGAACTCGCTTGACGTCGCTTGCGACAGGCGGCGAAGCAGCGACCGAATGTGATCTTGAAGCTGCAAAGCATGGTCCGGGTCGCCCTTTTCGGATGCATGTACGCCTCGTACGTCAGACGACGCTGCAGACGCTGCAGGTCAGACAACGGAAGCTGATTGGCGTGCAGTCGCAGCTGCAAAGCTGATCCGCTATGACAACTCCGCAGCCTCGAATAGGAAAGGAAGCTGCAGCACAAAGCGAAGACGCCGTCCAAGCGAACAAAGGGTGGGAATCGGCTTCGTGCCGAGGTGGGAATAGCAGCGGATCGCCCACGGTGAGAATCACTTTGAGAATCCGAGTTGGAGAGAGGTGACAATGGCACTTGGGGTGTGATGGTGTCGGCAATTCCGCTGCGTTCCTGGTCCCGAGCGCAAAGCGTTCCCACGGAAGCGGAACACAGCCGAGCTGATCCTCGATCCGAATTGTATGCGACCGCTGCCCTCGGTGCCGGAGTTGCCCTTTTCAGCATCCAGGATTAAGCGCATCGGTAGCCCGTCTGAATCGAGATGTTCCTCTCAGGTTGTCCGCGTCTTGGGCCAACAGGGCATCGAGAGATTTCTTTCAATTCGAGTGAGGGCGTGCATCCGACGATGCACGGAAATGTGTAGCGCTTCTGCGTTGCCATCGCCCCGGATAGTGTTTCCTCTGGCGTTGGTTCCATTTGCTCCTGGCTCACATCGACGACATATTCAGAGTTCGCATAGCCAAACTTGTCCCGTCGGTCATGTTGGCCGAGTGAAGGCATACAGTGCTGCCTAACATCCATTCCGGTTCCTGAATGTAGCGCAGGAGACCCAAGGCGCAGGCGATATAGCACAAACGACGGAACGCGTGACACTCGCAACGTGCGCAGGAATGGCCTGTGCCTCCCTAGCTCGGCAGCGCGACCGACTTGACTCGGCTGCGCCCAAAGACACCAACCGAAAAGACGCACGCACGCGAGCGTTCCCGTGCCTCCCGAGCAGATCCCCCACGCTTCTCTCAGCTGCCAGCCATCCCGCTGCATACCGCTACACAGGCGGGTCACTTGACGACAACAACACTGCCTGAAAAGTGCACGACTTGAAACTCAGACTTTGACACCGCAGCCTTGCTGTGTGTTGCTAGCCGCCCTACCTACGGTCGCGCAGAAAAGGCAGCAGCGGCACCATCGCATCATGCCTCTGTCTGTGCGCGGCCGGACTTTGGCGAGCGGCGTCGAGAGTTTGTACCCTGCGCCCTGCGCACACTGCGGCCTGTGCATGCCTTATTTTCTTGGCTAGAGTAGCGACGGCGCAATGATGGACGCTCCATATAAACCGTGCGACCTGTTCCTTGAGCACCGTGCCGTATCCCTACGTGCCCCGTCCTCGTTGAACCTTACCTTTCGCCACCCAACACCGCGTTCACTGTCAATATGAAGGTCTTCGCTTCGTTCCTCTTGCTCGTGCTCGCCGCCATCGTGGCCGTCCAGGCCACCCCGCAGCCCAGCCCGCAGCCCACCGCCGCCCCCAAGGTGGAGAAGAGGCAGGCCAGTAAGTAAAGCTCGACCGCAGCTTTCCATTGCTTAGGCGCATGTATTGCAGATGGCTGATGCTTGCCTTGTATGGTGTGTCCGCGTCATCTTGGCCCTATCGCTTGCTAGGCTTTGACCCCTACAACCTCTCGCAGTACACCAACCCCGGTGCGCTGTCTTCGCTGTCCGGCTATATTGCATCGCAGTTTGGTGCTCTCAGCGGCATGTCGCTCGACCCCAGCTACTCTTCGTTCATCGCATCGCAGGAGAGCCAGGCGTACTCGTACCTCTCAATCGCCTCTTCTATCGCTGCGAACGGCGGCGCCAGCAACTCGGACCTCGGCTCGCTTCTTGGCTCGCTCACCGCCACCATGACCGGCAGCACCAACGGCCAGGGCAACACTAGCGCCAACAGCGGCCAGAACAATGGCCAGAGCAACAGTGGATCGGCTGCCGGAGCTTCGGCCACCACATCCAAAGCCGCCAACGCTGCCGTGGGCACCACCGCCCAGCTTCCCGTCTACCTCACCGGCATGGTTGCTTGCACCTTTGTCGCCGCCCTCGCTGGTGCATTTGTCCTCTGAGCGGGAGGTGCTGGACGCAACAGCATTCAGGCATCCCTCGACCGGCGCGCTGTCGCGCAACGAGGCCGTCGACACAACCGAAATCGTGACCTCGTCCTATGTTCGCCGTTGTCGCCAACACTACATTCCGAGGTCTTTGAATGTGAATTTTTGCAACGATGACTGCCTCGAAGAATGGTGAAAGCGGTTTCGCCACTCTAGACCAGGGCGGAGGCCGAGTCAAGTGGCATGTTGTGCGGTTGTCGCCAGATGGAGAAGGGCAGTGCGAAGCTCAAACGGCGTTGAGGCCAGTGATGGGTTCGGGACTCGGAGATGAGCGCGTGCAATTGGCTCAAAAAACCTCAGAGGTAGAAGGCGACAGGTGTTGATTTCAAAGCCTCCACAATTCTCACCTACTCGAACGTCGACCGAGACGCAGACGCAGCATCCGACGAGAGTTTACTCTACGTTGTCCCTCGTTGGAGCTTCGCACCCTCAAAGCCATCAACATCACCTTTAGTCACAGCAACTGCAAGCATGGTAGCTGCTATCACGTCTCGAGCAGCTGCTCGCGTTACACCGCGCCTGCGAGGCGCCCTTGCGGACAGCCACATCGGTTCGCGCGTGATGATCTCGACACGCATCCCAGCTAACCAGGTAGGAAGAGCAAGCTCATCGAAGGTCGCAGTTGCGCCGAAACACCGAGCATCAGGATTCTGCAACACCATTCCACAGGTCACACGTAACTTCAGCTCCTCGTCAAGCCGCCAAGGCAGCTCGTCTGGTCGCACCACGGTCAAGGATCCGGAGCCGCAAACCGGACTCTACTACCATCCTACCGAGATCAGCGTTGCACGCGGACCGGGCGAGGCTGCCGAGACAGTGGAAGGCTGGGCGGTCTCGTTCCTCTCGCAGCCTTCCGCGAACGACGATGCTGCGATCGCCTTCATCCTGCCGACCACATCGTCGTCTTCGCAGGATTCCGAGCCAGCCGACTTTGTGCGGGCCAACCCCGACAGAATACGCATCAATCCAGCAGGTTGGAAGATCATGCACGACGTGCTGAAGAACGAGGTGGTTCCCAACGATGACCTGCTCAAGTTTGAGGCGTCGACGCGAGAGAGCGGCTGGGCGCATCTGACGGACCTCCGGCACCCGCTCATGCCCGGTCGCATCGCTACGCCGGAAAACATCATCGCCTCGGTCGCTTTCACCGACGGCACGCTCAAGGTGGACAGCTACGAGATCAACAACTCGTACAGGCTCGTCACGGGCTACGAGGGCCCCATCCAGATGGCCGACTCTTGGATCGAGAAGCTGCGCAGCCGATTCAAGAAGCTCTAGCTTTGATCCTGTCGCCGCAGATGAGCCGCATCGTCGAAAGCTCACAATGCCGAATGTCATTACCATGCCGATCAGGTGATTGTCTGTGTGCATGGGTATCCACATGCCTCACCTTGATCTGTACGGTCACCGATACCTCGGAAGAACGGCCCGGAGGTTGGTGTGGCCACCAGGAGGCCGCTCCATGCTCCGCGGAATGTCGCCGCCAAGCCTGGCCCGCCGTGTGAACAGGCTCGATGGAGAAGTGAAGCGTTAAATTTATCCATCTGTTAGACCGATATGCACAAGCCGCTTGGCGCGAAGCATCGGTGGTAACCTCGCCCGGATATTCTGACGGAAGCCCAAATGTGCTCTTGCTCTGCCCGCCCGCTGCGAATTTTGTTGCTCTGGCGATGATCAGGCCCGAAAAGGCGCGGAGAAGCATGTCGCTACCCCACATTCCTCCCCGCTTCCACGCAAGACAGGCAAGACAATGCCATTTATTCGCCCCCAGATCCGCTCTCCGCCTCGGACCACTCCGCACGCTGTGTGTGTGTCTGTGTGCGTGTGACAGCATTCCTGTTCATCACAATCACGAGCACAAGTGTGTGGCGACCGATGTTGAGGGTGTGGCTTCCCGTGTGAAATCGAAATCGGTCGCTTGGTCACTCTGAAGCATAGCATGAATCAGAATCCCAGGCTCGCAATCACATCACGCTTGGGATGTGGATGTGCCGATGAATGCGATACGCCGTCGACGATAGAAGCAAGCTGCATCGTCATCCTTGCTGACGCCGCCTGTGATTGCCACGAGCGCCAAGATGACAGCGCTGGGCGCTATTCGGTCGCTTGCATCTGATCACGCGCCTCGCAAGGCGGTGCCCGACCAACACGCGGCGGTCACCATCTGCAAGCGCTGCTGGGCGGGAGCTCCGCACGTAACTCCACACTGCCCAAGTGCGCGTCGCCTTCTTCCCGCGCCTATGTGCGCACCTGTCCTGTCACCGCATGCTCGCAATCTGTCGCCTCCTCCTGTCACAACCGGGACTTTGCAGTGAATCGGCGCGCCGAGCGGTGCAGCTCAGCTCGCATGCTGCTCTTGGAAGCTCAATTCTCCACCTCGAATGCAGCGGGTCGCACTCAGAGCTGCGGTCCATGCACTCGTTCCTCCGTCCGAGGTGTCCACTCGAGCTGAGCTCTCCCGTCGGATCCAAATCCTTATTTAACCCTCGATGCTCACTCCAACGTTGCTTTGACACCCCTAGTGCAAGGGCTGACCCAGCCAACTCTCTTTCTTTCACGACCCTTCGAGCCATTCACGATCCTACCTAGTAACGCTTCCTTTCCGACCATCGACTCTTGTCTCCGTCCATCTTGACGGCGTTCCCTCTCCTGTCTCTCTCGCCCGACGCTCTGGTCACCAGGCCGAGCCAAGCAACCTTGTCCACATGCCCGCCTTCACAGCCTTTGGTGCAGCCGGTTCGGCGCAAAAGCACATCGACCTGCGCTCGGACAATGCCTACATTCAACATGCCTTCGATCTCACCAATGCGGTACTGGAGCGAACGGGGCTGGTGCTCCACCTGCTCGCCCTCACGCTAGCCTTCCTGATCATCAAGTACCACAACCGTGTCATCTTTTCCAAACCGCCAAGGAAGGAGCTCTACTGCCCTCCTGCCCGTCCGCTCATCGGCCACACCTTGGAGGCCATGAGGCGCAACGACAACAGCATCCTCGACTGGTTCCTCGAAACGGGTCGCGAGAACCCCATTGGATTCAGCCTCTCCATCGCCGGCACCGGCACGGGTCAGATGCACGTCGTCCACAGGCCCGAGTACATCGAGTATGTTCAAAAGACCAACTTTGAAAACTTCGAAAAGGGCCTCGAGTTCAAGAAACGCTTCCTCGACCTGCTTGGCCAGAACGGCATCTTCAACTCGGACGGCCACGTCTGGAAAGCGCAGCGCAAGATGGCATCGCACATCTTCTCCGTCTACCAGTTCCGCACCTGGGTCCAGACGGTCGTCCACCGCGAGCTCGACAGTGTCACCGGCATCCTGGACGCTCTGACCGAGGGCAAGTCGGCCGACAACCCTGCCACCTTGCTGCTGCCCGACCTATTCTTCCGATACACGCTGTCGTCGTTTGGCAAGATGGCGTTTGGCGCAGACATCGACTGCCTCAGTGCCGACCCGAGCTGCCTGCACCAGGAGGTCGAGTTCTCCACCGCCTTTGACTTTGTCCAGATGGTCATTGACAAGCGATTCCGTCTGCCCTTCTGGCAGATCATCGAACGCTTTTCGTCCGAAGGCAGGAAGGCCGCCAAGATGGTCAAGAAGATCAACGACTTTTCCGTCACCATCATCGAGGAGCGTCTGCGCGAGCGGGCCGCGGGTATCCAGAAGGAGAAGAAGTCTTCGGACGGCAAGGAGGGCAAGGATCTGCTCGATTTATTCATGGATGTCACGACGGATCGCGACGACCTCATCTCGGTGGTGCTCAACTTTATCATTGCCGGTCGCGACACCACCGCCCAGGGCCTCTCGTGGCTCTTCTACGAGCTCATGAAGCAGCCCCAGTACGTGGATGAGATCCGCAAGGAGGTGCGCGATGTTCTCGGCGAGGCAGACGGAAGCATCCGCAAGCTCGACTACGACACCGCCAAGGACCTCGTCTTCACCCAGGCCTGCTTCAACGAAGCCATCCGTCTGCATCCGCCGGTTCCCAAGAACGGCAAGCGCGCCATCAAGGACGACGTGATCATCCCACAGGGACCCACGGCCGCTGGCCTTCCGCCGATCAAGATCTACGCCGGCGAGCTGCTCTCGTGGTCCGACTGGGTCATCGCGAGGAACCCGGATGTGTGGGGTCCCGACTGCTGCGAGTTCAACCCGTACCGATTCATCGAAACGAGCAAGGCGGCCGACGGCACCGAGACGCGCAGTCTCAAGAACTACGGCCAGTGGAAGTTCCACGTCTTCAACGGAGGCCCGCGCCTGTGCCTCGGCATGACGCTCGCCAACTACGAGGCGCTCAGCATGGTCGCCGCCGTCATCGACCGATACCACTTTGGCTGGGGCACCAAGGCACAGGGACAGCAGGCGGACTGGCCGCTCAGGTATCTGACCTCCGTCACGCACCCGTGCCAGATGTACACGGCCACCGTGGTCCGACGCGAGGAGGCGGTGTAGCTGTCCAAATTCTCGACACGAGTTTCTTTATTTCGTCCGTTCGCAACTTTTCCATTTGGCTGAATTCCATTGCCTGTGGCTGCTGTGGCGTCACTTCTCGGATCTGTCTTCGGACATTTGCCGATAGCGAGACGGCGTTATGGGTGGTGGTGGTGTAAATCGTAGCTTCGGCACTCGGGTACCGAAGGGTTGGCGGGGGCCGGCGTTGTGAACCAACCGACCGGATTGGTGGGACCGAAGCTTGCGTTGTATTGGCGGCAACGGCTATCGGTTTGACGGAGCGTGGGGTGGGCAATTGGGTGCGGACGATTTGAGCGAGCGCGGGGGAATTGGCTCGGCGACGGTGAATTTGGTTGCCGATGCAGCGCAAACACACCGATCCTCGCCGACCAAGAAAAAAACGCGGGGAGAGAGTTTGGCCGCGGCGAACTTTCTCCCACTGTTCGCTGCGACGTTGTTGGAGTCCATCCACGCCGGGCGGATCGTATGCCTGGGGCTCGGCACTATGTGGAGATGCTCCGACGTCGAGGCCGGTGAACTTTGCGGCCGGCGTCCCGACCCGCCTAGACCTCCCTCGTGATGCGACCTCCGTGTTTGTACCCCCACACAAGCACAACACGAATGTATATATACTTCACGCTCACCTTGTTTGTCGGATCGGTCATCATATCTCCACTATAACGATCATCATGTTGGCAAGGACGCTGCTTCGCTCTCACGTGCGCCCCGTGGGGCTCTCGGCACAGGCGCTTGCCCCAGCACGCACATTCAGCACTTCGCCACGCTACTTGAAGCCTGCAGTGGAGACGATCTCGTCCAGCACGCCATCGCCACCACCTCCCACTATGAAGGCGGGCAAGGGGGAGGGTACTATCGCTTCTGTCTTCGCCACGCTTTCAGGGGGCACATTGGAAGACGCACTTCCGGACCGCTTTGCCGACCTTAAGCGCTCCCTGGTCACATCGCCCTCGCACGCAGAACACCTTCAGACGACTTGGCGCAGCGTCCTCTCTGCACTGTCCGCCCGCGTTGCCGAGACGGAGCGTCTTGGCGGAGACAGCATTCCGGAAGTCACGTTTCCCTCTACTTCGGATGTTGGCCCGCTGCAGAGCTGGACGGACGCATCAACGTATGAGGCGATCCAACAACGCGGTGTTGCGGTGATCCGCAACGTGATCCCCTCGGAACAGGTGCTTGCGTGGAAGGAGGACATCAAGGCGTACGCGGCCAGGAACAATGCCAAGGGCTTCCCGGACGACAACCCGCAGGTGTACGAGCTCTACTGGACTCCCGCACAGCAGGCAGCGCGCACCCATCCCAACCTGCTCACCACCTCAGAACGATTCCTGCAGCTCTTCCACCAGCCGGCGTCCAACTCTGCGCTGGGCGTCGACACAACAGCTGTGCTGGGCCAGCCACTGAACTACTGCGACCGACTCAGGATCCGACAGCCTGGCGACGCCAAGTTCGCGCTGGGCGCACACATTGATGGAGGAGGCGTGGAGAGGTGGGAGTGCGACAACTTCCGCGGGCTGTGGAGTTCTATCCTGCAAGAGAAGGGGGATTGGACCAAGCATGATCCGTGGTCGCTTGGTGCCAATGGCGAGAGGATGACTGCCAAGACGGATATGTACGATGGGCCTGGGCAGTGTGCGGTGTTTCGGCCGCTGCAGGGGTGGTTGTCCATGTCGACAACGCGTGCAGGCGAGGGAACGCTCAAGGTCCTGCCGTTCCTGCGCGAGTCGACGGCGTACATTGTGCTGCGGCCCTTCTTTCAGCCCCTCATCCCTCGCGCACAATGCAGCACCGAAGCGCAGTTCCTGCACGCCGACAACTGGGTGCTCGATACCACCTCGCGTCGATTCCCGGGTTGCAGCTTGGGGCACAACATCGAGTTGTCCTCCACGACGCATCCGCACCTGGCGCTCGACAAGACCATGATCAGCATTCCGCACGTCAATCCCGGAGACATGGTGCTGTGGCACTGCGACGCCGTCCACTCGGTCGAAAACACCCACCGCGGCAAGTCCGACAGCAGCGTCCTCTACATCCCCGCCATCCCCACCACAAAGGTCAACTGGTCCTACATCATGAACCAGCGCCAGTGCTTCGAACGAGGTGTTCCCCCTCCCGACTTCCCGGGTGGAAAGGGCGAGTCGGACGCACACGGCAGAGCTATCCCGGACCAGGTGGCGGGTCAAAAGGCTCGCACAAGCCTCGGCCTCGCAAAGTTCAACCTCGACGCCGCAACTTCTGCCCCCGAACGCGCCCTCCTCGAGTGGTGCAACTCGCAGCTCTAACTTCTTCAATCTGTACTGTAACCGTGTTGGAATTGCATTGGTCTGGCGTCTACCAGACTACAAGCGAGAGGACTAATACATGTGTAAGGGGCTAGCGAGTGATGTCGTGGAGACGGGCATCGTAGACGTTGGGCATGTGGCACGAGAGCATGTTTCGGGAAAAGATGATTTGGCCAAACACCTTCTTGAGCGCCTCCTTATCGTCCTTGACCCTAAACAGGCGCTGCTTCTTGTGCGTCTCGCCCTCTTCGGAGAGGAGGTCGGCGCCACTAGTGAGGGCGTAGAGCACCTTGCCGGGAGGGAAGAGGTGGGTGTTGTGCATATTCGCCTCGAGCGTCTTCCTGAGCACGAGCATCTCGTGTTCCGTCTCCTTGCTGGCTACCTCCTGCATGCGGCCGGACTGGTACTCGAAGGCGCGCTTCATGAGCGCATTCATGGTCCCATCGCCGTGTGCAGCCATCTTGTCTTGGTAGCACAACCACGCGCTTCCGTTGCGGATATCCTGGATCGAACCCAGGGACAGGCGGCAGACGAGATCGTACGAGTAGGTGAACGAGGTGATGATCGAGCTCACCTTCTTTCCGAGCGCCGCACTTGTCACACACGGCACAGCAAAGCAGTACGCGTGCAGTCGACGCCCCGCAGGCAGGCGGGATGAAGCCGTGGTGAGCCCCGTCGTTGGATCGGCCCACATCATGGCAAGCACGGATGCCACGCCTGCGCCAAGCGAGTGACCCGTGATGTCGATCGAGTAGCCCGGGTTTGCCGCCAGCGCCGCACCCACCGAGCGATGCACCGCGCGTCCGGGCGCACCGATCTCCTGCGCCGTAATGTACATGCCCTCGTGGCACAGGTCCTGTACAGCATCATCCACGAAAATACCGCGGCGCCCGGGTGCCTCTGCTTCCGTCGCCGTCACCACCTTCTTGTCGATGCTCGCTTGGACGCTGGTGTCGAAGCGGAACGCCACCGACTCGCACGTCAGATCGGCTGCCACATCGCCCACCGACAGCGTACCTCGCAGCACCAGGATGATCGTCTTGCGCGGGTGGTCCGTCACCACGTAGAAGCGCGGCTTGCTCGGACGCGCCTTTTGGTTCGGATTGTGCGGCGGACGTTGTGACGCCGAAGCGTGATCCTCGTCGTACTGGCCATGCGCCGCAGCACCGCGCTCGAGATTCGCAGTGTGGTGGAAAAGGTCTTCATCGTGCGTGCCCGAAATCACGTCCCACAGGTTGTACGATGAAGCATGGCCGTTGGTGGCTGCGGCAGCTGCCTGCGGCGGCGTTGCAGCATCCCCATCGTCTTCGTCGTCCGAAAGCTCCATTTGGGCCGCAGCTTCGAGGAACTCGGCCTGGTCCTTGCGCATCAACTCGTCCTCGGCTGAGAAGATGACCCCGTTGGCACTAGGGGCCCGAGCATCGATCTGGCCGCTCGTACTTTGGCCACCCTGAGGCATCGAATTGAGCCAGTAAAGCGCCATGCCACCATACACGCCCAGCACGAGCTTCGAGTAGCGCTGCAAGTTATGCACCGCCTCTGCATCCGACAGTGGCCTAGCGGGCTCGTCTGACAGCGTAGAGCCCGGCAGCCTCGCACTCGACCCGTCCCTGTGGCCGATCTCGGCACCAATGACGCTACCAGCATCGCCGGAGAGGGTCTGATTCGACGTGATCCTGACATCCGACTGTCCTGACTGGGCGGCGTCGGCGGACTGTTCGGCTTGAGCGCCTGCCGTGATGGGGACAAGCGGTGCTGCGGTGACATTGACATGGTGCGTCTGCTTGAGCGCCTCGACGTCGCTCTTGAGTTTGTCGGTATCGATCTCGTCCAGGCCCTGTAGGATGCGGGTCTCCTGGAACTTGCGCGTAACGAGCTGGATCGAGACCCAGGTGGTGAGCGCCTTGATGAGGCCGACGATCGAGTAGGCCGGGATACCGCCTGGCGGCAGCGAGTCGTCCTCAGCATTCCACTCGCGCTTGACGAGCTTGGAGAACTCGAGCAAGCTGCGCAGCACCTCGGAGCCAAGCGAGCGGCGAACGCCTTCAACTCCCGATGAGGCTGCACCGAGGCCTGCGCTGGTAACTGCGCTCGTGAGGTCGATGCCGCCGACGGCAACAAGTGAGATAGTGTCAAAGAAACTTGCAATGCCCGAATGAGCGACCTGGGCGATGGAAGGTGTTCCTGACGTGTCGCCGGGTGCTGTGCCGGTCAGGGCACCGTCCGCTAGGAGCGCGGGAACGGCCACGAGCCCCTGGGTGACGCGCTTGGCAACGTTGAGGCCGAATGCGGTGGCGGTGCGCGCAAAATTGAAGTAGGCAGAGGTGGCCGCGTTTGCGGCTCCAAGACCCGAGGCCGAGTGGCCCAGCACTCCCTGCCAGTCTACAGGGTTGCCACCGCCAACAACGACGCCTGCATCTCCAGGCACAGCTTCGTTGGCCGGTTCGTAGGTCGAAGCTGCATCGTCATCGGCCTCCGAGTCAGGAATCGAAAGCGCCGCTTCGTTCAGGCTGGCTGCCTCTTGACGCTCTTCCTCGACCTCCTGCTTCTCTTGCGGCGACAGAGGCTCCTGTACGGGAACGCTCTGGGCCTCAGCTGGCGTTCGGGTTGGTTCGACTGGTTCGTTGACACCATCGAAAGATCCTGGCGGTTGCGGATTCATCTTTGCTCCGATCTACAAGGATGGTGATAGTGGGTCGGAAGGAAGATGCAACAGCGAAGGGGGCATCTATTCATGTCTCTGTGCGAAGAAAGAGCTGCGACCCTCCAGAAGGGGTGATGCGGAGGATGAGCGTGAATGGGAGGACACGGACAACGACGCGTGGCTGCTCTGTCCCACAGCGAAAATGGCCGACATGCAGGGTCTGATGGAGCGGCGCTTTTTTGGGGATGTGGAGGCGTTCTCACGCGCAAACTGCGGAGAGGCACTCCCGCCTCCGCCAACTGTGGCAAAACAAAAACAAAACGCTCAAGCTCAGGCTTTCCCGCCGGCAGTTTCACTGGAAGGATCGAAGCAAGTACGGATAGCTTCTGATTGAGACAGAGGACAGCAGATGCTGTTGAGCCAGCTCAGCTCATCCAAGCCCAGAAAGCGTCGACCACCTCCTCGAGCTCGCGCGAGACTCTCTGCACGGCATCGGGATACGCCTCGCCATCGCGGATCTGTCCGAGCGCCTCGGTGTAGATCTTGACCTTGGGCTCGGTGCCCGATGGACGGACGATGACGCGCACATCGCCGAGCATGATCTCCTGCTGCTCCCGCTCAGCCTGCGCATCCACGTGGCTAGGGGGAACGTAGAAGCGCAGCACGTCGTTCTTGGGGATGCTCAAGTCCCCCGCGTCGGCCTTGGCCTGGTCGTACGCCGGGCGCGATTTGAGGTCGTCGACCAGGCTGAAGGTGTACTCCTTGCCGGCCTTGTCGGCGACGCTCTTCTTGCCAGCGTCGAGATCGGCGCGGACTTTGGTCATGACGTCGGTGCCCTTCATGGAGGGGCTGAGCTTGATGATCTTCTGCATGGTGACCGAGAGGCCGACGAGGCGGTGAAGCTCCTCGAGTCGGTCCCAGAGCGTCTTGCCCTCGCGCGCGAGGTCGAAGGCCATCGAGACGATCAAAAGGTACGACGACAGCCCGTCCTTGTCCCAGACCGAGCTTGCGGCCATGTATCCGAGCGCCTCCTCGTAGCCAAAGCCGAAGGAGCCAGTGCCTTCGCGTGCCTCGATGCCACGAGCCACGTTGCCGAGCCACTTGAAGCCGGTCAGCGTCTCGACATGGCGACCTCCCCAGTGACCAGAGAGACGGGCGAGCAGACGGCTAGATACGATAGTGCTCAGCGTCCAAACGCCAGCTGTGCCGCCGTTGGCTTTGGCGGCACGTCGGAGGATCTCGTCGCCGAGCAACGCTCCGAGCTGGTCGCCGGTGAGCGCACGAAGCTTGCCCGTAGCGTCGCGAGCCGAGACGGCCAGTCGGTCCGCATCGGGGTCGTTGACGATGGCCAGGCCCGTCTTCTTCTCTTCCGAGAGGCGGTGGACGAGTTCGAGAGTGGAAAGCTCTTCGGGGTCTGTAGGTGCGAACTCAAACGTGGTCAGTCTGGGCTGAATGTACAAAGTGAGAGGATGCAGGACAAGGTGCACTTACTGGGGAACTCGAGTGTGGGGAACGCTCCGTCGGGCTTCCTCTGCTCTTCCGAGATCCAAAAGTTGACGCCTTCTGTGAGGCCGACTACCTCTTTCGAAAGGCGCTCGATGGACGGCGCGCCCACGCCGTGCAACGGGCTGTATGCGATGCTGATGGGCGCATCTTTGCCGTGCACTGCCTCCGACGCAAAAGTGCCAAGCGCTTGGACGTCCTTGATGTAATCGGTGAGCATCTCGTCGCCGAATTCCTTGATGATGTCCTTCTGTTTGCACTCGTCCAGGCTGGCGAGCGTTGGCGGCTGGGTTTCCTCAGCGATCTTGAGGATCTCATCGGCAATGAGGCCATCGACGGGTGTGTTGATCTGAGTGCCGGCAGGGCCATACACCTTGTATCCGTTGTACTCCTTGGGGTTGTGACTCGCGGTGACCACGATGCCACCGGCCAGACCGAGCTTCTTGACGGCATAGCCGCACATCGGCGTGGGCGTTGGCGTGGGATAGATGCGCGACGGGATGCCGCGGTGTGCAAAGTGCTGAGCAGAAGAGTAGGCGAACTCCTTGCTTCCAAAGCGACCGTCGAAGGCGATCGCAACGCCCTCGCTCTTGGCCTTGGCCTCGTCGCTCTTGAGCAGGTACTCGGCAAGACCGGCGGTGGTCTCGAGGACCGTGAGGAGGTTCATCTTGCTCGGGCCGACTCCCATGACACCGCGCAGGCCGGCGGTGCCAAACTCGAGGCGGCCATTAAAGCATGTCTGCAGCTCCGTGACGTTGTTGCTCTCGATAAGCTCGGCAAGCTGGCGCTTTGTGGACGCGTCCGGGTCCTTGTCGAGCCAGCGCTTGGCCTGTGCGAGAAGATCGGACGACATTTTGCGAGTGCTTAAGTTGGCAAGATCTCGAGATCCGAGTGTGTGTGGGGAAGAAGATGATGCAGAGGCTGAGCAGAGTCGAGGTACTTGTATGTCTGGCGCCAGCTCCACTCTTGCTGCTCAAAAGGTGCGCTCGTGCCAAGATCGGAAGCTCGGACTGCGAAGACTTCGAGCTGATTCTCGGAGATGGCCGCGGACACGTGAGGCGCAGAGTCGGACAATGTCAGTCTGCTCACCCTAACATAGCAGCAGCTGCCTTCGAAGGCTCTAACATCCAAAATATTTTCCGCCCTGGCCTCGCATTCGGCGAAAGCGCCGAGAGGACCGTGGGAGACTGTCCAGGTCCGGAGCTTGAGTCGCCGCCCCGCATGGCTGCAACACAGAGCCTTTTGCTCGAAGGGCACAAAGCTTGGCGGTTGAGCACAGCAACCTGCACGGCACTCACGGCGGGCATTTTGCCGCTGCCTGACGTCCTGAGAAACGCTCAGAGCACATCCGAAGCTTTCGGCTGCCGACTCGGCCCGTCCTAGCTGTGAGCATGAGCCAATGGCTAAACCGGCACCCCGCATGCTTCATTTCGCAAAGCTTGACAGTGGCTGCAACCTGTGAAAGTTTGGCGTGGGGAACTTTGAAGCCGAAGTTCGGACGTGACTCTCGCACCCCGCCCTGACCTGTATGAACCGTGACGGTAGGCAATCGCCTTACTCTCTCTGCGCAGAGAGGTTGCCCGACTTTATAAACCCGTTCGATGTGTTCTGATTGAATCGACATCCTCGTTCCTCCGACCATCGCGTCAGCCCAAAGATGACCGCTGACATGGCCAGCCTAGCTAGAGGATCTATATCTTCCTCATCGTCTGCGTCCACGTCGGGCGATGTGGCTGACGCACCGCGCTCGTATTCGCCCGACGCATCCGATGCGGGTCGAAACAAGGTGGTGGGTGCCTGTTCCAGCTGCCGCAGGTCCAAGGTGCGGTGCGAACACGACGGTACTGCGCCCTGCAAGCGCTGCAAGAACGGCGGCTACGAATGTGCCTTCAAGCCGCGAGAAATGGGAAGCGCATTTCTGCACGACGAGTGGCGCGTCAGGACCGACGAGACGCTCACCAAGCTCGTTTCGGCCATCAATGCGCTGGTGCAGCAGGAGTCGTCGTCGAGCTGGCGCAAGCGCAAAGCAGCAGACGAGGGATGGCGCAACGAGTCGGCGCATGCCAGTCCGGCAGCCGGACCACAGCATGCAAGGGCGGCGGAGTCGACATATGGGATGACGCTCAACGAGTCCATGCTGGGCTACCGCGTGCAGCCACACATAGCGAATGCGTCAACAAGCGCAACGCTCATGGACCACAGGGCTATTTCAGCTTCCCGGCGACCGTCCGCTGTGTTTGGGCTTAATCCTTTGGCGCATCGACCGGAAGTCGTCCTCTCTGGAACGGACGCAATAGCAAGTCGGGACGCAGCACAATGCTCTCCGCGGGCACAGGGCAGCCTGGCGCTTCCTCGCTTTGCTCTCAGCAGTCCGGTTTCGACTACTGCCGCACCAAAGACGGCGTTGCTCTCGCGTTCCAGTCGATATCGCTTCCCAGACGCTAGTCTCGGGAGCAATGATCCGCGCTTGGATGCAGTTCGTCTCGGCATCCTCTCTTCGCACGAAGCACGCTCGCTCTTTTCGCTGTACGCCAAGCGAATCGAGCCGTTCGCATTTGGCTTTCCCGACTTTCCTGCCTCGAGCGAGCTGACACCAGTCCTGCTCTCCGCGATCGCAACGGTTGCCTCGCGGCACTCGCACGCCGACCTACGCGAGCGTCAGCTTCGACTGCGCGCGGATGTCCTTGATCGCACGCTCCCCTACGCACCCACCACGGCCGAGGACGAATTCAACCCCGAAAGCGGGATCGGTACGGAGGAGGTGGTGGGTGCGTGTATCTGGAGTGCCTACGATGCCTCGCCCGATGCGTGGAGGGTGGCTAGAGCCGCGCGGTGGTGGAGTGAAAAGTACAGCTACGAGTCGGGTCCGCACGCCGGGCTGACAGTAGGCGAGATGGTCGCCATCCTTCCGCCAGTGCGACCCGTCAATATGCAGGATCGTGTGAGGGTGTGGCTCGCCGCATTCCTCGCCGAGCTGCACCAGTGCGAGATTCACGACAGGCAGCCCATCATGCAGCTCGTCGACCCTTCGCAGTACGGTCAGGCGCTCACATCGGACTTGCACGCAAGTTCAACTCGATCAACTTCGCCTGGGGGCTTGGGTATGACCAAACAAGATGCGGCACTTGTCTTCTACTGCCGCGTCGCATTCCTCATCACCAAGTCAAGGGGTGTGGGGGATGCAGAAGAGCTGCTCAAGCTCAGTCGAGAGATTACGGGCTGCTGGTACGAAGCGAGAGCCAAGCTCGCCACCGACCCGGATCGAAAAGACGAGTGCGACCATACGATTGACCTTCACCATGCGCTCGCCAAGGCACGGACGCTAATCATGGCATGTAGAGCGTTTGAGACGCGCTGCACTGGAGCTGCGACGCCAGAACAGGCAAGTACGGCTACAGCCTTGCACATATCGTGTGCACAGCAGTGCCAGAGCGCGTGCATGGACGTCCTTAGGCTCCTCGTTGCACCCAGAGCAGGACTAGTGGGCAGCTTGGCGGTTTTGCCTCTGATTTACCATCACTGGATAACGGGATGCCTGGTGTTTTTGCTGCAGTTATGCGAGCCGGATCGTCAATTTTACCGACTGGGTCTGCTCGCTGAGGGTCAGCTGGAAGATGTCTTGCGCACAGTCGACGGCTTTGTCCAGCAGTACGTCGGCGAGCTGACACAGTGCACCTCGTCAGTTCCCATCGAAGGGCAAGAGGAACAACACGCGCACGAAGCGGTCCACCATCCTGCTCTCGAGCCGGCGCTGGCTATTGCCGAGCTTCTAGCTGGCGTGCGGGCCACAGCCTAGCTTCTTCATCTTGTATTTGTATGTTTGCAACCACACCTGTTTGCCGTTTGCCAGGCAAGCCGTTTCGAAGTGCGAGTGCACAGTGTTCGAAAGATAAGAATGAACAAAAGGAAGGGGTTCGATTGGGGGTATGATATACAAGGATGATTCTGAAAGTACTGAAAGGGGGAAGAAAGGACCTAATTGATGGAACCGTTTACCACGGGGCTGCCACCAGACGAAGGGGACTTTTTGTGGCCGTGAAGACCATAGAGTTTTTCGATTTCCTCCTGGGCACGCTCGATGCCCTTGAAGTACCTGACGGTGCGTACGCGAAGCTCGGAAGTGGCGTCCTCGTCCGAGACGAGGAGGGCGTTGGGATGGAGCTGGATGCACGAGACGGTGTTCATGTGGTTGACGCCCTCTTCGACGCACTTTGCGAGCGCATGAGCCTTGTGCTGTCCGACAATGATGACCAAGATCTCGCGTGCATCCATGACCGTCTGGACACCGACGGTGAGCGCCATGCGGGGTACCTTGAGCGGGTCGTTGTCGAAGAAGCGCGAGTTGTCGAGCACAGTGTCGTAGGCAAGGGTCTTGATGCGCGTGCGCGATGCGAGCGACGAACCGGGCTCGTTGAACGCAATGTGGCCGTCGGAGCCGACACCAGCCATGAAGAGGTCGATACCGCCTACGGCCTGGATCTTGGCCTCGTAGTCGTTGCACTCGGCCACGAGGTCTGGCGCATTGCCGTCGAGGATGTGCACGTTCTGGGGCTGGATGTCGATGTGGCTGAAGAAGTTGTTCCACATGAAGGAATGGTACGACTCGGGGTGCGACTTGGGCAGCGAGACGTACTCGTCCATGTTGAAGGTGATGACGTTCTTGAAAGAGATGCGCCCCTCGCGGTGGATCTGGATGAGCGTCTTGTACGTCTCGAGCGGCGAGGAGCCGGTGGGACAGCCCAGCACGAACGGTCGGTCGGTCACCTCAAAGTGCGCATTGATGCGCTTGGCGACGTATTCGGCCACCTGTTGCGGCGATCCAATCCTTCTGCTGTCAGCGATCTTGCCTCTTGGTATGGCTTTTGAGTCCGGAAGGAGGGAAGCTCGGCACTTACGTATTTGCCGACGGCGGCCTTGTCGTCTCGGATGATGTAGCGCATTTTGGTCTGGTGAAGCAGAGCTGATGAGGTGAAGGCAGAGCAGAAGGTGACAGAGCAGAGGAACGAAGCGCAAGGCAGGCTCAAACGGACTCAAACACTATATACGAAGACCCTCTCTGCACGGCCCGTCGGCTCTCGAACCAGGCCAAGTCAAATCAGATACCGAGCTCAACGGAAATGCGATTACGTTTGTGGCCGGCTGTGGCGGCAGGCGAAAGTGCAGGGAGACAAGCTTCAAGAATGAGCCGGAGGGCCGAGCACGAGGCCGGGACCGGATGGTTGGAGCGCAAAGGAGGGCCGGGAGGACGTGGATGCGGGGGTTCTTTGGCGCGGCAGAGTCTGACAGGCGCTGGCGCAGTGGGATTTGGCAAAGAGAGCTCGGCGCCTCGGCGTGCTCGGACCGACGAGCGAGGGTTGACCGGTTTGGAGTGGCGGCCGGGCGGCCAAGGCTGCTCGGCGCGAACGGCCAACTCTTTTTCGGCGCTGCGCGTGAGCTGTGTGGCTCTTGCATCCGCCGAAAACAGCGAAATCCAAAATTTGGGCGGCGGCGCTGCAGCGGGCGAGCATGCATGACACTCCAACAAGGTTCAGTCAGGGCAGCGTGGGCCCCTCGGCGGATCCACGAGGCTGGAATTCGCCGACCGAGGTGTGACCGTGGGGGATGTGGCAGACGATTTGCCATTGGCTCCTCACTGCGCCGCTAGCCCATGGTACTCTTCGGTAGCGCTAGCATTCTGCGCCACCATCCCGGCAGACGAACGGACATGGCGACGGCGGTCAACACTCTGTCCGGTTGCATCTCTGCGAAAATGAGAGGAAATTGGCATTATTTTCCAGGATAGCTGGCCGGCAGACGGGAGGAGGAGAGGCAGTGAATTTACGTCGGCGGAGGGAGTGAGTGGGGGAGAGGGGGCTCTCTCGCGTCGGTCGCCCGGCCCGCCGATGGACGCCGGGAGCAGCCGCCCGCCAGCGCGAAAATGCAGGCTCGGCGGCCAACAGCGAGATGCACGCCCGCAGCAAATCCAGCCACGGCAAAATAGAACAGCACAGCACAGCTCAGTGCACTGCAATGCAGCACAGCACGGCGCGTGGGGGTGTGGATGTGTGGATGTGTCACCTCCTCGCACCAACCTTTTGCCAACCCCATCCTCGCCCGGCCATCTTTTCGCCATCTCTCCTTTCGCCTTCACCATCGGCACTCGCTCCTTCCCTGTGCACAGCGGGTTCGATAACGCACGCGTACAACCCTCGCCCATCTCATCTCGGCCCCCTCGGCCCCTTCTCCATCGAACCCATCGGCCATCTCTCTCCGGACCGCTCGCCCCTCTTCGCATCCGCCCCGTGCCATCTCCGTCGATCTTTCCTCCTGCCGCCGACTCTTGGCGCGGCCTTTTCGTGCGTGGCCTCCGCAGGTAGCGCTCCCTCCCCTCCCTTCCGTCTCGTCACTCTTCTGCACCGGCCGTGTTGCCTTCGCATCACGCTTTGGCCGTCCAACATATCAACCGGCCATCTCGCAGCTTCAACTCTTCTCATCGCCCGCCGTTTCCATCTTGACAATCCAATAACGACACTTCCACGCAGCTCAACAGTACGTCTGTCATCGACTCATCTTGCCGCGACTCCATATCCGCCAACATGGAAGCAGGGCCATCATCATCCGTGCTGCCTCCGCGCTCTGGCGACGTCGTCCTCTGCGTCGATGCCGGCGGCACCAAGACGCTCGCTGTCGCCGCCTCGGTAGACTCCAAGCAGACCTTTGTCGGCCAGGCCGGCTGCGGCAACTGTGCCACGCTCGGGCTCGAGGCCGCCAGCCAAGTCATCCTGCGCGCCGTTCGCGATGCATTGATATCCGCCGGCTTCGGCACCTTCTTCGACCTCATCGAGGCCGGCGAGGCGGAAGGCATCACCACGCCGCCGCTCTCGCTCTCGGACAACGACGCATCTTCCGCCGACGGCGATGGCGAGCTGCACTCGACGCGCCAGCCGTCGTCCAACGTGCGACGTCCGCGCGTGCGCGCCATCTGGATCGGCTCGGCAGGGCTTTCGTCCTCGGCGGTGATCGGCAGCTATCGCCAGCAGCTCTCACAGCTCTTGCAGGAGTACCACCTTGCGGACGACTCGACGCCCATCTGGATCACCAACGATGCCGTGTTGCTTTCGGCGCCCATGCTGCGCGACGCATCCACACAGTCGTGCGTGTGCCTCATCGCAGGTACGGGCAGTGCCGGTTTTGCCTTCCAGCGTACCTCGTCGCCGTCCAAACCCGCGTCAGCACTCGATTCGACACGCGCGCCCAGCTCGAGCGAGAACGAGGATCTGCCCGGTCTGGCGACAGTGAGCAAGACGGGTGGGTGGGGATACCTGCTCGGCGACCGCGGCAGTGGGTGGTCGATAGGGTTGTCGACGATTCAGCTCATGCTCACGCGCGAAGAGCAACGCCAATTCTCCGCGCTGCCGCTCACGCATTTCGAGGCGGCGGTGCTGCGTGCACTCGACGTGTCGACGCCCATCGAGCTGATTTCGGCAGCATACCAGGACCGCGTCTGCGCTTCGGGCGGCAACTTCTTCCATGCCGAAGACGCGCGCAAGCGCTGGCTCGCCGAAACCACACGTGTCGTGTTCGAGTACGCCTTTGACGATCAGGGCCGATCGGGGAGCGAGCTGGCGACGCAGCTGCTCAACCAGGCCGTCGGCGAGTGCATCGACTCGATCGCAAAGCTCTGCTGCCCAGCCGACCGGATCGTGCCGGACAAATCGACGCTCGTGCTGGGTGGCGGGTTGTGGTCCAACCGGTCGTTTTTGGATCTGCTCGTGCAGATGTGGAAGGCACAGGGGAGGCTGCCGTTTAAGAACATTCACGTCGTCAAGAGCCCGGCACACGAGGCGGCGGCTTATCTCGCTCAAAGGTTCCTCGATATCCAGTGCGAGACTGACTAATCCCGCGCAGGCAATGTCAAATCACAATGGACACTGTTCGGAAACAGCTTGTGTGCGTTTGCAAAGCGAGATCGAAAGAATGCTTGACTTTGAGCTACGGATGGAAGTAGGTCGTTTCGCCTACGAGATCCCGGAACGCCTTTTCGATTTGGCCGCTGGGTAGGGCGCGCAGACCCATACTCCCGTGCCTGGTCTCGAACCGCACATGCCTATTCGTTTCCAACGTGTCCCTCAGGTACGCTCTGAGCACTTCTGGCTTACTCAATCTTGCATCATGTGGTCTCGCCTTCGCCTTCCATATTTCATCCCACTCTGGCGTCCTGATCCCCGCTCTGGACCATGGATACTTCCTGGTGATCTTACTGATTGGAGCACCGTGGGCTAGCATGGTGGCGTGTGGTCCAAACCAGACGCGTGTCGCGTCCACTCGCTGCATGTACTCCCGCACATCACCGAACTCGCCCGTCCGCATCACCAGCCCCGCTTGTCTAGGATCCAGCTTGATCGAAGTGCCCTGGCGTGTGGCAGGGCTGTAGATGTGGAACCTGCCAAACGTCGCCAGTGCCTCGTCCAGCGACGACTTGGCAATCCGAGAGCCCCGGTGGGGAAAGACAAAGATCGGTGCGCCAGACATGAAGTACTTGTCGCCAAACTCGGCTGGCACAGCGTCGTGAGATATGGCGCTAGCACGGCTGGGTGTGTAGATGCCGTGTGAGACCTCGTCGAAGTCCAAGCTCGTGCCGGGCCGAAGCTGGGACGCTGCGAAACCTGGCGCTGAGGAACCAGATGCAGCCGCACACGTGAAGAGTGCTGAAATGGCCACGAGCAGTCGAACGACCAGCATCATGGTCTCCATCGTTTGGGCCCTTGCTTGTCGTCGTTGTTTGCGTTCAATGAGTAGTTGCGATGATGAAGGATCAAGAACGCATCCTTGGGCTTTCGAGTCTTTTCTTCATCGCCCACATCGTGCTGACCAAATGAAGAATACTGTGCCCCCACCCACGTTGCGAAGCATCGATACACACCACCCACACCCCACATGCACGCTTGAGATGAAGCATCGCGCCGCGCTCACCCCCAAGTCAATACCGGCCTACACGAGGACATCGTCATCGGACAGCCCCCGATCGGTGCACATCAAGTCGAGGAGGTACGAGTGCTATTGGGCAGTATGATACAGGAAGAGCAACGATGCGATACTGTCTATGGGCAAGCTATAGGGGACGAACAAGGACGTGAAAATGTGCAAGCGAGGGAACCGACTGTAAACTTGGCGGGTTGGCGAAGAAGACCACCTCGCACATATCCAAGTCCCAGTGCTTTTCTACGAATGCGACGATCTCTCTGCAAGCGTTCCTCAAAGCACCGTGCACCTTTGCCTCCGCTTCTTGCTCGCCACACGTGCCTACAAGGCCGTGCAAGTCCGGTACATGCTGCGCATGGTCTTGTAACGAAGGTACGACCAGGCCGTGCTTCGACAGCGATCCGCACAGACCGCGCTTTGCAACCACGGCCCAAGCTGCTTCTTCCACCGCCTTTTCCGTCCCCGCTACCAGACTGCGGTGCAGAATCGGGCGATACGACCAGACGACATTGTGGATCACGTCTGTGGGCACCGAGTAGGGCCAGTCATTGACCAGGATCTGGCACTCGCGACTTGGCTCGAATGAGCCCTTGAAACACGCCGCCGTGTCGCTCTCCGCAGGCGGAGGATCGAGGAGGTAGGATGCTGTGAGGCGTTCGGCAAGAATGAACGACTGTACGGAGCCGTAGGAGAGCTTGACCGAGTCCATCCAGGCGAAGTACTCGCGCAGGTCTTCGGGGTGGCGCGCGAGACGCTGCAGGTTGCCAGTGCTGACGATGGCGACCAGATCGGACCATGTGAATAGCGGCAGCCGCCCAGCTTTGGCGCAGCGAGAAGAAGAGGGTGTTCTCTGGGCAGAGAGTGTGGCGGCGAGGTCGCCTTCGCGTGTGCCGCGAAGGATCAGCTGCGTTGGAGCTGTCGCCGCTCGCGTAGATGAGTACGTCGTCGAGACCATCATCGTGACAGCGCGAGCAGGGTGGTAGTGGTGGCGGTGGTGAAGAGGCAACATACACGGCTCAGAAGCGGAAGCGAACAGACTCAGCTCAGCGAACAATCGGGCTTATCTTCGGAGGCATACGCTGGGCCGCAAGCAAAAGCAGCACGTTTCGGCCAAATGCCTTCTCCCTGCCTGGACCGGGTGCAATTCTCGTCAGCCTTCCGAATGAACGGAAGGCCTTGGCTTGACGCCCAGCCTGGCGCGCGTACTTCGCTGCTCGACGGTTCAAGAGCGCGCTATCGAAGCCGCGTGCAGGCCAG
>AWNI01000009.1:782556-801336 GCA_000517465.1 Moesziomyces aphidis | reverse complement strand
CCCCGCCACCCTCGCCTCACCCTCACCGGTAAGCTCGCTCCCTGCCACGTTCTCTCGGCTGTGCGCAGCTTACCCACCAAGTGTCCTGGCGAGACCGGGAAGTCGCCTCCACACTTGTCTGCTCGAGCGTCGAATGCAAAAGACTGTGCCGCTTCGGCCCTTTCTCCGGGCCTTTGTCCAGCTCGAGCGAGGTACGAGCAGCTTGATTGAATAAAACAATCGCCAGGCCCTCGACCCAGTCGCGCAACCACCACCATCGATTGCAAGGACAACCATGCCAACATCAACAGCAAGCACCTCGAATGGGCGCAGCGACGGGCTGCTGCGCTTCACCAACTGCCAGGCGCTGCTACCGGACGGCACGCTGCCGGCCGACATCACAACCTACTCGCTGCACGTCGACCCAGCGGTCGGCAAGATCATCGATGGCCAGTCGGCGTTCTTCGACGCGCACGCCGCATTTACGCACACGATCGATCTGGAGGGCGACTACCTCGTGCCTGGTTTCATCGATGTGCAGATCAACGGCGGATACGGCGTCGACTTTTCGGAGCTCGATGAAGCTAGCCCGGCCCAGGCGGACAAGAAGTATCTTGCGGGACTCGATCGGTTTGCCACGCGCATCCTCGAGACGGGCGTGACGAGCTTTGTGCCGACGATCATCACGCAGAAATCCGATGCGTACAGAAAGGTTTGTCACCGGCCCACTCACATGCACTGCACAGGGAAGGAAAGCTGACCAAGAGGGTTTGGCTTTGTAGATTCTACCGCTGTTGGCGCCACGTGCTCGAGAGGGGCAGGCAAGCTCGCTGGGGTGGCACTGCGAGGGCCCGTTCCTTTCGCCGCACAAGAAGGGCGCGCATTGCTCGTCGCTCATCCGAATCGCCGCGTCCGGCGTGTCGTCGCTGGAGGAAGTTTACGGCAGTGGTCCAAGCGGGTTGGATATGGATGGTGCAGTGAAGCTGCTCACGCTCGCACCCGAGGTCGAAGGGATCCTCCCATCAATCCCGTCGCTCACCTCGCGCGGGGTGACTGTCTCGATCGGCCACACGGCGAGCGACATCGATACGGCACTTGCAGCCAAGGAAGCGGGGGCACGCTTCATCACGCACCTCTTCAACGCCATGGGAAGCTTCAACCACCGCGACCCGGGTGTCATTGGTCTGCTCGGCGATAGCGAGACGGACCTCGAGACTACGCTGCCCACGTCGCACAGCACACCGCGCAAAGGCGAGCCTGCACGCGCGCCCACGCGCAAACCTCGACCGTACTACGGCCTGATTGCGGATGGTTTTCACTCGCACCCGTGCTCGGTGCGTATGGCCTATTCGGCGCACCCGGCTGGATGCGTATTGGTGTCGGATGCTATGCCCTGGATGGACCCGAACAAGCCCGATGGAGTCTACCCCTGGCGAGACGGTCAGGAGGTCGAGAAACAGGGCAACAAGGTCACACTCAAGGGCACCGATACGCTGGCCGGCAGTGTGGTACCGCTGTCGGACTGCGTGACGAATCTGGCGAGGTATGCGGCCGTACCCCTGCACACCGCGGCGTACTGCGCGTCGAGCACGCCCGCACTGATGCTGGGCATCGCAGACCGAAAGGGATTCCTCCGGCCAGGGTGCGATGCGGATCTCGTCGTCCTAGACAAGCGCACGGGCGAGGTCAAGCAGACCTGGGTCGCTGGAAAGCTCGCCTGGAGCCGGAAATGATCTTGTGCCATGGTGCCTCTTTTCTGTGCCTTGTTTTTTGTAATCATATTTTCCCCATCGCCCCCCACCTCCTCTCTTACTGACTTCGGTCACAGTGCAAGGCTCGACCATCGGCGGCGAGGGCTAGAAACGATATGAAATCGAAGTCAAAACCTGTAAGATTTCAATTGAGGCAAGGTGATGCCACCCATCAGAAAGTGTTCGTACAGCGACTTCAGCTTGAGCATCCCAAGGCTCGTCTTGGGGTCCGTCTTCGTTGCTGCTCGGCTTTATCTTTGATTGACTTCTTGGGTGGCGGGTGCGAGATGGGCTCACGACCTGCGAGACTGGAGCGCCGACCAAAGTGGTGAGATCAAGAGCTGCCAAGCTGGATCTACACTTGCAACAGGCGCACCTCACCGCGCATCCCCACACCCACGACTGCAGACAGTAGCGACATCCGTAGCACGAGTAGATTTACAATTTGAACACTGGATCTAAAAGCAGCAACTAGATTAAAGCGCCCGCGGGATTACTGGAAGACAATGTCGTCGTAGCCGCCGTACTTTGCCTGGACGAGGTCGTACCAGTAGTTGGTCCTCATCCTCCAGGGCCCCGTGGTGGCGGCCTTGGGGAGCTCGTTCTCGGCCTTCTTGACATAGGTCGAGGTGAGGTTGAGCAGGGGGCCTTCGGTGAGCTGGTCGCGGTTCGAGGGCTTGGGCACCGCCATGGACTTGTGGTACTTGTCCATGTGCTTGACGAGTCTGACGACGTACTGTGCGGTGCAGTCCGAGCCGAGCGTCCAGGATGCGTTGGTGTAGCCGATCGAGATGGCGTAGTTGGGCAGGCTCTCCATCATGCAGCCCTTCCAGACAAACAGCTCGTTGGCCTTGACGGGCTTCTTGTCCACCGAGGTCTGGATGTGACCGCCAATGTGGAGCTTGAGGCCGGTGGCGGTGACGATGAGGTCGCAGGGGATGCGCTCGCCGTTCTTGAGGATGATCTCGTTGCTGGTGACCTGGTCAATGTGGCCGGTGGCAATGTGCGCCTTGCCCTCGCGGAGCGTCGTGTAAAAGTCGCCGTCCGGGCAGATGCACAGACGCTGGTCCCACGGGTTGTAGCTCGGCTTGAAGTGAGGGTCGAGCGGGATGTCCTTGGGCAGCTGTGCTTTGGCCATGGTGCGGAGGATGCGCTTGGCGACGCCGGGGAAGGTGCGGAAGATGTGGTAGGATGCGTAGATGCGCAGAATGTTCTTCTGACGGATGAGGAACGCGGCCATCCTGCGCGGCATGACGGCACGCATGACCTTGGCGATGGGGTCGTACTTGTCGAGCGAGACAATGTAGGTGGGCGAGCGCTGGACGAGCGTGACGTCCTTGGCGACGTCGGCCATGGAAGGGATGAGGGTGATGGCGGTGGCGCCCGAGCCGATGACGGCGACGCGCTTGCCGCGGTAGTCGTCCTCGGTGACGTTCCAGAACTGCGGGTGGACGACCTTGCCCTTGAAGTTCTTGATGCCGGGGATGTCGGCCTCGAGGGCGGCGTGGTAGTCGTAGTAGCCGGTGCAGGTGTAGAGGAAGCGCGAGCGGAACTGCTTCTGCTCGCCGTTCTGCTCGGCGGTGACGAACCAGCATCGCTGCTCGGTGGACCAGTCAGCGTTGGTGACGGTGGTCTTGAAGTGGATGTTGGGGGTGATGCCGTTCTCGTCGGCGACCTTGTTGAGGTAGGCGACGATCTCCTTGCCCTCGGCGATGTCGGCACCCGTCCACTCCTTGAAGGCGTAGCCGAAGGTGTGGAGGTCCGAGTCGGAGCGGATGCCGGGATACTTGAAGAGATCCCAGGTGCCGCCTAGGTTCTCTCTACCCTCGAGGATGGCGTACTTCTTGTCTGGCAGCTCATCCTTGATGCGGTAGGCGGCGTTGATGCCCGAGATACCGGCACCGACGATGAGGAAATCGAGCACGTCGGAAGAGTCGTAGTTGATCGAGCCCATGGTGGAGATGCTTGCAGTGGAGCAAGATTCGATGGAAAGGGGAGACGAAGCTTGTGGGGATGGAAGAAGGTTGGAAGGCCGGAGCGACGATTGCAAATATATGTGACGACGACCTTGGATGGGCAGCGTCAGTCGAGGCAGGGTGCGGCGCGGCTGTAAGTTGTCAGAGGGCCAGGGCCAGGGAGCGGTGCATGCATGTGTGATTGCGGCTACCAACGTCTGGCTGAGCGGAGTTGGAGCGAAGGATGCGAGGCGGCGAGCATGTGAGAATGGCGACCTCTGCGTGTGGCGAGGCCTGTGCCCGCAAAGAGGGCACCGCTGGCTCGGCGCCGCGGCGGCTTCGGTGGTTCGCGCGCCGTCTCAGCGCGAGCCAGGCGGAATGACGGATGGCTAAGCGGATGGCTAAGCGGCCTGGAAATTCTCGGCAAAGGCGGAAAAATGGGCGCGCAGCCGCCAGCTTTGCAGCGCAGCCAAGCGGTGACGGAGCCACATTCACTATCGGTTACCACCCCGACAAACTTGGAGCTGAACCCTGATCCAAGTCCGGGGTGCCGTCGCTATGAACATGGCTTAGCCTCGTTGTGGTGATGGCCTGGTGCCGAAGCCGATGTCCTTCTTCTGCTCGCCACAATGTTGCGGACAGACAAACAGTCTCGCTGGAATGAAGTGATTTGCATCCGGAAGCGGAAGTCGATCACGGCTACCAGCGCTTTGGCGCTGTCTCCGTCTCTCTCTTTCACTCTCCCGCCGCGCTGTTTTTGCGGGGTACGAGTCTTCCTCCACCCAGCCGCTTCGCCTCTGCAATTTCACAGCTGCGCCCGAAAATGCGCCCAAATTCGCGGTTACCGCCTTGGCGAATTCTCGTGTGAAACCCGCTTCGAAGGGCACTCTCCCATTCCGGCTCGAGCCTTTTCTCGGCCGCACAGGAACCCCACACACGCGCCGCCGTCTCGGCAGATCACTGCAGCACTGGTGGACACCTGAGCCTCATGGATGGAGGGGGATAAACCGATGTCATATTGCTTCGCATGGCGTATTGTACTAGAGTTTGACGTCGATCAAATCACCCAGAGTCGGGCGTTCCATGTCGGCGGTACTCGACAGCAGACGTCAGGGCGTGGTCGAATGCATGGCGCCAAAGGGCGGATAGCCGTCGACTGCCAAGCTGGCCGAATGCACGTTCCAGTCGAGCTCCTGCACGAAGCCCTCTCCCAAGCTGCCGCCTGTCTCCGGACCCTGATCTTCGTTCGCCTGTCTGTGTGCTGCTGCGCCCCGAACGGTGTCGGTGGGGCTGGGTGGGGCGCCAGGCTGGATGGTGAGCGGTGCAGACTGGCGTACGGCGTCCTTGATCTCAAAGCTGAAGCTGCCCGTAGGCGAAACGGTGGTGGCGCAGCTCGTACGTCGTGCCGTGTGCATTGTGCTGTTGCTAAAGCGAGAAGGCAGCCCTCCCTCCCGACGCGACACTGCCGAGACGGGAACGCTCAGTTCACCCCTTCGAGCGGCTGGCGCTTCGAGGTACACCGAATCGCGACTTGTCGGTCCCACGATGCCGTCGGTCTCGATATAGATCGCTCCATCCGCATCATCGTCTGCAGCGTTACGACGGAGGGCGCTGCGAAAGGTGGTGCCTGCTTTCGACATAGGTCGGAGGGTGGCCGTACTGGGTCGGTCGCGAATGACAAGCTGCGAGCCTTTGCGCGTCATCTCGATCTCGCGACCCTTTGAGCTCGTCGGCCGTCCCTTGGAGCTGTGGGGACGCGACAAAGCCAAAAGCCCTCCTCCTGCAGTAGTGTTGCGGGCTCCTTGGGCGTCGTGATCGAGTGAACTTGATCCCGAGATGGCTGGTTTGCCAAAGCCAGTCGTGCTGGGCGCAGTAAGTGGACGCGTCTTGTCATCTGCGCAGGATCGCGTCGGGGAGAGTTGACGCCTAGGAGTGTCGGGGGAGAGCAAGCCGTCACGGCCACGCGTGCACATCTCAAAGTGCGTCGAAGTGCCCGTGTGGATCTCATGCACCTCGGCGATCGAATCCAGCGGACGAGGCGCTACGATCGTCGGCATCGCCACGCGTCCCGATTCCAACCCTCGCTGACCAGCAGCGGAAGCGACTCCGTTCGATCCGGGTGCAATGGCGTGCGACATGGGCTTTTCGTATGTCAAAGCCGCCGAGGGAGGTGTGATGTTGACCAGCGTCTCGTTCGAATCCGTGTGTGCCGCATAGGGAACAGGAGTTTTGACGGCTGATGCGTAGGCGTGCGCATCTGGGCGGCCGTCCAACGAGTGCAGACGCTGCGACTTGCTCGTAAGCTGGCACGAGTTCTTTTCTTCCGTCTCGCTCGTGCGTCTGCGTCGATAGCGTCGCAAGAGCCACATCACCCCGACGAGCACTGTGGCAATCACAATGACGCTGCTTACCACCGCTACCATGGTGTGGTGCGACCTATCCCCGCCTGCGCTCGGGTCAGCAGGGCCAGCACCCGAGCTCGCCTGCGCGTCAACGGGCGTCGTTCCATTGAAGCTGACGTTGGCCGGCGGAGGAAGTGAAGGCGTTGATCCCTGACCCACTGGAGCAGTAGAGGGGTGAGGTGGGGTGGCCACTTTGGCGCCCGTATGTGCAGGAGCGGACGGAAGCGAGTTGACCGGAGGCGGCGCACCCGAATGGTCTGGTGCAGGCGGCAGATTGGGATCCGACTCTGCGCCAGAATGGTCTGGAGCCGACGGGAGGATGGGATCGGGCGCTGCACCCGGAACGGCAGGCGCGGGTGGCAGCTCCACATCCTCGGACGGCTTGGCAGCATCGATCACGGCGTTCAGCACGTCTTGCTCGGCAAGAGCCGTGTCGTCGCGCTTTATCATCCGCATCCCTCCCGCCGGCTTTGACGACGATCGACCTGCACGGCCTAGACGTGTGCGCCGTGCAGCATGGCGGGATGAGATTTGGGCAAGACGGGCCGGATCGTAGGCACCGCGCTGTCTGCGCTGCTCCGCCAGCATCCTCCTGTAGCCTGCTCGGTTGGCATCTTGCAGTGGCATGATTTTGAGTTGCTGCCTTCAAGATACAGGCGAAAGATTGTGCTTGAACGAATGTAAAGAGCCGAAGCTGTTCGGAGAGATTGTAAGTGCACCTGTGCCTACCAGCAGAACAGGTGGTGTGTTCACGACGAAGTCCTAAAGAGCTACCGCCACATCCTGGCGTCCCGGACGAAGTTCGAGCGTGTGCCCATGGCAACTCGCAAATGCAGTAGGCAGTAGTGTGGTCGGAGGTGCGTGCCATACCGCCCACCGTCCAAGCCACCAACAAGCCCCACCCCACGCCCACCCTCTCCGGGCCGAAGCATCACCCCATTTCATCTCGCACCACCACCACTTTCCGATTTTACACCCACATGACGGCATGGCTTGCCTTGCCGACACCGCACGCAATCAAAGACGGCAAACTTATTTGCATTGCATCCTACGCTAGCTCGCACTTCTAGGCGAGGGTCTTGTTGAAAAAGTCGGCGAGACGCTGGTAGACGTCCTGGAAGTTCTTTTTGTTACCCTCGTCCTTGAGATCAGCCCTGGCAGCTGCCCAGCCGTGGTGGGAGTCGGGGTAGTGCTTGTAGACGCACTGGCTGGCAAAGTCCTTCTTCTGAACCTCCTGCTCGAACGCCTCGACGGCCTTGATGTCCTCGTCCTTGGAGGGGAAGTTGGCCACGGGCACAGTGAGGCCCGTGGCGTCCTTGGGGTCCACCATGGCGGGGTGCACCTGGGCGACCGAGCTGAACTTGGTGCCGGCGCCGCCGTTGAGCACGGAGAACTTGCCGCCCCAGCAGAAGCCCATCAGACCGAGCTTCGAGGCACCGTCCTTCTGGAGGTCGGCAACGACAGCGTCCAGGTCGGGCTTGCGGGCCTGGAAGTCGCCAGCGGCGCCGAAGAAGTCCTGCAGCGCCTGCTTCTTCTCGTCCGTGTTGGGCGGGTAGTACTCCTGCGGGAAGGGCTTGCCGCGGAAGAAGTCGGGCAGGACTACGCGAGCCTTGGTGGCTTCGGCAAGAACGTCGACACCCTGCTTGGTGGTAGGCCAGAGACCGAAGATGTCGTATACGACAACGATCGCCTTCTTGGCATCCTTGGGGCCGGCAACGTACGTGTCCAGACCGCCCAGCTTCAGAGTTTCACCCTTGGGAGAGCTGCGAAGACCAAAATGTGCAAGAGGTCAGCATTACGTAGGTGGAAAAGGCAAGGGTAGATGTCAACTTACTAGTCCGACTGGACAGGAGGGATGGAGCAGCAGGCCTCGTTGGTGTTGTGGGTCGTCATTGTTGTGTGTGTATAGTGTGAGTCTGAGAGGGTTGAGGGGAAGCAGGAAAGCAGTCAGCGCTTGCTGTTGCGTTGGAGTTGGCTGCCATTGCTGACGCCGATGCAGCACGGATTGCATAATATTGGGAGCACGGCGGAACAGCGACGCCGGCAGCCGTTGGGTCGGCAGAGCTTGGGCGTTGCCAAGTGATCACTTACAGAATTATAATCTTCACTCGAGATGGTGTGGAGCGGAATGAAAGAGAATGTCATCTACCAGGTGCGTTTCTATATATGAGGGGCTGCTTAGCCCTGCGCGATCGGACGGGCGCTTCTGATCCCCGCGAGAGGCCGGACCATTCGAAGAAAAAGCTGGCGGCTGGGGCTTACAAACACGGACGCTGTGCAGCTGCTGCGGTCGAAGCTACACTGCAACGCCGAACCTGCGCACCATCTCTGATCTCATGCGGCGTTAAGAACCACGCCCAACCTCCACTTTCGGGCGAAATTCCAGCCATTCTCCTCAAACAGCCCCGCCGCTGAATTCCAACAGCTTCTGCGCACGCACCACGCAGCTAATTTTTTTTTGGGTGTGGATTGCCGACCGCCGCGGTGACGCTGTTTCTGGCCGGTGCAGCGGTTTCCCCATTCGCCGACGACGCACGCAGACATCATTGCTCGGCTCCGACTTCGCTCTCGCCCATGCTGCTTGCCGGCGGTAATGCACTCTCTACAAGAGCTTGGCCCGAGTATCGCCGACTCAGGCACAGACCATGACGACAAAGATCAGGCTTGCATTCAGACTTGACAGATTCGACAAGGCGACGTCTAGTGGGCCTTTTTGGCATCCTCGCGGATCATGTGGGCGGCCTTTTCGCCGACAGCGTAGACGGCCGACTGGATGTGCGACGAGACGTGGATGGGGATGATGGATGCATCGGCAACACGCACGTTGGCGGTACCGTACACCTTGAGCCTTGCATCCACCACGCCGCCCTTTTCGCGGGGCATCATGGAGCAGCTTCCGATCGGATGGTACTCGGTGCTGGTTACATCCTTGGTGAACTCGCGGAAGTCGTCGTCCGAGGTGCATTTCTCCGGATCGGGGTCCTGCCTTGCGACGGTAATGTCCTTGAGTGGAGATGTGGCGGTGATGGTGTCGCAGTACTTGACCGCCTTGGAAAGGATCTCGAGATCGGCGTCGACGCTGAAGTAGTTGGCGTTGATCTTGGGCGGTTGCGCGGGGTCGGATGAGGCAGCGTGGATCGTGCCGCGCGAGAAGGGCTGCTGCAAACACGCCAGGATGCTGTAGTACTCCTGGCCTTCCTCTGGCGCAGAGAAGGTGGCAAAGTAGCCAGGCGTAAAGATGAACTCGGTGAAGGGGCACTTGTCGTCGTCCAGACGCGCAAGCTGCAGCTGCACCGTCTCGCGCACGCCGTTCGAGTACTGGCTCCAGTCGATCTTGTTCACCTCGTCCTTGATCTTGGCAATCTCGTCTGCAGAGAGGTACTGCTTCAGAGGGACGTAGGCGAAGCCCGAGATGATCGACGCAACGATGCCCCGATCGTCGCCGCCGGCCGCGTACTGCTCCATGGCCGCCTTGGCAAAGTCGTCCTGGCGCATCTTGTCCCAGGTGGTGTGGCCCGGCTTGAGCTTGAAGGTGGTGGTGGTGTAGAGATGGTCCTGCACGTTTTCGCCCACGTCGAGCTCGATGCGCTGTTCGATGCCCGCTGCCTTGAGCACGTCCGCCTTGCCGATGCCCGAGAGCTCGAGCAGGTGCGGGCTGTTGATCGTACCGCCGCTCACCACCACCTCCTTGCGAGCCTTGACCGTGTAGGTGGCGCCGCCGACCGAATACTCGACACCCGAGGCGACGAGCTCGCCTGCAGCGTTCTTGGCATCGGCAAAGAGGATCTTGGAGGCAAGGGCGCCGGTGATGACCTTGAGGTTGGAGCGCTTTGCGTTGGGAGCATAGTAGGCGCTGGCCGAGTACGAGCGCACGCCGTTCTTGGGGCACAGGGTACCCGGCGAGACCCAGAAGCCGGCGTTGCTGCCGGCCAGACCGTCCCTGACGTTGGCGAGGCCGAGACTCTTGAGCGCCTCGAACCACGGGCGCTGTGCTTCGGTGTACCACTTGCTGTACGAGGTCTGGACCGGACCGTCGGAGCCGTGAACCTCTTCGTCGTACGTGGCGAGGTGTGCGTCTTGCAGGCCCTTGGACGGCTTTTCGAGCGTGGCGCTCTTGCGCGCAAAGTTGGCAAAGTCGTCCCAGGACCAGCCCGAGTTGCCGAGCTTGCCAATGTCGTCGTACTCGCCCTTGTAGCCGCGCTGCCACACGAGAAAGTTGAGCGCGCTGCTGCCGCCGAGCACCTTGCCGCGCGGCCACGGGTACTTGCGTCCGTTCGAGTGCTGCTGCGGCTCGGTCTCGTAGCACCAGTCGTAGTCCGGGTTCATGGGCGTCTGACCGATGAACGCCGGGTAGTTGATCTTGGGGCACTCGGGACGCCACAGCCCCGCTTCGATCACGCCAACCGACACAGAGGCGTCTTCGGACAGACGCGCAGCCACCGCCAGACCCGCCGTGCCGCCGCCAACGACGACGTAGTCGAACTCGGTGAAATCGTCGGGCTTGACGCCCGTATCGGTGTAGGGAGCTGCCATGATGGATGGAGAATCGAGTGGTTTAAGCAGGATGGGGCTAGGGTACAGGATGGACAAAAGACGGGCAGAGATGGTGCTGGTGACGAGCGCGCCTAGATTTATACCCGAGCGTGGTGGGCGACAGGGTGCGGGACAGCTTGGCGGAAAGGAGGCTGCGGCGGAGCTGGAGCTAGCGGAGTGCCGTAGCTGCGGACACTCAACAGCGAGTGGCGGCGAGTCAATATCCTTGCGCTGCGCAACACCAAGGCATGCATGGGCGCACCGACAGCTTCGGCAATCGGTTGTCGAGCAGTCACGTCAAGCGCAGGCCCGAGCGTCGAGGTGCTTCGAGCGCAACCCGAGGCACTTCCGCATCTTAGGCTCGCTGTCGCTTCCTGCAGCAAGTGAGGCTTTGTGCGCTGCGCAAGCTTCTCCCACCTCCTTGCCTTGTTCACACAGCACTGGCTTGCCTTAGCGCCCGCCAGCCGACGCTCGGATCTACATCCACTCGAGCGCCGTTCAAGCCACCTTGCTCTTCCACGCCTCATTGGTGCCAGAGATGATTCGCATGCGCCGTCCATAAGCTCATCCGAAGCCAGCTTTCAATCTAGCACGGGCCTCCTTGCGCTTCCGACGCGCGCCAAAAGCTGCCGAATTGCACGCGCCCACGGCAATTTAAGCTCTGCTCTCGCGGCGTGCCAAGTTCCACGCAGCCAATCCACGCTGAGACATGCACAGCTGCAGCCGAGCGGGATTCAGCCGCCAAGTCACTCCAACTTACCCCGCGCGACCATGCCAGGGTAGCAGCAGCAGCACTTCTTGCCGCGACTTCCAACCATTGCCTCGACGTTGCCGTGACTGCCTGTCGCAATCAGCATCACCGGTGTTCGTATCTGTTGGTACCATTGTGTCGGCGATCTGTGGCTGAGGAGCGGGACGCCTTTTTTCCCTTTCCCGCGCACTTCATTGCTGGCGCTGGGAATCGTACAGCAGTGCCGCATCCATGAGAACCTGCGCACCGGTCGCACTGCGCAGCCACACAAGGTTAGATGAAGTCAGTTTTCAGGTTCACTCCCACCCATTTCTCATGCAGATCACCGCGCAGCTGTACCCACCAGTCTTCCGGCGACGAATA
The DNA here is from genome assembly GCA_000517465.1 of Moesziomyces aphidis. Taxonomy (NCBI): domain Eukaryota; kingdom Fungi; phylum Basidiomycota; class Ustilaginomycetes; order Ustilaginales; family Ustilaginaceae; genus Moesziomyces; species Moesziomyces aphidis. The sequence goes on along the minus strand of AWNI01000009.1, from coordinate 789,602 downwards.
CTCCCGCGGATTGTGCGAGACGCCGTCCTTGCTCGTGATGAAGACCATCGAGGAAGGGCACACCTTGCTGGTCGAACATGTGTCGTGACCGGCGCCGCTGTAGATGTCCACGCCTGCATCGCTGCCGTAGTTGGCCTCGACTGCCTTGCGCACGCTGTCGATGCAGTCGCGGTGGAACGTGATCGCGGGGCTGTCGAACGTCTCGACCCACTCAAGGCTGCACCCCTTTTCGCTTTCCTCGGCCGCAATGTGCTGCGCCGCCGCTTCGATCTCGCTGCACAGCGCCGCAAGCTTGTGCGTCGAAGGATGTCGAACGTCCAGTGTGAAAAAGACATGGCCCGGGCATGTGTTGACGCTGCCAGGCGAGAGACGCAAGATGCCCTGCATTCCGCCAGAATGCGGAGCACAACAAGGCGTCAGCTAGTATTCCTTGGACTTGCGTCTTCTTGGCATCGGGACTTACCGTGCTTGCGAGGCCTTTGTGCTGCTTGGCGATGCGGTTGCTCTCGACAATGATGCGCGATGCGCATAGCATGGCGTCGGAGCGGGTGTCGAACGGTGTGGATCCGGTGTGGCATTCACGACCGCGCACGTTGATGTCGAACCATTTGTACGCCTGCCCGCCCTGAACGATGCCCACTCTCTTACCCGTCGCTTCCAGGATCGGACCCTGCTCGATATGAAGCTCAAAGTGCGCCGCTAGCGGCGTGGCTTCGTGGCTGCACCGCGTCGATCCGAGGAAGCCGATCTTGGCGAGCTCCGACTTCATCGTGAGCGAAGAGTCCTTCACGTCCTGCAGATTCCATGCCTTCTCCAGCGGCACGTCGTGGCACCACACACCCGATCCGACGATCGACTGTGGGAAGCGTGCGCCCTCCTCATTGGTCCAGTTTACCAGCGCCACAGGGTACTCGGTCTCCACCTTGTGGTCGTTCATCGTGCGCAGCGCTTCCAGTCCGGCCATCACGCCCAGGATGCCGTCGTACCTTCCACCGGTCGGCTGTGTGTCCAGATGACTGCCCATCGCAGTGGGCTTGCCGTCCCTCTTGCCTTTGCGGATCATAAACATGTTGCCCATCTCGTCCACGTCCACCGAACAACCTAGCTTCTCCGCCTCCTTCCACAGCCATCGTCGAGCAGTCGCATCGTCCTCGTCAAGCGTCAGACGCGCCATACCCGTCTCGAATGGTCCGTCGCCGTATCGGTGCGCTGCGCCCCATTCGCACGTCTCGTGCAGTGTCTTCATCATCCGGTCCGCATTGATCTTGAGGCTGCCGGCGGTGTAGCAACGTGCTGCTGCGGGCACACGCAGCGCCAGGCGGCCGATGCCCGAAAGGCTACCCCTAGAGAGTCGTGCAGTGGCGAGCGATCCAGGGATCATCTTGCAGAGTCCAGGTGGTTGCTGAGCGGACACGTTGCGTTGTCGTTCGGCGGCATGGAGATAGGCAGCCCGGTCCGAGAGCAAAGTCGAGTCTGTGCACGATGTCTAGACGCCGGCCAAGTCCCCGAAGACCCTGGTTCGTTTTTGTTAGATCCGCATGCACCAGGGGGATTTCCGGCTTCCGAGCGAAAATTTGGATTTTTGTTGCACTTTCTCCACTCACTTCTTCTTCACCTGCTCAGACGCCGGTCTTCCTCAGCCTCGACACGCTCTTCTACACCAGCTCCATCGACGTTAGCGCCATCATGCGTGCCAAAGCGAAAGAACAGAAGCTGGCTTCAAGAGCATCCTCGTCATCGGAAGCATCTTCGAGTCGGAGCTCCTCGCCTGTTGCCAATCATGGCGACAATCGATACTCGGCCTCTAGCAGCGTCTCTGGAAGTGACGGTGACGTAGATGTCGAGAGCGATGAGGAAGCAAATTCGGACGATGAAGAGTCGATCAAGCAGCCCAACATCGACGCGGAAAAGGCGCGCACCAAGCTGCACCACGTAGCAAAGACGCTGCGCGCGACGGCCAAGAAGACCAAGACGTTCGAGGTGCAGAAGCTCGTCAAGAAGCTCAAAGGCCTCCAAAAGAAGCCTTCGCTCGCCGACCAGGCCAAGCTTGCAGAGGCCGAGCTCGAGGCACTAAAGTCAATCGATATCAACCTGCTCGCAGGCCGTGCGCTCGTCACCAAGATGGTCAAGGCGAAACTCCTGCCCCGCCCGGCCGAGCTCGACGCAGCCACCGACTCGTCTTACCTCTACCTGCCACTGGTGAAAGCAGAAGCGCTTCTGGGCGAGGTCGTTCTGAGCGACCCGGTGGATGCGGATGGAGATAGGGCGCTCGAGCGCGCCAAGGCCAAGATCACCTCCTCCAAGGTGCTGGCGGATGAGGTGGGCAGGTTTGTGGACGAGCTCAAGAAGCTCGCCGGTATCGAGCCCATCGCATCCAAGAAAAAGGATCCAGAGGTGGATGTCAAGGGCAAGGGCAAGGCGGTCGAGCTGGACTCGGACGAAGAGGACGATGAACGCCGCGAGTGGTCGGGGTCGGATGGCGATTCGGACTCGGACGAGGAGCCTATGCGTGCGGGCGCCGAAGACTCGGACGTGGAAGACGATGATGCGGACGAAGAGGAGCTCGTGCGCGTTGGAAAGCAGAAGCTCGCGGCGCTGGGCGACCTTTCGCAGTGGGATGACATGATCGGCAGTGACTCGGGCGCTGAATCGGATTCTGACGACTCGAAGCCTCGCAAAGCACGCAAGCGATCCACTCGCAGCTCGGACGGCAGCAGTGACGATTCGGAAGGAAACGTCTCGTCTGACAGCTCAGCAAGTGATTCCGAATCGAGTGATTCCGACTCGGACTCGGACTCGGACTCGGATTCCGAATCGACTTCCGAATCGGGTTCCTCTGGCGGCGCACGATCGAAGAAGCGCAAAGCCACAAGCAAAGACAAGTCCTCGAAGCGAAGCAAGCGTTCATCGCCAGGCACTTCGGCCTTCCTGCCTTCTCTGTCCACCGGCTTCATTGCCGGGCGTAGTGACGACGAGTGGTCGGATGCCGAGGCGGACCTGGCCGACCGCGATGTGTCCGAACTCAAGAACGGCAAGAAAGAACGCAAGAACAGGATGGGTCAACGCGCGAGGAAGGCGCTGTACGAGAAAAAGTACGGCAAGAACGCCAACCACATCAAGGTGCGCGAAGAACGCAAGGCGGCCAAGCACACCCGGCCTGACCGTCCGACTGGTGCAGGGTCGGGACGCCAACGTCCACCTGCCTTCCAGGCTCCTGCCAAGCGAGACGGTGGATGGGGAGGTCAAGTTGCCCCCCTGCCCAAACAGCCAAAACGTCCTTTCGTCCCGCGCAGTGAACCTCCTCCTCCCGTATCGGCCGCAGCTGCACCTGCCAAACCCGCTCATAGTCAGGAAATGCATCCATCCTGGATCGCCAAACAGAAGCAAAAGGAGCTCATGGCACAGGTCAAACCGGAAGGCAAGAAGATCGTCTTTGATTAACGCTGTCGCAATCGACTTTATTGGTGCATCGTAGCGTGATGGTGAGGCTTAGGAACGACGTTCGGCGATCTTGATGAGGTCTGCGACGACGCCCATGGCGGTGACGTCTGCACCAGCGCCCGAGCCCTGGACGAGCAGGGGGCGGGCAGAGTAGCGCTTTGTGTGGAAGGCGATGATGTTGTCCGAGCCGGACAGCGACGATGCAAACGGATGCGACGCCGGGTATGTCTCGAGCGACGCTTTGATCTCTTTGTTCTTGACGTCGATCACGCCGACGTATCGCAACACCGAGCCGTTGTTGAACGCCTCCTTGTTGAGGCTATCGTAGTCGCCGTCGAATTCGGGCAGGCGCTGAACGTACTCCTCGCCCGAGGCGACATCGGCAAGCGGAGCCGGAGTGAGCGAGTGGGTAGGGACCGAGAGGTAGCCCTTGGGCAGAGCATCCTTGAGCTCTGGCACGAGTCGCGAGAGGATGGCAAGCTTGCGTGCCACGTCCGAACCCGAGAGATCGTCGTTCGGGTGCGGCTCCGTGTATCCGTTCTCCTTGGCAAACTTGACAATGTCCGAGAACTTCTTGTCGCCGCCCTTGGGCGTGGAGAACTCGTTGAAGATGTACGAGAGCGTGCCCGAGAAGACGCCCTCGATCTTTGTGATCTCGTCGCCCGTGTTGACGAGGTCGACGAGCGTCGAGATGATGGGCAGACCAGCGCCGACGGTCGACTCCTGGTAGACAAGCGGGCCCTTGGAGCCAGCCTTGTCGTTGGACTTGTACTTGAGGATATCGTTGTACAGCTCGATGGGGCCAGAGAAGGCCTTCTTGTTGGGCGTGACGACGCTGAGACCCGCGGCGAGGAACTCGGGATAGAAGGCAGCCACCTTCTCGTCGGACGTGTTGTCGACCACGGCGGTATGGCGTCCCGACTCGCGCGTGATCTTCTGCAGCTCGACGACGAGGTCAGGAAGCGCAAGCGCCGAAGTGGGGCTGTTTGCGAGGAGGTTCTTCCAGTCTGCGGAGCCAGAGAGCGAGAGCGGCGAGGTGGGTGTGCTGAGAAGCGTCTTCTTGCTGTTCTGCAGAGCGACGAGGTGGAGCTTGGACGAGAGACCAGCGACGGTGGTGAGCTGCTGGATGACCGACGAGCCGACGAGGCCGACGCCGATGATGGCCACGTTGATTCCCTGGGTTGCCGACATTGTTGGTGTGTGCGTGTAGGTGTGTCTGCGATGAGCGATGGATGGTGTCGAGAAGGAAGACAGCCTTGCACTGTTGGTGTGGGTGAGAGTGGGCCTGCACCGAGTCACAGCGTCGCTGCACCCACCGCACGAGCTGCATAACGTGCTTTTTCGCCCCAAATGCACAAGCCAGCTCCAAGAAAAGGCGCGGAAATTGGCCGAAACACAACCTTCTTACCGCACGAGACAGCCAAGCGACGCAGCCCGGAAGCCGAACGAAGCATGTGGAGTTAAGGGCGCAGTTTCGCAGCAGCCGGTCCGCCCTGAAAGCCGGCTTCCAGAGGCTATCGAGCGAGAAGGACCCTCCGCTGCTTCGGTGAGAGGCCGCGGTGCCTGACATAAGGCGTCGTTGCTGCTTCCTTTGGACCTTCCTACAAGTAGGAGCCCCTCATCCGCAGTTCTTCATCCCGACGTCAACGAACCTAGCTTCACACGTGCATCATGTTCACAGGAATTGGTAGGTACATCGGCTTCACTTCGAACCATCTGGCCAACCATTGACGCTCCTCCTTGCATCAAACCTCTGCAGTCGAGCTTCTGGCTCCCATCATCGACATCTCGCCACAAGATGCGACCAAGTCGGGCGGCGGAGGATACTCGATGACCATCGGCAAGACCGCCACTATCCTGAAGGACTGCCATATTGGCGACAGCATTGCAGTCAACGGCACCTGTCTCACCGTCACCGAATTCGATGCGGACGAGGCCAACCACGGCGGCTACTTCAAGATCGGCGTCGCTCCTGAGACGCTCAAGAAGACCAACCTCGGCGAGCTCAAGGTCGGCGATGGGGTCAACTGCGAGCGCGCCATGGACGCTCACACGCGCTTTGGCGGCCACTTTGTTCAGGGCCACGTCGACACCACCGCCCTCATCCGCTCGGTTGTTCCCAACGGCAACGCACTCACCATCACGCTTCGGCTGCAGCACAAGCCCGAATCTCTTCCGTTGCCCTCGAGTCTGTCCCCCTACCTCATCCCCAAGGGCTACGTCACGCTCGACGGTGCATCGCTCACGCTCATCGAGGTCTCGCCTGCCACGGGCGGGCTGCTTCCGTCCAACTCTACCGCCGGAGACGTGCGAGAGGATGCACAGACACCCAAGAAGGAGATCGTCGAGTTTTCCGTCATGCTCATCGCGCATACGCAGGAAGTCATTGGTCTCAGCAGGAAGAAGCCCGGCGACACGGTTAATGTCGAGCTCGACATGGTCGGCAAGTACGTCCACCGCGCAGTGCTGGGTTCGCTCGAGAGGGATGCCGAGGAGCACGAATCGGCAAACAGCGTGGATGCAGGTCGCAACGTTGTGGGTACCGCTGTGGGCCCGGCTTCGTCACAGGCGCTCGAAGGCATGGTCGAGAGGATAGTCCGCAAGGTCCTCAGCGAGCAAAAGTAGCCTTCCACACAAAACAGTGCACCAAGGCCGAATGTAATAACAAACGACGTCTACACCCACTGCATGCCGATAAGTCACATCCCAGTGTGGTATCGCTGGTGGAAGGGAGGGGCTCGTTCGGCGTACGGAGATACCGGGTCGCGCGCAAGTAGTACGCAACAGGGGGAGACGGAAATCGGTCTGGCAGATACAGGTGGATTGGGCCGGCAGAGGTGGGTTGATGGAATCGCGGACGCCCACAGTGGGGCGAGTGGGGCGCATCACCATACAGGTCACGAAGGCTCGGTTCCCCTCTTTCAATTCGCTTGCATGCAATGATAGCAGCCTAGGTGGGTTCAAGTTGGTAGCTTGTGGGCCGGACCCCGATGTGCACAGCTTTCCGTCTGGCGCTAGGAGCGGTGATCCCTTTGATGCCGTATCCTCTTCATGCCGTATATAATAGCGCCTTGGGATTCTCTTCGCTAGTCTATCCCATTAACTTCGACTGTCTTCCCATTGATTGTCTTCCCATTGATTGTCTCCAACAATGTTTCTCAAACAGCTTCTCCTTGGCCTCGGCGTGTGTGCGGGTCTGGCCGCTGCTGCCAACAACGCCCGTACCCCCATGACTGTCAACAACTTCCAGTACGAGCAACGCTGTGGAGCAAACAGTGACCCTGTCACTCCTTGTTTCACCTTCATCGGCGGCGACCTCAAGGATGTTCATGCCGAAATTTACGCCGGTGGTGCTACCGGCCCCGCCACCGACTTCCTGCTCAAGGACGATCAGATGCGAGGTGGGTATCTGCCTCCCTTGGAAACCCCCTATCCACTGTGCTAACGGTTTTGCTCTTTTGTGCGTGATTCCGCGACAGATTTCACCACCGTGGACCCCAACAAGAGCTTCACGATCTACTGGAGGGCTTTCGACGTTTCTCTCCTCTACAGCCCCATCGATACGTCCAAGGCGTGCTACAGGATCCAGATTAACTCCCCCGGCA
>AWNI01000009.1:749772-768574 GCA_000517465.1 Moesziomyces aphidis | reverse complement strand
TCTCTCTCTCTCTCTCCATACACTTGACGAAAAAGCTCGCCGTGCTCCTTGCTGGATCTTGACCTACCTTCTCTTTGCGCACATCTCCGTCTTCATCGCCTGCTCGGCACACCGCACCATCCGCAGCACACGCCATCGGCTCCTGCTCGCATCGTCGACGCGTCGAAACCCCCACTTCATCCTAGCGCGCAGCCAAAACATCATTGCGCGCCTTCCATGTGTTCGCATACATAGTCGCTACCTCACCACCACTCGTTCGAGCCGCCCTCTCTCACCATGGATACCCTGGACACACAAAATCTACGCTCCTTCGACACGGCTGCCTCCATGCAGCAACCCGCCAACCCACTCGATATGTCTGCGCCATCTTCCCACTCGCGCTCGGCATCCGCGAATAGCACGGCCACAGAACGTCCCACAGAAGCGCAACACGACCGCGCATCCTCGCCCAACCCGACGCCCTCCATCGACTCTAACTTTTCCAGCGTGCAGGGAAAGATGGCCGGCACGCCTCCGGACCACGAGAGGTCCGCCCTCGCACCACCCGCTGCCACTCGTCCAGATTGGATGACCGACGATCTCGACGAGTCGTGGCCAGAGGAGGATCAAGCGGCAGCTGTCAGATCCGCGCCTGACTCTGACAAAGAGGCCGCGGTCACAAGCCAAATCCCTGCCACTCCGGCTGCCACTACAGCTGCCACTCCGGCTGCCACTCCGGCTGACACACCTCGGCCGCCTATCCTCACCGCCATTGGCGCAATTGGCGCGCTTCCCGACCCCGCTTTCTCAGCAGCTCGTCATCAGGCGCGGCGAGCCTTGTTGAAGGGCCGATCTTCTGCTGTTGCAGCGCCGACTCCAACAAACGCCGCCTCCAGTCGCGTCTTGCAGGCAGGGCCTTCCACCTCCTCCTTACGCCACCCTAGCCACCAGAACAGGCGCGCTCGTCTTTCACGCAGCGCAGCGCACAACGACGAGGGCGACAGTACCATCTGGTCCGACTCACCTTCCGAATCGGACCCAGACTCGGACTCGGCATCTTCCGGCTCAGCCCAAGACGACTTTGCCAGTGCCCGCGGCTCGCTCGCAGAGAACTCGCGCATAACCAACATGCAAACCGCCCAACAGTCGCGCCACACATCGCAGCAACCGCCGCGCTCCCCTTCAGCCGATTCCGACGCCTCGGGCGCAAAGGGCACCTTCATCCACAAGGCCGACGCCTCCTCTCTCCCACCAGTCCTCCGTCCCGTCTGGCAGCAGAGTCCAGCAAAAGGCGGCATTGCGCAGAACAGAAAGGGGATCAGCGCGCTCGGTGGCGACATGTTCACCCCAATGCGCCTCCAGACCATGTTCAAGACCCCCACGCCTCCGGACAAGCCAGTCCACAACATCATGTCCGCGCTCGAGCCAAAGCCGGCATCGCAGTCTTCGCCCAGTCCTCAGCTCAACGCCCAACCGGACGACAACCAGGCTGCCTCGTCACAACCACCTACACCCGAGTCGCAAGCGCCTCCAACAACCAACGTCGGCGTGCCAACCACCGCGTTCACCTTTCAGACCCCACATGCGTCCGTACAAGCAACCTTGCACGTCAATCGAGGCATGGTGCCGTCCCAGTCGCTGCACAACATGCAGAGTCTGCATCCAAATCACATGCACGCTTCCGCGCTCGCTCGACCCGCTTCCGCCGCTGCCGACCTTGGCCTTGCCTCTCCGGCCATGCCAGCCAGCGGCAGCAACCTGGTCTCGGGTCCTCCAACCCCACACACGCCCATGCGTCTCTTCAAGTTCAACTACGACGACGCCGTCACGCGCGCAAAGCTCGAGATGATGGTCAACGATCGCACGTCCGTACATGCAACAGCTGCTCAACCCACGCGCGCGGGCGAGGTCGAACGAGAGCGCAAGCGACTCAGACTCGACGTCAAGCCTCGCAAGGTCCTCACGGGCGACCTCATGTCCATGCCCACCCTCGGCGAGCCCGCGCTGGACGCATCGACCAAAGCCCAGCCGGTTGTCGACTATGTCAAGGAGTCCGCTGGCTTTATGAGCGCGCTTCAAGACGCAGTCAGGACCCAGTCGCCTCCACGCCAGCCATCGCCAGAATGGGCAACCGAAGACGACGAGTCGTCGGGCAGTGGCGTCAAACCGCGCAGTCAGGCAGCCTTTCACCAGGGCAAAGCTGATGCTGGGCGGACCCCGCAGGCGTCTTCGCCAGCAAGGCGAAGGCGTTCGTTTGGGCCAAGTCACAGGTCATCGCCACGCGTAGATGTGGTACCGTCCGTCGTCGATCACGGCAGCCCGCAGCGTCTGTCCTCGCGCAGACTGCCTCCGGACTCATCGTTCATCACCGAGTCCAGCTCCAACGATGTTCCCATGTCGTCCACGCTCAAGTCGCGCGCATCCCTCTCGCGCCGCATCGCCGAGCAAATCCAGGCTGCCGAGTCTCCGCGCAAACTGCTGCGCCGCATCAGCGCAGCCGCAATCGCCGAGGACGAGGTGGAGCAGGAATTGGATGGCCAGCACGATCAGCCGAGTGACGAAGCCGTTGCACACCGAGACCAGCAGATCCGCCAGCTCGAAGAGCGCATCGAAAGGCGCAGACAGCTCTACACTCCGGCAAAATCAAGCGCCCCGGCAGAGACCGCGCCCGACGCTGAACCACGCACCTTGCAGAGACCGCAGCTCATTACCCTGCACGAGCCGACGCTCGACGTCATCGGCGGCCGACACCTGGACGACGAAAGCGACTTTTCCGACGACGAGTCGCGCGTGGATCAGAACGCACGACCCAGTGACCATGGCGCGCAACTGGATGCCAACACGCGCCGATTCCAGGACGGCATCGTACTCTACGACTCGGAGCGCATCCCGGATCCTCCGCTGCCGGATCCGTCTAGGATGCTGCGCAATATCGCCTCTGCCGTTGAGCTTCGCGGGCGAGAGGTGGATCGAGGGGCCCTGGCACGCGCCACGTCGCTGCTGGCGCTGCCGCCTCAACCTGATCCAGCTGGAATGGGCGTGCAAGGCGTCGAGGGCGCAGCGCGACGCGGCGACCGCACGGCATCGTCCAACACGCTCGTGGATCCGAGCTCGGCACGCACCGTGTCGGGCGACGTCGGCTCACAGCACACGCTGTCCGATCTCGGCGGCAAGGGCGCAACCATCACCCGCACGGGCAGTCTGTTCAACATCAGCCAGATCCCCGAGCAGGAGATCGAGATGTTGGGCCGCGGCAAGCTCACCTTCAACAAGCAGCTCAACCGATGGGAAAAGGTGCCGAGGTCGCGATCGTCGCACGAGGATCTGCGATCCGCCGCAGCATCGCGCAATGAGATGGTCGATGCAGCCGCTGTTCCGACCGTGCCGACCCGGAGGACGCCGATTCCTGCCATCGCCGAGGCATCCGCCGAGGTCTCGAGGAGCGAGGATGTGTTTTCAGAGTCGGCCGAGGAGCAGCAGGCTCGCGTGCAGGCGGGCGGGCGGTCCAACTCGTTCCAGCAACGCCTCGATAATCTGTCGTCCAGCAGTCTTGCGGCTGATCCGCAACAGAGTGCGTCCAGCGATCCGTTTCGCGACTTTGAGAGCTTCGGACAGAGCTCGCGCGCGCCGGCGTCGCTATCGGGTAGCGGCGAGGACGAGTCGACGCCCAAGGCGGTCAAGTCGCGCCTGTTCGTGGCTGGGCGTGAGGCGCGGCAGCCGCAGCCGACCGGCGCTGGTACGGCCGCTGCGACGCCGCCAGCATCCGAGCTGCCGACGTTGCAAAGCGGTCGAGCTGGAGGAACCCCAAGCGTCGAAACAGCCAGCAGCGGTGGAATAGGAGGTGCGCAGCGAACGGGTGCTGCAAGTGGGCTTGCGCCGCGAACGCTGCCGACGAGCACGGTGCCGAGGTCCAGCTCGTCGCTCCGCAACGTAGTCACGTACAGCCCGGACTCGACCGCCAGCAGTCACATGTCCAGCGCGGGGCAGGCGGCACACGAAGCTCGGAATGAGCGTGGCGTCGAGCTGCCTCCCAACTCTACCCAGAATCTCCCAGCAACACGAAATCGAGCCTCGGAGCCTATTTTGGCCGGAACGCCGGCACGTCAGCCGGCGTACGCGTTCGGTACGCCCACACCCAAAGCGTCGGGGTCGAGCATCTCGACGCCCAAGTCGATCCTCAAGCAGCCGGCGATGCGCGGCGAGCTGCCCGTGCGGCTCGGAGCAGGGTCGCAGAGCACGTCGGCCCATTCGGGTGCGGGCGGCGGAACGCCGAACCGAACCATCAGCTTTGCCGACCTCCCGCCTACGCGCGCGCGCGATTTAGGTTTGGCTCCGTCTGCGCGCAGGAGCGTGGGGCAACGCGCTCAGGCCACGGCAGATACCGACCAGGACGCAGAGGACGGCCGCACGCGCGCTATATCTTCAGCACTCCAGGCGCTTGCTGACCTCACGCTCGGCGATGAAGCTGCTGTGGTCGGACCGGTGGCTGCGAATACCAAGATGCTCGACCTGGATGCGAATCGGTCGCACTGGTCGTACCACACACTGCGACGACCGCGCAAGATACGGCACGATCACGATGAAGAGGCGAGCTGGGAGAGAGACGAGACGTACGACGAGCTGCACGGGTATCCGGACATGACGCTGCTCACGGACGCGTCGTTCAACTTTGCGCACGACAAGGTGCTCGAGGCCATCACGGACGTCGAGCCGTGGGAGCCTGGCTGGGACGAGCTGCAGGTGGTCGATCTGAGCGGACGCAGGCTCGAGTCGTGCGTGCGCCTCAAGGAGTTCCTTCCCGTGCTGGAGGAGGTGAATCTGCGCACCAACGAGCTGTCCTACCTCACGGGCATTCCGGCCTCGGTGCGTATCCTGGATGTGGCCGCCAACAGGCTCACGTCCATGGCGTCCTTTGGGCACCTGCTGCATCTCGAAGAGCTCGATATCAGCGGCAACCAGATCGACTCGCTCTCGCATCTGAGCTGCCTCAAGCATCTGCACACACTCAGGGCCGACGGCAACGCCATTTCATCGCTCGATGGGATCGACCGCATTCGCAGTCTGGTGCACGTCAGTCTGGCGAGGAACAAGCTTCGGGGCATCAATCTTGCCACGACGCAGTGGACGGGGTTGGAGACGCTGGATGCGTCGCACAACCAGCTCATCTCGATGCGCGGCCTGGCGGCGATGCGTCGGCTCAAGTCGGTCAACCTTGACCACAACGAGTTGGGCATGGTGGATTTGGCGCCGGCCATGGCGCGGCTGCGCGTGCTGCGCGTGAGCGGCAACGCCAAGCTGCACACGCTCGACGTGGCGCCTGCCAAGCGGCTGCGTACGCTGTACGCCGACTACTGCGACCTGGACCGCATCGAGGGGCTGGACCAGCTGGAGCATCTGGACAATCTCAGCATGCGGCAGCAGGCCGAGGCAGCCATCGTCTGGCCCGCCAGTCAACTGCGCGATGTGCGTCGGCTGTTCCTCTCGGGCAATGCCTTTCCGCAGGGTATCTCGACCGGTCCCGCAAAGGAAGCGATGGGACCTGCGATGCTGGTGCAGCCACTGCGGTTCCTCAATCTGGTGTACCTCGAGCTGTCGGCGTGTCAGCTGACGCATCTGCCCGAGGACCTCGCCGAGATGGCTCCCAATCTGCGCTCGCTCAATCTGGACCACAACCTGATCTCGACGCTGCCGAGTCTGGCGGGCATGGGGCGGCTCAAGCGGCTGAGTCTGGTAGGGTGTCGCGTGCGCAGGAGCAAGGCGCTGATTGCGGCCGTGCGCGGACTCGGCGAACTGCAGGTGCTCGACTGCCGTACGAACCCGTGTACGCTCGGTCTGTACGCGCCCATGGTGGCGCCCACGACGGTTGGCGGGGATGCAGTCGTGGACATCATGGCGCCATCCTGGTTGCCGCCCGTACCGAACGCACAGATCGTCCAGCCTGATATGGCGGCCGCACAGCAGAGGAAGGATGCACAGGCGCAAAGAGACCAGCTCGAGCGTCTGGACAAGTCGCACTTTCACAGACGCCATGCACCCGTGGCGGACTACGCGGTGGATGCCAATGCGACGCTCGCCAGAGACGCGCTGGCGACCGAGACGGAGCGCAGAGCAAGAGAGGCAGGGGCGAACTACTCGGCACTCTTCATGGCGGCCGACGCGCGGTTCGTCAAGACGCTGCCCAAGATGTTTTTCGAGCGCAGGCTGTTGCATCGCGGCCTGCTCGCCATGGCGTGTGCCAAGCTCACCTGGATCGATGGCTTGGCAGTCGCGCAGGAGGAGGTGGAGCAGGCGGACGCGCTTGTGCAGAGTCGCCGGTTCGACCGAGTCCAGTAGGCGATATACTGTACTTGTACGTTTCAATATACCTTGGTTTCTCGCCGTCCTCGATCGATGAGCAGCGTCGATTGGCAATGCGGATGGAGGCGGAAGAAGGTGCGCGGTGCGGAGGTGTTAGGGCGGAGACGGCCCGCGGGTGGCGAGGCGGCCGCGGAAGGATTCGCCGGGAGAAAGCTTAATTCCGATGCATCTCCGAGGCGGGCCATATTTTGGCTACGAGACGCCGATGCACCAAACATTCAACCTAACCTCCCGACATCCATCTATCTTGATTTCGTCTTTTCTTTCCACAGCGGTCCTATATTCAAGTTGCTGTCCCACACACGCCGTACACTGCTGGGCTGGTCAATCCGCCAACCGACGCGCGCTATCGCAACAAAGCACGTGGCCTTACGACCATCACCTTCTCTGGTGCCATACCGAGGCTTGGGCACGATGGGTGATCCGTGGGACTGCCTGTACGAAGGCATGCTGCCGTTCCACGAGCACTTTCGCCACAGCATCTCGCAGATCTCTGCGCTGCTCACCGTCTTGTCGCCGCAAAGCGCGTCGAAATCCAAGCCGACGGCGCTGAACAATCTGCTCTACCTCACCGCCTCGCTGTGTCGCTCGCTCGAGACGCACCACACGATCGAGGAACGCTTCATCTTTCCAACGCTCGCCAAGAAGCTGCCGCAATTCGGCAAATCGAGCCAGCACATCAAGGAGCACGACCAGATGCATTCCGCACTGCACAGCCTCGAAAGCTACGTGGGCGAGGTGGCGCGCAACCTCAGGCAGGCAAAAGCCAAGGACGGTCTGGACGAAGTTTACGACCATGCTAAAATGGAGGCGTTGGTGGCGAAGCTCAAGGACACCTTGTTGCCACATCTGGCTGCAGAGGAAGCGAGTCTCAGAGCTCCAGTGGTCAAGGAGGCAGGATTCGAGCTGGGTGAGATTCGACACCTGATCCGATAATCTGCAATTCAAGGGTATATGTGTTCAGAGCGTGCGGACGCTTCGTAGGCCTGCACCGTCTTCGTCGTGAGCATCGTCTGCGTCCCATTCGGAACCGTGCGAGTGCAGGCGTTGGCGATACTCGCGCATGTACTCGGGGAACTTGTCGTACATGGCCAGCAGGCCGCTCTTTTTCGCAAAGACCACCTTGACAAGTGCCACGCCCACTTCTTCCGGCACCGCCGTCCTCTCGCCCTCCGTGCTGAGAAGTCCGTCGAAAAGCAGGGCGTCCTCATCGTCGAACGGCGTTTGTTGGGTAAAGTCGGGTTGGAGTGCGGCGTCGATCCAGGCTTGCGGGATGACGCGGTGGTCGGCGACGACGAGTTGGGCGAGCTCGACTTTGCGCCGCCTGGGCACCGCCTGCAAAGCAGCGACGACGGCGGCCTTGGCAACGACGTGGAGCGCCTCTACTGCCCGTTGGGAAGTGGAAGACAGCGAGTCGGCGTAAGCGGTGAGTTCGTGCGCAAGTGCCATGAGCACGCGCCACATCGCACCGCGACACGCGAGGAAGAGAGTGTGCGCCTCGATGGCTGTCCTCCACAGCCCGAACTCGAGCGCAAGGTCCCCAGCGGTGAGTGCGAGACCGTGCGTGACCGTCCAGTTTTGCTGCTGCACCTTGTCCATATCCACGCCGCGCTTGCCGTCGGGTGTCCGAACCACCATGTTTGAGAATCCGGCACGCGTGTCGCCCGCCCCAACGCGCACCTCGCGCATGGAAAACGCCAGAAACCCCTGCGCAAGCGTATCGAGCTCAACCTGCCTCCACCCGTACCCGGCATTTGAGTCGCACGGAACCCAGCAGGAGATGTGCTGTGTTGGCGGTGCGGAGCGGCGCAGCGTAAGGAGCGCACGCATGCCGACGTCGACGACATCCTTGATGACGCCCCAGTTCTTGCTGAGCTCGCGCTCCTGCTTCGATCGACGCAGCGCCATCTGTGACGTATCCACCTCGCGTGCTCCTTCAGCACTGCCAAAGGCGAACGCAATGTCCATCGAGACGGCGAACGAGACGACGTAGGCGAGGCACAGCTCAAAGTGGCCCTGCACGTACAGATAGTTGGTGGTCCACTCCTGGCCGGTCGATCCGGTCAAGTCGGCTTTGCGGTGCGCCAGAAGCTCGGCTGGAGTCGGAACCTGGAAGGTGGCAGCATCAAACGAGGCGGAGGGAGGCGTGATGAAGCCGGCGGGCGTGTCGATCTTGGCCGTGTACTCGGCCTTGGCGCGTTGGAAGAACGCCTGGATCTTGGCGGCGCGCGGGTCTTCGGAGCCCTTTTCTTCGATGTCGATCTCGCCCAGCAGGCCGTCGAGCGCGGACAGGTCGTGTTCCGCCATGGCGCCAGTGTGAGCCAGACGAGCGTGTGTTGGTTGTGGTGGTGGCTGCCATAGAGAGGGTTGCAAGCCGTTCTTGTCAAAAGGTTCTTCTGCAAGAGCGGTCAATTCCAAAAATTGATCCCCGATGGGGACCCAGCACTATTTGGATTGCCCGATGCCGTGCTGGACCTCCACCGCGTTGATGTGGCGGCGGCTGGTTTGTGCGGTGCGGCGATGGGCGAGGAAAGAAGGCTGAGCTGAAAGCGATTTCTGAGAGAGAGCGAGCAGAGGCAGCGATGCGAGTGAGTGGGCATCAGCCACCCCCCTCTGGCACGCAAGCAGAGACATACTGTATGCACACCGCTGCCTCTGGTCTCAGCAGCCGAGGCCGCTCGTCAGGGTCCACGCCGTGCTTCCCTCTCCTCGTTATCCCCCCCACCATCCATCACAGCCGGCCGCACTGCCAAAGCAGGCTCTACATGATGCCGGACAACACATCCGCGCCGCAGCGGCCGCAGCGGTCGCATCGTCGTCCACCGCTCACCACCACGCTTTCGCTTCTCCTAGCGCTGGCGGTCGCCTTGCTCGCCCTGGCAGCACCAGCATCCGCACTCGAACTGCGTGCAACCAACGTGCGCGGCACGGCACCTAGTCTCGAGAGGCGATACCTGCAGACATATCGCTCCATATTCTCCAACTCATCCATCGGAGACCGACCGCCCAACTGTCCTCCCTGCCCCGAACCCGACTGCTTCAACTGCCAGCTGCCCGCGTACGAATGCTACCAGTTCGGCGAGTGCAACGAATACGACGGCCTCTGCCGCTGCCCCGTCGGCTTTGGTGGGCCCGACTGTCTCTCGCCACTGTGCGGCTCGCCCGCCGACGGCTCCAAGCGCTTTCCCAAGGGCGAACCGGGCGACGACAAGTCCTGCCAGTGCTCCGACGGCTGGGACGGCCTCAACTGCAACGTCTGCCGAAACGACGCAGCGTGCGCCAACTTCCTGCTCGGCGGCGAACGTCTGGGCGAGAACGGCACGTGCTACGATGGCGGCGCTACCATCCAGCAGAGCTTCCAGCAGTGCGACGTGACCAACCAAAAGATCGTCGACATGCTCCCCGGCCGCCCCCCCCAGGTGACGTTCAGCTGCGACAAGAGCGATGCATCCTGCAACTTTCAGTTCTGGATCGGCGCGCGCGAGTCCTTCTACTGCGGCCTCGACGACTGTCAAGAGTCGATCGAAATCGGCGCGTCGTCCAACAAGACGTCGTACGACTGCAAAAAGGTGGCGTGCAAGTGCATCCCCGATCGCATGCTCTGCGGCGAGTCCGGCAGCATCGACATCTCGGACTTCCTCACCGAAGAGATCAAAGGCCCCGGCAAGATGTCGTGCAAGACCGATGCGGACGGCGTGCGCAAGTGCCGTTTCGAAGAACCGGGCATGAACGGCCTCATCTCGGACGTCTTTGGCGACGAGGCCATCTTCATTACGTGCAAGTCGGGCGAGTGCATCCACTTTAGCCAGGTGCCCGGCTACCAGGCTCCCATTGCGCCCGAGCGACCCGTGACATGGGTGGTCATCAGCGCCGTCGCCGCCATCCTCATCGTCGTCGTCTCCGTCAGCCTGCTCTGGATGCTCGGCAGACACTACAAGGACGACGAGGTGCGCCTCGGCAGCGTCCGCCTGCCCCAAGAGGAGGCCGACCTCATGAAGGACCACATCCCCGCCGCGCTCCACTGGGAGGACGTCAGCTACCGCATCGGCTCCAAGGCGCTGCTCGACGGCATCAGCGGCTGCGTCAAGCCCGGCGAGGTCATGGCCATCGTAGGTGCGAGCGGCGCGGGCAAGACGACGTTCCTCGACATCCTCGCGCGCAGGGACAAGCGCGGCACCACCTCGGGCACCGTGCTCGTCAATGGCCGCAAGATGGCCGACCAAGAGTACAAGCGCGTCGTCGGCTTTGTCGACCAGGAGGACCTGCTCATGGAGACGCTCACCGTCTACGAGACCGTGCTGTACTCGGCGCTCCTCCGCCTGCCCAGGGACATGTCGCTCGAGGCGAAGAAGTTCCGCACGCTCGAGACCATGCAGGAGCTCGGCATCCTCGGCATTCGCGACAGCCGCATCGGCGGCTCCGGCTTTACGGCAGGCGGCAGCAAGGAGGGCCGGGGTATCAGTGGCGGCGAGAAGCGCAGAGTGTCGATCGCATGCGAGCTCGTCACCAGCCCCAGCATCCTCTTCTGCGACGAGCCCACCTCGGGACTGGATGCGTACAATGCCTACAACGTCGTGCAGTCGCTCGTCACGCTCGCAAAGACGTACAAGCGCACGGTCATCTTCTCCATCCACCAGCCGCGCTCCAACATCGTGGCGCTGTTCGACAAGCTGCTGCTGCTGGCCGAGGGCCGCGTGGTGTTCTCGGGCCCCTTCGCACGCTGCAGCGACTACTTCGCCGACGTCGGGCACGCCTGTCCGCCAGGATTCAACATTGCCGATTTCCTGATCGACCTCACTGCGCGCCGCACGCATAGTGATGGTGAGGAGAATGGCGTGGATGTCGAGGGCGGGGCGCATGTGCGCGGCGAGACGAGCATTGTGACGACGGGCACCAACTCGCGGGACGAATCCACCGAGCTGCGCACACGGCCCAACTCGATCGCCGAGGGCAGCACGGGCAACAGGGTGCGCAAGCGCACGAGCCGGTTGGCGAGTGGACTGCGCGGTGCATTTGCCAACGGCGAGTCGAACGGCCACGACATTTGGATGCCCGCGCTGAGCAGCGGCAAGCTGGTCCACCTCGTCAACGCTTTTGCCGACTCGGACATGGCGAGCGACACCAAGGCGGAGCTCGATGCGTTCCTGGGCCGAACTGCACAGGGCGTGCAGAACGATCTGCCGGACGTGGCGAATGACGGGGCGCTGCTGCGAACCTACAAGAAGGCCTCGCTATGGACGCAGTTTACGATCCTGTCGGGACGTGCGTTTAAGAACCTCTACCGCGACCCGATTCTGATGGTGGCGCACTTTGGGCTGGCGATTGTGCTGGCGCTCTTCTGTGGCGTCCTGTACCACGGCGTGACGAACGACATTAGCGGGTTCCAGAACCGGCTGGGGCTGTTCTTCTTTATCCTGGCGCTGTTCGGCTTTTCGTGTCTGACGTCGTTGGGCGTGTTTGCCAACGAGCGTGCGCTGTTTGTGCGCGAACGCAGCAACGGCTACTACACGCCGCTGACGTACTTTACCAGCAAGCTGCTGTTCGACATTGTGCCGCTGCGGGTGGTTCCGCCGTTGCTGTTCGGGGGGTGCGTTTACTTTTTGGTCGGGTTGGTACCGGGAGTGGCCGAGTTTTGGAAGTTCATCCTTACGCTCGTGCTCTTCTCCCTCGCTGCGTCCTCGGCGGTGTTTTTGATTTCGATTGCGATTGCGGATACGGGGCTGGCGAATCTGGTGGGGTCGTTGACCATGCTGTTCTCACTGCTGTTTGCAGGGTTGCTGATCAATCGCGATCGCATCCCGTACGGGCTCAAATGGTTGCAGCATCTGTCGTTCTTCCATGCGGCATACGAAGCGTTGATCGTCAACGAACTGCGCAATCTTAGCCTCAAGGAACACAAGTACGGCATCGACATCGAAGTGCCGGCGGCAAGCATCATCAGCTCGTTCGGATTCAACTCCCAGGCCTTCTGGTTCCCGGACATCGCCACACTAGCCGCCCTCTTTGTCACCTTCACCACTCTCAGCGCCGTCACACTGGTCGTATTCGTGCGCGAGCGCAAGTAAACACACACACGCCGCTACTCGGAAATAGATTTGCATTCATGGTTTGCGCGGGGGGATGTGGGGAGGTTTAGAAGACAGTGCCGTCGGAAATGACGTTGATGGGCGGACCTTTGGTGTCGGGTCTCTTTTCAGCTGCGATTTGGCGGCCTCCCTTCCAGGTTGCCGCCTCGAGCACCTGCTTGAGGTTCAGCTGCTCGGGTTTCAGCCCGAGTTTCTCGCGGATCTTCTCGGCGGTTCGGTCGAGCAGCACCACCGTGAGCGCTCTCCACTCTACCACCGCCGGATGTTCAGCCGGAATGGCCGGAACCTCGCCCTTGTCCAGCGAGGCATCGAGCAGCGTCTGTTTGGGCACGAGCACGCCCAGATCGACAAACAGTCCGCCGTTACGGTACTCTGGCAGACCGGTGCCGTGCTCTGCGTCGGCGAACGTCCAGCCAAGCGTGGCGGTCATGGCTTCCTGCAGCGAATAGCACATCCACTGGCTCAGCTTGTGGAACGGCACCATCGCTCCGGCGCTATCGGCGGCAGCAGAGGAGAGACGAGCCAGCGTGGCGTTGGGCCACACATCGCCCATGGCAACGCCGTCGAGGTGCGTGCGCGAAGCAGGCCAGATGGGCGCCAGCCCGTACATGAGCACCTCCCACAGCACAAAAAGGCTCACTGCCACCTTGCCGTCCACGGTGCACGTCGTAGGGTGCGTGGCGAGGTAGTCCACCAAGAATCCAGGTCGTCGCTGCGAGGGTGCAGCGCCAGACGGTCCACGGAAGAATCCATGCACGTCCGACTCGAGCGCCTGGCCGAGTTTGCTGAGGAGGGCGGCACGTCCTTCGAGACCCGTCATGGGGTTGGTGTCGGGATGCACCTGCATGTCGATCGCCAGCATATCGGACGACAGATTCTGTAGCCCTGCCGCAGTAGCTTTGTGGTTCCCACCCGGACCGGCGCTCGAGTCGGACTCGGCGCAGAAGCGACCGGCGGTAAACATGTCGAGACTAGCCACGGCCAGACCCTCGGATCGACCGTAGGAGAGACCGGTCTTCTTCTCCTCGTACGTCCACTTGGTGCCGGCACCCGCGTCGAGCAGCACCGAAACCATAAACAGGTCCACCAGCCGGCGTGCTGCCTCGGTCGCATCCACTGCCGGCGTAGAGGTGGGCGTGGAAAGCGCAGCCCACGACGAGAGCAAAGTCGTCACGCGCGGGATGTTGCCCACGTCAAAGTGTCGCCACCGCCCGTGAGGCGGGATGGACGCATAGTCCGTACCGTAGTCGCGCGCAATGATGTCGATGCAGTAATCTGCCACTGCCTCTTCGCGCGAGGCGTCGTAGCGGAAGTACTCGAGCGAACCCTGCGCCGCGGCTTCGCCAAAGATCTTGTAGCACCGCTCGCGAACAGCGGGAAGCGTGCGCAGGTACGCTACGTCGGCCGACACGCTCGAGCTTGCTGCACTCATCTTCTTAGTCGACGGGTGGGAAAGGGATGGTAGGAAGATGAAGGGGGAAAGGATGTGTGTGGCTGCTATAGAGTTGTCGACAGGGCGCGGTGGCTCGTGCGGCACCAACAGGGTTCGAGCGATACGCAGCTGCACCGCCGCCCCACATCCGACCATCCGAGCTGCACTCCTGCTGACAGTGTCCTTTACTCCACGCCGCGAGCGCGAAAAATTCAGGAGCATGTTAGGTCGCACATCGACGTCAACCCGAGCTCGAGCCTCTTATCTCCTCTTGGGCTGCGAGATAGCAGCGCCCCTTCCGAACACCCGATCCTGCTCACCTACCGCCTGCCACAGCTGCGATTCTCTGCCTTCGAGTCCTCCGGGCTCGAAGGTCGTCGCATACTCTGCCGATACACATCCCGCCAGCATGTCAAGAAGAGAAAGTCGGTAGAGATTATGTAGTGGTATCAATAAATGAGGTCGGCTCGCATCAGGAGCCGATATGCAAGGGAAGGAAAGGAGTGTGCAAGTGGTCTGTATAAATGAGTGTGGACAGTCTTTTTTCGGTGATAGGATGGTATAGTGGCAGCTTCAAGATCCGCCTGATCTCTTGCGAAGGTACTCTTCGTGCATCTCACGCCGCGTTCGAGACAAACCGGGACTCTGCTGCTGCTGAGCCATCATCGAGGCGGGTCGAGCAGGTGGCGGTGGCATGGTGGCGGCTGCCTGTCGTTCCCTCTGACGTTCGCTCTCGGCTTGAAGCCTCAAGACGCGCTCCGATAGATCTTCGAGCACAGCCATCCGGTCGTCCTGCCTGCCGAAACTCGGGCCCGGCCTTGTCTGGAGTGTCATCCGGCCGCCCCCGACGCTCTGGCTGCGCCCGTGCCCGGGTCGCAGGATGGACGTCGAGTTTCCTCTGTCGCCATGCATAGTCGAAGCGGCAGGTGTCTGAAGTGTCCCGAACTCGTCCACAGAAGCGAAGACGCCGCGGGGCGGCAAGATCCCCTTCGTTCGACGCAGCGTACGGCCAGGCTTCGAAGGCGATCCAGCATCGTTACCATCTGTGGCAACAGGCTGACTCTCCTCGTCAGCTACGGGCTCCTTCGGCTTGACGGAGTCGTCTTGCGGCTTCTGCGTGAAGAACATTCGAAGCGTGTCTAACGCTACCGAGACTTCATTGAAGCCAACCTTGCCCCGAGCTTGATTCGGCGCAGTCGCCAGTCGCCGCAGCGACTCAAGGTCGGCCGAGGTTTCGAGCACCGATTGCGGCCTTCGTGTGACGAGGGAGGCGCCCTCGCTGCTCTTCGCGTTTCTCTGCAGCGCAATGCTATGTCGCGCTTTAACCGCGGACGAAGCAGCGCTGTTAGGAGGAAGGATGGCGTCACTCGATCTCGTCAGCTTCATGGAGCTGGCGCCCGTGCTGGAAGGTGACATGCTAGCCTGCGACATTCCTCGCGCACGTCGAAGCGCAAGTGCCGTGCCAGAGACTCGCTCGGTAGGATTGAAGCCGCCGTCCACGTTCAATCCGCCGCTCGATCCGGTCCTGCCGGCGGTCGACATGCGAAGTGATCCTGATGCAATGTGGGAGCGTGGGCGGGTGGGACCCGTGGTACCACTCGATACCTGAGCTTCATTTGCAGCCAGGTTGCCGACGGAGCTGCGGCTGCTTGTGCTGGCACTGCTGCTGGGTCTGCCCGATCGCATATTCTTGTTGTATGGCTCCGCCATCAGCCTGGATCGTGTCGAGGACGACGACACGGACAGCGACTCGAACGAAGTCCGATCATCCGCCCGGGGTGGGGTCGCTGCCACCATCGGCTCTTGGGTGGCAGGAAGCGCAGAGGTGGACGCTCGGTTTTGAAGCACGACGCTATCGCGACTTCTGGGCCACGTCCGCCAGCGTTCCTCGGCCATCTGCTCGATCGAGACGGACTGTCCAAATTCGCTGAAATCGTGCATCGCAACTTCGGGTATTGCACCTGGTCGCAGCGCCCCCATGGCTTCGGGATCCATCGAGGCCGGCTTTTCCGTGCCGCGGGACTGACTCTGACTTAGACCGATGGAGGAGGCCGGGGTTGTAGTCAATTGATTGCTGGCGGTGGCTGAGTGGGCACCGCTGATGGAGCTGTGCAGGTCGTTGAAGGAGGTGTCCCAAGTAGATGAGTTGCTGGTCGAGGTGAAGCTGGCTTCGGTCGTTGCACCCAAGGATGCGCTCGAAGCCTCGTTCTGATGCCATCGACCCGCGCGGTGATGCAAAGCGCCGGAATCATTGTAAGAATGAGCTGAAGCCAAAGGATCATTCGAGCCCAGAAGCCATCGGCCCATCTCGTCGACGAGCATGAAGCCAGACGGGGCTGATGGAATGCGCCTCGCCTTGCCGTGTGCTGTTGGGCTCGAAACGTCCAGGTTGAGCCCGAGGCCAGATAGCGCTTCTTCCTCGACTGCTTTGCTGCCACCGTCTTGTCCGCCACCAGAGTTTACCGGGAGAAGGAAGGCACGTTCTTCATACATGTGAAACTGCGATTCGGCGCCGGCCACTTGGGCAGTCTCTCGCCCACCAGTGGAAGCCGAGTAGCTGCTTGTTGCCAGAGTCGAAGGAGAGTGCAGATATACGGACGAGGCGGATGCGGCCGAAGGCTGCCGAGGCACCAAGCCGATCGAGTCTCTCTGTGTGTTTGAGGCTGCTGGTGAATCGCTGACAGTCGTCCGCTGTCCCAGAGAACGGGCGTGTTGCTTAGCTGGATCGAACGGAGGCGGATGGGAGACTGGGTCGTGCATCGTCTGTGGACCGAGCTGGTCGGTTAGATCACCGCTGGGCAGAAGGTGCGTGGACAGGCTCGGTGTTTCCTGTTGAAAGATGGAGCTGAGGAACGAAGCGTCGTTGAAGCCGATCGGAAATGCCGACATGGCCGGCGTTGGTGACAAGGAAGCATTCGAAGTCGGGCTGAGCACGGACGCGCTTGCGATCGGATCAGGGAGCAAGGCTGGTCCGCTTCCTTGAACGCGTTGATCACCCGACGGCTGTTCTCGATAGGATCGGAAGGCACCCGAAGCAATAGTTGGGACAGCGCCACCCACTGTACTGGCGGACGGGAGCTTCAAGCCATCTGCTTCGCTGCCAAGCTCCGAGGCCGTGTTCGGCATGCTGCCGACAGGATGAGAAGCGTGGGAGATGGGCATCGGCCTCGGCTGCGGACCGCTGGCAAACATGTCAAAAGTCCTCTGTGATGAAGAACCTGACATAAGCCACTCCTGATCCCGCGATAGGGTTCGATACTGTTGTCGGCTGTTCGAGTGGGGCGTTGCGTCGTCCTGGCCCAAGACAGACTCGCGCACAGGAAACGTCGACCATGGCGACGCAGGAGTGCCGGGTGAGCTGAAAGCCTCGTGCCCTGAGAGGGAGAGAAGCTGCGGAGGAGCTGGATGGCGCGTGGGCGTTCGCAGGGCGTGGTCTTTTGCCGATGTGCTTGGATGTGATGCTGCCGCCGGCTGGCGTTGGCTTGCAGGGGCGGCATGTGACGCCGCAGGGCTAGCTAACGTTTTCTTGCGTAGAGAGGTTGGCGTCGTGATGTTGAGAGCGTGACTGAGGGTCGACACGTAGGAAGACGACGGCTGCTTTCTGCGATGCGAAGGAGACGGCACGGGTGATTCGCCTTGCTGATTGGCATGGCCATAGTCAGGATGTTGCATCACGCACGCCAGAAAAGCGGGTCCGCACGCACAACAGGAGACTCTCTGCGATGCCAATTACCGACGAGACGATTGTACGGCTTGTAGGAGGTTGGCATGGGTGTGCTGGGAATGCAACTGGTGAAAAAAGGTGTGTGTGTGCTGTTGAGAGCAGGGCCAACACTTTTCGAGGCGATGATGTAGCCAGGGTGGAATACAAGAGCATGTGTCGAGGCCGGCGGCGAAGCTGGCGGGAGAAGGTCGAGATCAGGACGGTGGATGTGCGTGCAGGATTAGCAAGGTGCAGGATTAGCAAGGTCGGTCGAGATTGGTGGCAGTCGTTGCGGCCAGATGCTCCATGTAGTTGTGAAGCTGGCGGACGAGACGGGCCAGGTTTGGCGGTCAATCAAAGTCTTTGCAGCAACGTGGACAGCTGAGAGTTGCGGACGAGCATGAGTTCGGGATGCGATGGGCTGGGAGTGTGTCGGGTGGATCAGAATGCTGTGGCGGCGACGGAGGCTGCAGCCAGACGGGAGGTATAGGTGGCGCGCACAAGGCCTGGTCGGTGTCGATCACGAACCCTGACGGATCTGCAGCGGGGTAGGCAGAGTTCTCCAGATAGGCTGCGGGGCCGACAAGTGGGCAGGCAAAGGCAATTTGGCCGTTCAAAGACTGCGCTCAAGTCCGCCTACGCGGTGGTATGGACACGCAAGATACGGGAGGCTCGACGGAGGTGCAGGAGAGGACGGAGGTATTGGCCGGACGCCGGTGGAGAGAGCAGGGTCGACAAGTTCCGAAGGAGGACCCGCAGCCACCAGAGCTTCCTAGCATGTGGGAGCAAAAGAAGACTCGACGAGCGCCAGAGTCGGGACCCGGCTACTGTGGGTGGAGCGCAGGAGAGATGATCGATGTCGTGCAGCTGTGCGGGACCGCCTTCAACTGCATGTGAGCACCGCGGCGTCGGCGTCCATGGTTGGCATCGGCGTAGACCAGAGCGAGAGCCGCGACGGCGAAAAAAAAAGAGAGCGGGCAGCAGAAGAAGCTTGCCGTGCAGCTGCATTCTGACGCAGATTCCTTGGCCGCAACACTCACTCTCGCAGGCGAAGAGGGCCGGGCTGAAGCGAAGAAAGCTCGCCGGACCCGCCTGGAAAGCGAATCAAAAGGCAGACCGCCGTGTGCCGGCCAACCCGGACTCGGTGCGAAGAAGAAAGCACAGACAGCGCGGAATCTGTGTGCCGTCGACCTGCATGGCCAAGCCAGCCGAAACAACCAAAAAAAAAAAAAAAAAAAAAAAAAA
>AWNI01000009.1:739434-749672 GCA_000517465.1 Moesziomyces aphidis | reverse complement strand
AAAAAAAAAAAAAAAAAAAAAGTGTTGTTCTCTGCGACGCGAAGATGAATGCGCGTCGGAGGAGCCGGGCGCGGTGGACCTGCAGGCTCAATTTTCTCGTTTCTCGTTTCGAATGCACACAATCAGGCAAAGCCAGCGTCCATCACATGCATGGCGGTGCTTTCTCACACTTCTCGTCCCCAGCGACATAAGTACTGCAGCCTGTTGCCTGGGCGGATCTCTTCTCAGCTGTATCTTCCATCGGAGTTGGGCATCGTCTGGAATAAAGCGCTCAGCACGACTCGCGAGGAGTTTGGCGAAGCGTCGACCATCCTTCGTATCGCCGACGCGCGCTACGTGTAGGCCTGCTCGCCTAAACGGCGTGCCGGGCCACGATCGAATTTCTTCATTCACTCTTGCCGGCATAAGCGATGCACACCTGGGCGACCAGATGAGTCCCTGCTTGCCGAGCCGACTGCACTCGTGAACAGCGGCGCCTTCGGCTCCACGACGATAGCAGGTCTGTGTCGGCCCGTTGCAGGCACGGTTGCTATCGGGGAGTGCCCCACTTGACCGAGTTGGTCACTGCGCAGTACAATGATGATAGTCCACGCGGACGCGGGAATCGATTTGGCCATGCATCATGCGGGCTCCTCTTTGCACCTCTATGAGAGCCGCCATGACGCATCGCAGCCGAGATGTCGGCGCGTCCCTGCCGCGCTATTGCAAGCATCCGCAAGCACCTGCAGTGCCGCACCGCGTCGTCCAAGCGAGGACGCAACGGCATTCTCAGAGGTGCGGGCGCTGCAAGCGAGACAGCAGGACGACGATCCTCGCTCGTTCGAGCTCTCCTCCAACGCGCGACCGGGACGCACTCCGCCTTGCGTTGCTTTCGGAGCTTCTGGGAGGCCTTACCCTGGCCCCGTGTGCCCGTGGTTGGCGCCGATGGATCACCGTCGATAGGCATGTGTGCGAACCCATGCGAACCGAAGTTCCGTAGGTCCTGCCTCCCCACGCACCCGAAATGGATCGCCTCGCCAAAAAGAAGCATTTGTTTGCACCGCCCTTGGTTGACAGGTGCAAAAGTGAGACAACCAACGCCCTCTGTCCCTTCCAAGCGACCAACAAACAAATCCCTTCTTTCGTCCCTCGGCTCTCCTGGCTCCGCCCGCGCGTGCCTCGGACTTACTCGTCGAGCGCAGAGCTTTCCCATCCTGCCTCGCCAGAATCAATTGCCCTTCCTCGGTTTCCGCGCCTCGCTCGTCGCGCGTGGACCCGCCTCGACCCGCCCTCGCGCCCGCTAAATCAAATCGCCTACACTAAAGGATCCGTGTCTTGCACGGGCGCAATCAGCACACCTTCGACTCGACTCTCAAACGGCTTGGCCCCTCGCTATTCCGCGGCCATCGGATCGGATCATCTCTCGATTCTAAGAATCTTCTCTACGCGACACAGGGGGAAAGGGTCTAATTGGCGGATCCACGGCCGATGGCCTTCATCTCTGTGCCGATGTTGGCGAGCTTCGGCAGCGGTTCCGCGTCCGCCTGCGACGGGGCAGGCAGGAAGCCAACCGCCAGCAGCCAGGCGAGGTAGGTTCCGACAAGCGAGCGGTCGACGCCCATGACCGTACCTTGGGCCTTGCCCTCGGAGGCAGCATCCAGGATCGCCTGCGTGTGGCGGTCGTCCAGCTCAGGCGACTTGGTCGACGTCGGCAAGTCGTCCAGCACAAAGTGCAGCAGCGGGAACAGCGCATTGTCCTCGACCGAACCCGAGCCCGTGCTGAGCACGTGCTCCTCGAGCCTCGCGCGCCAGTGCACGTATTCGGTCTTTTCCACCTTCCAGCCGTAGCGGCTGAGCTGGCCGAGCATGTCGTTGAATCGGATGCTTGGGTGATTGGTCACGTGGAAAACCTTGGCGTTGGTGCCAGGCGTCTTGTTAATCGTGTCGAGCTCCAGCGCGTTGTTGAGGCAAGCCAGCGTGGCGATCCTCGCCACATGGTCCACGGGCACCATGTTGATGGGGTTGTGCATATCGGGAACCAGGCCCAGCTGGATCGAGCCCTTGACGAGACGCCAGAGGAAGTCGTCCGTGTTGGTCACGGCCGTCGTGGAGTCGCCCACGACGTAGCCCGGTCGAACGATCGACGCCTTGAGTCCGCGCGACGCGGCGATCATGATGAGCTTCTCCGCCACCCACTTGGACTGACCGTAGCCCGTGGTGAGGCCGCGACTGTTGGCCTCGATATCGTCGGTCTCGGGCACACCGTGCAGCTGTTCCGCCGATCCCTTCTGCGCAGGGTCCTGACCGTGCACGATCGAGTCCGACAGTCGGATGTAGTGGTCGGTATCCAGCGCCGAGGTACTCGACACAAATGTGAGCGTCTTGGCCTTCTTGCCCGTGTTGCACAGCTTGATCGCACAGATGGTCGAGCCCACGTTGGCCGCACGCAGCTTGCTGTAGGGGTACACCCAGTGCACCAGCGCACCGTTGTGCAGGATGTCGTCCACCTCGTCTGCCAGCTTGGCGTACACCGCCTCCGACATACCCAGGCGCTGAGGGGCCGCCAGGTCACCAAGAACCACCTCGAGGCGTCCCTCGCTCACCCACTTGTCGTCCCAGATGCCTCGGCCCTTGCAGCCCTCGCGTAGACGCTCGAGCGCATTCGCCTCGTCCTTGGCTCGCACGTGCGCGTACACCTTGGCGACGCTCGACGCGCGCTTGGTCAGCAAGTCGTACAGGATAAAGGCGCCCAAGAAGCCAGTGACACCCGTCACCAGCACGGTGCGTGGTCCTGCCGCAGCGGTCTTGACCTTGTCGCCCGCAAAGGACTCGGGCAGGCTCGGCGTCAGCGTGGCCACGTCGGCGCCGTAGTTCTCGTCCAGGTTCGCCTCCTCGCTCGGCTTGGCCGAAGCCGCCGATCCGTTGGCCTGCGAAGCGCCAAGGCCAAGATCAGCCTGGCGCAGCTGGTCGACAGCCTTGGCGAGACCTCGCACAGTGGGAGCGTCAAAGACGACACCGAGAGGCACGTTGATGACAAACTGCTTGCGCATCTCGAACACCAGGCGCGTGGCCAGGATCGAGTGGCCTCCAAGGTCAAAGAAGCTCTCGTCGAGCGGGATTGGCGAGGGTGCGTTGGGCAGCAATCGCGACCATAGCTCCGTGACCGAGCGCTCGGTAGGTGTAGCAGCCGCCAGCGCAGCCGCAGCGTCCGCGCCGTTCTTGCCACCCGAAGAGCTGCCAGAGCCCACAGCGGCAACCATAGCAGTGTCGGGGAAGGGCAGCGCAGGCTTGTCGATCTTGCCGTTGGGGTTGAGCGGCATCTTGTGCAGCGGCACAAACAGCGTCGGCACCGAGTAAGCGGGCAGCTTTCGCTTGAGATGGTCGCGGATGTCCTTGATGAGTGTGCGGTAGCGGCGCATGCCCTTGACGAGCATGGCGTCGCGGGCGGCCTTGCCCCCTGCAGCCGCTGCACCTTCGTCGTCCTCGGTGACCTGCTCCTCGAATTCGGCCGCACCGGCACCAGGCACAAAGTAAGAGACGAGCACCTTCTCCTCGTCCTTGTCACGACGCACGAGAGTCACGTTCTCGCGCACGTGCGGGTGGCGTGAAAGGTGCGTGTCGATCTCGCCGAGCTCAATACGGAAGCCACGGATCTTGATCTGGTCGTCAGCACGGCCCGTGCACTCGACGGTGCCGTCGGCGAGGTAGCGTCCCAAGTCGCCCGTCTTGTACATGCGGTCACGGATGCCCTTCCAGAACTGGCCCTCGGGCTTGTCCTTGATGGTGTCGGCGAAGCTGAGGTTGGGAGCGAGGAAGTTGGGCATGAACTTTTCGGCCGTCACCTCGGGGGGTCCGAGGTAGCCCTCGGCCAGGCCACCGCTACGGACGTAGATCTCTCCGACTTCGCCGACGGCGCAGGTGGCGGTGCGCTCGTTGCGGTTGACGACGAGCAGCTGGACGTTGATCATGCCCTGGCCGGCGGGCATGATGTCCTTCTGCGTCTGCAGGAAGGTCGTCGAGGTGCTGACGGGAGGGATGGCAAAGTAGCTCACCGCACGCTGCGTCTCGGTGGTGCCGTACATGTTGATGATGCAGACGTTGGCGGCGAGTGCCTGCAGACGCGTGCAGTCGCGCTTGGTGAGCACGTCACCGACAAAGAAGGCGTTGCGAAGCGAAGGGATCAGCGCCGTCGCCTGCGCACTCAGCAGCTGGCCCATGGCGGGGGTGAGGTGCGTGACGGTCGCCTTGGTCGCCGCCATCCACTCGGCGAGACGGCCAGGCGTGCCGATGTCCTCGGACGTGGGGATGTGCAGCTCGGCGCCAAAGAAGAGCGGAGTGAAGATGTCGCGCTGGATAGGGTCGTGGGCGATACCGGAAAGCATGGTGAATCGCTCATGCGCTCCGAGGCCGAAGCGTTCGCCCATCCAGGGGAAGAAGTGGGTGAGCGAAAAGTGGCGTCCCTTGACACCCTTGGGGATGCCTGTGGACCCGGAGGTGAAGGAGAGCGTACCCACGCTGTCGGGGCCCAGCACGACGTTGGTACTCTCGCCGGCCAGCGCCTGCTGCTTCTCGAGCACATCGGCTCCGCCTTGCGACGCAGCGCCACCTCGAACGGAGCCGTCATCGAGCAGCTCGAGGGCCGGAACCTCGGTGCGCAGCTCAAGCTCTTCCTGAATGCACTTGCGCACCGAGGGCTGCAGGACGCCTGCCTTGGCCAGCACGATCAGGGCGCGAGGCTTGGCAACCTGGAGGTAGATGTTTTGACGCGAAGGCGGATAGGCCGGGTCGATCACGCTGAATGTCGCGCCGGCCTTGAGCGTACCGAGAACAGCGACGACGAGGTCGACACCACGATGAGCGTAGGTCGTAACGACCTCCTCCCGCTGCACACCTGCCTGGAGGAGATGGTGAGCGACCACGTTGGAGGCGCGGTCGAGCTGGCCGTAGGTGATTTCGCGCACACGGCTTGCCGGAGCAGAGGGCTCGGCGAGCGAACCCGGATCGTCCGCAAGCGACTCGACGATGCACCTGCGGTCCGGGTGCGCACGTGCGTTGCGCTCAAAGATCTGTGTGATGGCGCCGCGGAATCCGCACCACTCTAGGTCCTTGGTGGGGTCCGGCAGGAAGTCGTTCTCTTGCGGCGTGCGAATGGGCAGGCTGCCGACCGCGGCGGCTGGGTTGGAGGCAGCAACGGAGATGAGATGGGAGAGCTGGGCGAGGATGAGCTGCATGCGCTGCGAGGAGAAGAGCAGCGAGTTGTACGACAGGTGCACGGCGATGTTGGGCACCAACGAGTCGCGGAACGTGTGGGTTGCGGCGGCTGCCGAAGAAGGCGTGGCGGACTCCGCAGGGGTGGCAGCGGTGGTCGAGTCGTCGCCGGGTGTGGCGCCGGGCTTGGTGAGGAAGACGGTGAGGTCGGTGGTGAGCGAGGTCGACTGCATGAAGTTGCGAGCCTTGCCGCCTGTCTCGTCGAAGAAGCGGACGCGGAAGATGGGAGCGCTCTGCACACCTTCGGGCAAGGGGCCCTCTCGCTCGGCCCGCTCGGCCTCGACGCGCTTGACGATCTCGTCGTACGGCACGGCATCGGCGGCCGCCTCCTTCTCGACCTGCTGGATGCGACGGACGATCTGCCAGAAGGGGTCGTTGGGCTCGATAGGGATCCTGAGGATCAGAGGCTCGCCCGTGTATGGGTTGGACGAACCAATGACGAGGTCCGTGTCGCCAGTGTATCGGTGGAGGAGCACGCAGAACGCGGCGAGGAGCAGGTGGAACGGCGTCGGGCTCGCGTTGTCCTCATCATCATCCGCATGCTCGGCCGGATGCAGGTCCAGCTCGTGGTGGAGAGCGAGACGCACGAGATCCTTTCTTGTGGCCGAGGAGAGCGTCGAGGACGAGAGAGCCTGTACGAGCTGCGAGGTGGCAGGTCGTGGATAGTCGGTGGGCAGTGCGATGCTCGGAAGCGAGGTCAGCCGCGCCGACCATCGATCCAAGCTCGCCTGCAACGTTGAGGAAGACGCCATGGCTTGCAAAGACGATCGCTGACCAAAGAGCTGGTGCCTTTTGGTTTGGGGATCGAGCTTGATGGTGGGGAAGAGGGAATGCGTTGCCCAGGATCGACTTGCCGCTTTCTTCTTCTTCTTGGCTCTGTGCCGCTTTGGGCTCTCTCCTCTCCTTGCCTCTCGCCCGCGCTTCTCCAGTCGAGCTTCGGCATTTTGCCGTGACGCTGGCATGCTGCTGTCCTCCCACGGACCGCTCAAAGCGCCGAGTCACGTTCAAAACCCACTTTCGCTCAATAAGCCTGAGTCATCTGATTGCAACAAATTAGGCTCAGGTCGGCCTAACAAGGTTTCTTTCGCGCCTCCACCTGCCAACGGCCCTCGATGATGCCGATGGAGCCGATCCACGTGGGGATGCATCGGCCTGGGCTGTGTTTCAAGAGCCGGCAAGTGCCTGTCTCAGATGCTCCCGACAGGGTTGTGGTTCGGCAACACTGGTAGCGGCAGCAGGCTCGACAACCTTGTCGACATCTTTCCATCCGAGCCAAGCTTTATCGCCCCACGTCAGAACTTGCCGGTGGCACACGAGGTACTTTGTTGCTGCCCTTCCACCCATCCACTTCGACGGCCTTGAGCGATATGCTCGGCTGAGGTCCCAAAAATCACGATCAATTCCGGTCGCAAACGTCGACAGTAACGATGGTTTCCACATCCGACCCCGTGACTGTTGAGCCTGCCGCCGATGCCACGCAGAAAGCGCCTTCGGACGGCAAGGGTCCAACGGCTTCAATCGCGCCCTCGCCAGCGCGGTCATCCTCGGACGACTTCACGCGCATCGATGCGGCAGATCGCATCCGCTCCGTAATGCGAACTACACGCCTCGAGAAGACGCTCGAGGAACAGCGCCGCGGCGACAAGAACGACCCTGTCTCGCGATGGCAACGTGGAGGCGTCATGGCGGAACAGCTCGGCCAGCAAGATCATGCTCCTCCAGCAGCAGTCCGAGGCAAGGCTTCGTCGCCTCCCCCTCGACTGCATCATCGCACCTCGTCGTCTTCATCATCCTCGTCGCCGAACGTCAACTCGCTCTCCCGGCAGCTGATGAGCACAAGCTTCTTTGACAAGCTGCCTTTCACCTTCAAGAACGAGGCCGAGAAGGACGAGTTCATCCGCGAGTCCAAGACCCTCACCAAACGCATGGAGGACCAGAACTGGCTCGAGATGCTCGATCCCAAGCACAGATACGGCAGCAACCTCAAGCACTACCACCGCCACTGGAACCTCAAGGCCGACACGCGCCAAAACTTTTTGCATTGGCTCGACGAAGGCGAGGGAAAGGACCTCAGCCTCGAAGAGTGTCCGCGCTCCAAGCTCGAAGCAGAGCGCATCACCTACCTCACCCCAGACGAGCGACGCAACTACCTCACCTACGTCGACAACGACGTGCAGCTTCCATCCAACGGACATCTCCACGACATTCGTGCACACCTCAAGCAGGCTGGGAAAGGTCGTTTGCGCTGGTGCCGTACCGGCGAGCTCGTCAACACCTCCAAGTACGACCATGGCGATCTGGGCAAGGGACGCGGTGTTGCGCTTCGCCAGTCGCAGGAATGGCAGAATGCAATCGCGCGTGGAGAGGCGTGCGACGTGGTGCGTGACGACAAGATCAAATTCAGGCGAACGACATCCGCCAGTTCGTCGGATTCATTCACATCCGACTCGTCCTTGTCTGACGAGGACACGGCTGTGCAAGAGTCGACACCCAGGGATTCCACATCAGCGAGCTCCGAAACATCGTCAAACACAAAGGGTTCTGCCCATATCAGCTCTCCGAAACCAGCGCGTGACCCTGAGGAAAAGCAGCAGTCTCGCAAGGAAAAGCTGCTCGAAAAAGCCAATCTTGGCCCCAAGTATCTTCTCAAGCAGAAACTCGGCCTGTACACGTCTGCAGAACGTCAGCAAGTCGTCAAGGGCGACCAGGAAGATGGGTCCCACGGCGACGATGGCGAGCAGGACGCCCTCATCCGCAAACGCAAAGCCGACACGTGGATCTTTGTCACGGATCTCTCGTACAACATGTACATCGGCATCAAGCAGCGCGGCCGATTCCAGCACTCGTCGCTGCTGGCCGGATCGCTCGTCACCGTCGCAGGTGTGCTCAAGGTCAAGGACGGCGTGATCGTCTCGATCTATCCGTGGAGCGGCCACTACCGCTCATCTTCGCAGCATTTCGAAGAGTTTGTCAAGCGGCTCCAGGAACGCGGCCTCGACACCAGCCAGATCAACGTCACAAAGAGCAAGTGGGTCATCGAAGTCGTCAATAGGTACGGCATGTATCGCAAAAAGAAGGACCGCAAACTCAAGGATCTCAAGGACAGGGCTCGCGAGACGTGGGACGGCCACCGCTCGCCCACCTCAGGACGGACCGGGTAGGCAATTGCTTTCATATAGTTTCGCTGCTCTTTCAGCCCACGACGGCAAGGGCTCGCCCAAGCTGTTGCCGATACCCACTTGGCGAAATGAAGCCTTAGCCTCGAGTTCGAGTGCCTGATCTAGTCCGTGCTTATGCATCTGTAGCATCTCATCATTGGACGCCTTCGGACGCATGTGGGCAGCCATTGACCATGAGCCCGCACACTGTCTGCCCGCCAGTTAGATCGATGTCGTTTATGCCGCTCCGCATCTCTACACTTCGGACCCTGGCGACCCACCTCATCTTTCGGACGATGGCAGCGCGCTGGTTGCGTCGATGAAGCAGCACGGCAACTCCGTGTCTGCCTTCGCGAGGACCACAACTGGCTCCAACCCACAAGCCACTAATGAAGGCACGGCAGAGCACACTTGTCGTGCACGCTTCAATGCCCCACCGACCTGCTCGTGGATGGCGAGTCTATATTTAAAGGCACGCCCACTGCTCCTAAGCATGCCCCGCTCTGGCACCTCTTATCGACTCTTTTCTACGAGGCCGCAATTGCTCCGCTCCAATCCTCTCCCAACACCGTTCCGTCTGCTTGTCAGATATCGGTCCATCACATTCTTTTTCATCCTCCCAATCCTCCTCTTCCTACAAGCTACTGGTAAGGCATCTCTCCGACAAGTTGCTGATAGATTCGAATTGTGCTGACCGATCTCGCTTGCTTCATATCTTCAGGCTAGCAACAACTCTAGGTCTGACGATACGATGAAGGTTGCGCTTCTCTCTGCCATCGTCTTTGGCGCCATCTCGGTTGCTGCCACGACCTCCGGTGCGATCGACCCGAACTACGAGGTGCAGCAGCACCGCCGCGCTCGCTCGAACAATGCTGGCGCCAAGAAGGAAAGCCACCAAAAGCGAGACACCGCCGCACACCCTGGCGTTCCGAGCGAGCACGTCCTGTCGCGCCGTGGTGAGACGTCCGGTATGCTCGGTCTGGCCGAGGGAGCCGCCGACCTGCTGAGGGGTGGTCGTGGAGATGCCCAAAAGGCCGGCGACACCATCGTGCACAACCACCTCACTCCCCCTCCGGCCTACCATCCTCCTCCCGCTTATGGCGCTGCGGCCTACGGCCACGCTCAGGGCGCTGCGGACCCTATGCTCGCTCAGAAGCTCGAGAAGATCGACAAGCACATCAACAAGATCAAGCAGAGCAACGCGCACACTGCCGAGCAGGTGGCTGTCATGCAGGAGATCCAAGCCAAGCAGATCATGTCTGCCAAAGAAGCTCAGGCTGCAGCTGCACAGGGCGCTGGCAAGAAGCGCGGCATTGGCAAGGGATGGCTCTTTGGCGCTGCAGCTGGCGGTATCGGCCTTGGATACGTCGGCACCAAGATGTTCGACACCAAGCCGGCCGATACCACCACCGGCTACAGCCCGGAGGAGATGCAGGCGCTCCAGGCTGCCGGTGGTGCTGCTCCTGGTACCATCCCGGTCGATGGTTCGGCCGGAGCGGCCGGCGCGGGCGCCATGCCGCCTATGACGGGTGGTGGTGCCGAGTACTCGGCCCCTCCAGCTGGTGCCGGTGCTGGTGCTGGCGCTGTCCAGCAGGCTGCTGCTCCTCCCAGCCAGGCCGCTGCACAGGGCGGCACCAAGCCCATCTACGATCCCGAGGTGCAGATGTACTACGTCATGGGTCCGGGCGCTGGCCAGCAGCAGATTAGGTACTACATCGACCCCAGCACCGGCTACCTCATCAACTCGGTCACCTTTGATGTCAGCGACCCCAAGACCGGCCAGATCGTCCAGCGCGGTAGCGATGCTGGTGCCGGTGGTGGTGCTGGTGCTGG
>AWNI01000009.1:721301-739334 GCA_000517465.1 Moesziomyces aphidis | reverse complement strand
GCTGGTGCTGGTGCTGGTGCTGGTGCCGGTGCTGGTGCTGGTGCCGGTGCTGGTGCCGGTGCCGGTGCTGGTGCCGGTGCCGGTGCCGGTGGACGCATGCAGAAACGATCCGTTCGACATCTCAAGGTATGAGGCCTTCCCCTTCCACCTTGACGAGCTTGCTAGCTCGCTGCGCACTTGTGTCTATGCATTTCCAGGTCTTGAATTGACTGTCGATTTTGTCGCGATGATTTTTCCGTCTGCGCTTTCTGTGCACAGGTCGACAAGCGAGGCTTCTCGTCGTGAGTATTTGCCACGCTTCTCCAGCCTTTCGAGCTGTAGCTGACTAACACTTCCCCCTCCGGATAGCATTGACAACCCGGTTCTGAGGCAGCAGGCGATGGGAATGTCCGAAGGCGGTGCTGCCGCCAACGTCGCCAATGTCGCTGCCAAAGGTGGCAACACCGGCATGATTGTCAAGGGCGTGCTCGGACTCGGCGCGCTCGTCGGCACCGTGTTTGCTCTCGACCGCTACGCGCACCCTGAGCGTCCCAACACCACTCCGGACAACCCATATGGCCTGGCGCCTACCGGTATCTGCGACGAGTATTCACAGATGATCATCAAGGACTGGCGAGGTAGGCTGTGGAGCAAGTCGACCTACACGCGTCTCAAGATGAACCAGCTGCCGCCGCTGCACATGTGCAGCCAACAAGAGCTTGTCGACAATGGCGTGTCTTCCGATCCCGCCGGTGCTGGTGCTGACGGAGCTGCAGCCGCTGCTGGCGCGGGCGGTGTGCCCATGGCCAAGCGCAGCATTGCCGAGGCGCGAAAGGTAAGATGCTCCTCCCGCGTTCCTGTTGGTAAAAGTGCGGTGACTCATGGCGATTCTTGTTGCTCACCACAGGACGACCTCGCTGAGCTTGCAGCTATTGTCAAGCGCGACGTCAACAATGATCACACCGAGGATGCCGCCTCCGAGTCGTCTGTTGTGCTGGAGAAGAGGGCAGGAAGCGGAGGCCTGGCGGGCGTGGCAGGAATGGCGTTCCTGCCCTCGCTGGGCTGGTCTGGCGGACTGGCGATTGGCGCCACCGCGATCGTTACAGCAATGTACCTGCACCACGTCCACGAGGCCAAGCAGCAGGCCCTCCTTGCCGAGTGGAACAGCCAGTATCACTCTGCCGGCGATGCAGCCAGCTCGGTGGGCAACGCGATCAGCACGGGTGCCAACGGCCAGCTGTTCAACCCGATCACGGGCAACCTCGTTCTCGTCGACCCCAACACGGGCATGTACTACGACTCGGGCTCAGGAGAGCAGGTGAACCCCAAAACCGGCATGCCCTTCCGATACGGTGGCGGCTCAAGCTCCGACAGCAAGCCCAAGGCGACTGCGGCTCAGCAGGTTCCACAGCAGCTGCCGCTGAATGGCAATGGACAGATGCCCGCCGAATCGCCCGAGGTCCAGCAGGCTATGGCTCAGTGGAATGCCATGACCCCGCAGCAGCAGCAGCAGCTCATGCAGCAATACGGAGGTGCCGCTCAGCAGATCCTCAACTCGCCCGACCCAAATGCAGCGTTCCAGCAGTACACGAGCACCATCGCACAACAGACGCAGCTTCCCCAGCAGCAACAGTACGCTCAGCAGCAGCCACAGTACTTTAAGCAGCCGCAATATGCTCAGCAGCCTCAATATGCCGCCGGTGCCGGCGCGGGCGACGGCTCGGTGGGGCCCGGAGCAGCGCCTGTTATGTGATAGCACCGCCAGAACCATGCTCGTCTCGTTTAGTCTTGCACTTTTCTTTAGTTTCGCTTTCGCTTTCACTTCTGCTCCCTTCCGTCATTTCGTGACCTTTCCTTTGTCTCTAGTCCTCTCCTAGAAGACTGTCGTCATCGGTCCTCCATCGAGCCCCCAGCGTGTGGTTGAACGGCAGAGTTGCGCGGTGTTGGACGTGAGGGCGGGAAATTTTGCGGATGTTAGGCTGGGTCGTGTCGAACACATCCACGCAGAAAATCGCGTGTGGAGGAAAGGCTGTACGCCAACGCCAGGCGCGGTTCGCGTGAAGTGGGCCCGTGACAGGCGTTCGTGTTGCACTTTTTTCGCTCGCGGCCGCGCCCCCAGTCGCGAAGGAGCCCACTTGTCCAAAACTGCGCGTGGTCGGGCAGCGCGAGCAGGCAACGCCGTGCACACGAACGTAGGAGCCAGGCGCGGTCCAGTCGTGTCGGCGGCTCGTGTCGAGGCTGTCCCTGAGCAAGCCTGTGGTCGGAGCTGCAGGCGAGTCGAGGGCTCGACTTGAGACACGGCTGAGCCTTGCCTTCCGACCATTCATCACCGACCGCCTCAAGACCACCACCTCAAGACCTTCGATAGATCCAGAGCTCCACCACATCGACCCTGCTCCGTCTCAGTCACGCTTGCTGGAGCGCGCTCTCACCTATTCGTGCATTGCGGTCTCCACTGACAACTGTCGGAGGACTCTCAGAGCCGTGACTTGCTTAGACGCGCCGTGATTTTGCCAACATGATGCACGACCTTCCCACGCCAGCTCCGTCGTCGGACCCTCCGATGCCGGGCTCTTCGCCTGTCAAAGGAGGGAAGAGCGGCAAGGCACTCGTGGCTGCCAAGGATGCTGCCGCGACGCGTCCGTTTGCGCCTCTGGACCTCAACCTTGTCGGCGCTCGCGTCAAGACGTTCCAGGAGACGCGCGAGAAGGCCGGCGCCACTCCCCCGCCTTCGTCACCTCCCGCCTCGTCCGTGTTCCTCTCGTCGCCCGTCACGCAGCCGCGACAGCAAGAGCTCGGCTTCTCGCCCGTCAAGCAGCAGCGCGCCTTCACTCCGCGAACCCAGCCTAGTCGCGACAGCACGGTGGGTGCCCCGGGCGACCGCGCGCAGGAGCTCGGCAACCAGCTCCTCGGCCTGGTCCCGAACACGGAGCTGGACGCGGACACGGACGCGGTGCCCAACCTGCTCTTCGGAAGCAAGAGCGTCAGTCTCGTCATCGGACGTTCCAAGCCTTCTGGCGAACCTCACGCCATGGCTGCCCACGATGCCTCGCAGCAGTCGGCCGCAGGCGACATCCCGCCCTCGATGCAGGGCCTGGGCGCCAAGAAGGTGCTGCGCGTCAATCTGCCCAACGACGCGCGCCACGTCTCGC
The DNA here is from genome assembly GCA_000517465.1 of Moesziomyces aphidis. Taxonomy (NCBI): domain Eukaryota; kingdom Fungi; phylum Basidiomycota; class Ustilaginomycetes; order Ustilaginales; family Ustilaginaceae; genus Moesziomyces; species Moesziomyces aphidis. Next base: position 736,203 of record AWNI01000009.1, on the reverse strand, counting down.
GCATCCACGCGATCGTCGAGTGGATCCCCTTCGTGGCGCGTGCAGCCGCATCCAAGAAGAAGACGGTGTCGAGCTTCACCGCCAAGGGCTCGCCTGTCGGCGCGCGCCTCGCGTCGCAGTCCAACGCGAGCGGCGCAAACGGAACGTTCATCGTGCGCATCGTCGGCCAGAACGGCCTGATCGTCGAGGGCAAACGTCGTCGCGAGGGCCAGGTGCTGCGTCTGACGCCCGGCAAGACGCTCATCGACTTTTTCGGCGTCAAGTGCCGCTTCGAGCATGTGCCTTCCAGCACCGACCGACGCGCCTCGCCAGTCAAGTCGTCGCAGGCGCGCGAGCAGGAATGGACGCAGCGCGTCACGTCGCCCGTCAAGAAGGGCGCTGCTGATGTACAGGCGCCCGTCACCACGCAGGCCTTGGAAAGCATGCCGGCCAGCTCGCCGCCCGCCAGCTCGCCCCCTCACATGCTCGGCTTGCTGTCGCCAAGCAAGCGCGCCAACAACAACCGCGGCCGCGCTTCAGACGCCGATGCTGAGGACGAAGAAGCCGACGAGGTACACAGCTCGCCCACGCCTGCCCACCGACGAGGCGGCGGGCTGGTGGCTGGACCGCTCAACGCTCAGCAGGTGCGCGCCGGCGACAGCGACGAGGAGATGGCGAGCGGCGCCAAAGCGCTCCTGGACGACGACGACGACGACGATGAAGACGACGAGAGCGACGACGAAGACTACGTGCCCGCCGAGTTCGAGCCCAAGCTCAAGTCGGTATCCAGTCCGCGCAAGCCCGTGGCTGCGATCGCCGCCCTCGACGATGACAGCAGCTCGCTCTCTGATTCAGATGCTGTGGACGAGCAGATCGGCGACGCGGCGCTCGCCACCCAGCCGACGCTGGCGACTGCTACGCGCAAGGGGACTCCGACGAGCGAGGGCACCACGTCCAAACCGGCACTCGCAGGTGATCTAACGGAATCGCAGGCCAAGATGCCCCCACCTACGGCCACAGTAGCTGCTGTGCGCAACTCGGCGCGTCGATCGGCGAGCAACAGTCCGGCGCCCTCTTCGCCGCTGCTGGGCTCGTCGGTGCAGGAGCTGCAGAAGCTGGCGCGCAACGGCGTTAGCCAGCTGGCGCCCACGTACGACCTGCCCGGCCTTCTCGCCGGCGCGATCGTCTTCCACCGCACGGCGACGATCAGTGCGTCGGAAGCAGTGCGCTCCGTGCTCACCACCACACCCGGGCTGATGAAGGGCCAGGCGGGCGAGCACTCGGTGGCGTTCAGTCCGTCGAAGCGCAAGCTGCCCGGCGCGGCCACGCTGCAGCAAGGCTGCACGGTCGACGGCTGGCCCACGCAGAGCGAGGGCGGTGAGCGCTGGACGTCGATCGCGCGCAAGGCGTGGCGCGAGCACCTCGAGGTGGTGCTGCAGTCCTCGCCCATGTTTGGCGTGATCCAGCGCGCGGGTAAGGACGCGTCGGGAAACCCGCTTGAGTGCTGGTACTACTATGACAAGGAGAACGACCCGGACAAGGAGCGCGCCGAGAACCTCGGTGTGTTCGCCAAGCCCATGCGCAAGGCGCTCAAGGGCCAGAAGCCCATCTTCTGGAAGCGCAGCGGCTATGCATCGCGCCAGGACGAGGTGGCCGAGGTGAAGCCCGAGGCAAACTCGAGCTCGTCTTCGCTGGTGGGAGAGCAGGAGTCGATCGACATTGCGAGCGCGCCGCTGCCGTCGTCGTCCATGGCAAACGGCCGCAAGAGGAAGGCGGGCGCAATGAGCCAGACGCAGGCCGAGACGCAGACAGCAGGCGCAGGTGCCGCCGACGACGAGGCGAGGCGGCGCGAAAAGCTGCGTGTCAAAATCGCCAGGAGCGGCCTGTGGGACGAGACGCAACCTGAAGAGAAGGAGGCTCCCACGTGGGACCGCAAGGGCGACCAGGATTACAGGAAAGGTCGCAAGTGATTGCTACGATCCCGACAAGTTGGCTCATCGTTCCGATTCCGTTCGCATTCGCCGTATCAATCTCGCAATTCAGACCGATCATTTCTCCGATGCCGAAGAGACAGTTGTGCGCGTGCCGCAGGAAGCGAAGTGGCTTGCTAGTTGGAGGCGGTCGGAGGATGAGCATGGCTTCATGTCGTCACGCAACGCGGATCCAGCGTCGCAGAAGGAATGAATCGGGGTCGGGTACTCGCTGACGGCATCGGCGTTCCCTGCCAACGTAGGTCGCGAACAAGGTCCTTCGGACTTATGCGTGGACGAATATGACCGACGCTACGAAGCGCGGGCTAGTAAAAAACCATAGCTTTGGCTGCTGTTCCTTGGATTGGTTGCCGGGGGTCATTGATGCGAGCAAGACCGGCCACCTTCGGAATTCGAGGCCACCAAAGGGTCGGGATCGGAAGGTTTGATTTTGGCTTTGGATTCCGCGCCGATTTGCTACGCCCGCTCACCCTCCTGCCACGCGAAAAACGTTGAGCGTGTCCTTCATGCCGTCATTGCGCCTGATTGGACCCCGACTCGTCAAGCCCTGGCGTGGAGACTCTTTTGCTCCTCGAAGTGTGGGGCGGCTTCCGTGACCCACTAGCTTGCGCCTGCCATTCAAGGTTTCGAAGAAGCCGGCATTTTGCTAGCATCAAAGCCATCTGAGAAAGACAGCATTCGCGGAACAGCGAGCGGGCGGTACGACAGCCGCAACAGCGTCAGCGTCATGCGAGGCAGATCCGCATCGCATCTTGCCGCGTGGGGTCGCGCTGCAGAATTTTCCATTGTTTTGAGCCGTCAGGGGCTGGCTGGCCTGGCTGGGCTGGCTGGGCGGTACCGAATCGAGTGAGAGGCCAAAATCGAGTGGGCGCAAAAAAAAAGGGGGCCACAGCAGCGTCAAAACAGCAAACACCGACGCTCCGTTCCCGATCCCGACTGCGAGCGCTAACGCTGCGCAGCATCAGCTCCACATCCGCAGAAGCTTCCGCTTCCGCTCCCTCTGGTCTTCGGTATCGGGATTTCGTCCGTTCAAACCACCTGCATCCTTGGCGTCACCGTCATGACCAACATGACCTTGCACTCCTGACCTTGACTTTCAACCACAAACACGGCCTCTGTGCCATCCGCATCCTCGTCGGCCTCATCCAGACCACTTGCCACCACCCAGGTCGCCGTCCGAGTATAAGATCAGCCATCCCCTGGCCTTTCGCGCTTCAGAAACGATCTCGAAGAGCCTCAGCAGCCCAGGGGGCATGCCCTACACCCGATACACGACAACATAGACAGAACATAGACAGTCGGACCCCTCGACATGAACTCGATCGATCCAGGCTCTGTCCCGGCGCTGCGCGCGGTGCAAGCCGAGCGCGCCCAGAACAACGGCACTGCCACCAGCACCGCACGCTCTTCGCACGATGGCGGCTCGGTCACCGTCGGTGCCTCATCCCAAAACGTCTCGAGCAACGGCCTCTCCAACCGCAAGACGACAGCCAAAGCATCGCCATCACAAGATGTCACCTCGTCCACCGGAGGCAAACAGCAAGAAAAGCGCAGAAAGCGCAAGGAAGCCGTCGCATACCCGCTCTTTCCGGGCGACAAGCCGTGGTCGCAGCGCTCGTGGGCGTACGAGCTGCGCCCCTTCCGAGGCATGTGGTACGATCTGCGACGCCGCAAGCCGTTCCTCGCGAGCGACTGGACGGAAGGCCTCGAGCCCAAGAACTGGTGGACGCTCGTCAACAGCGTCGTGCGCATGTATTTCATCAACCTCATGCCTGCGCTCGCCTACATCCTCGACATGAACTATCGCACCGGCGGCTCGTACGGCGTCAACGAGGTGATCCTCGCCTCGGCATTGGCCGCCATCGTATTCCCCATCTTCTCGGTGCAGCCGCTGACGTTTGTCGGCGTGACGGGTCTGATCAACCTGGTCAATTATACGCAGTACAACATCTTTGTCGGATACTACGGCTTTGACAACCGCAACTACCTGCGCATCCAGGCCTGGTCGCTCATCTGGGCCGCCGCCTTCCACTTTGTCGTGGCCATCTTCAACGTGTGCGACTTTACGCGCTTCATCACCGACATGACCTCCGAGACGTTCGGATTCTACGTGGGCGTCATCTACATCCAGAAGGGCATCGAGCTGCTCATCGAAGAGTTCGAACCGGCCCCACTCGACAATGCCACCGGTTGGCTCTCGGTCACCATCGCCATCCTCTTTACCGTGTCGGTCTACCTCGTCGCAAAGGTCGGCAATACGTCCTATCTGCCGTTCAGGGCGCGCAACTTTATCGCCGGCTACGCCTTCGCCGCAGGATGCATCTTTTGGACGGGGTTCAGCCACTTCCCCAAGAACTCGCTCAAGCTCGTGCCCGTGGAAAGGCTGCCGATCACCAAGGCCTTCTTCCCGACGTTGGACCGTCCGTGGTTCATCGACTTTTGGAACATCGAGCTCAAGTACGTCTTTGTGGGTGCGCCGTTGGGCTTCCTCATCATGCTGCTCTTCTACTTTGACCACAACGTCAGCAGCGTCATGGCGCAGGCGAGGAACTATCCCGTGCGCAAGCCCGCCGGCTTCCACTGGGACTTTTTCCTGCTCGGCATCACGACGCTCGTTTCGGGTTTCCTGGGCTTGCCTGCTCCCAATGGGCTGGTTCCGCAGGCACCCGTGCATACTGAGACGCTGTCGGTGTACCAGCAGGTGGAGCGACCCGAGGTGGACAAGCGCATCGCGCGCGAGACGCTCTCGAAGCGCAAGCCAAAGATGCGCACCGTCAAGCAGCACCACATTGTCAACGCGCGCGTCGTCGAGGGCCGCATCTCGCACCTCGTCATCGGTCTGCTCACGCTCGGCACCATGACGCGTCCGCTTCTCGTCGTCCTTGGCACAATGCCCCGCGCCGTGTTTGCCGGTATCTTCATTCTCGTCGGATGGGCATCGATCGAACGCAACAGCATCACCATGCGCACGCTCGCTATCTTTAGGGATCGTCGCCTGGCGCCTGCCGACGAGCCGCTCAACACGGTGCGCAGGAGCAAGATCGCGCTGTTCGTCGGTATTCAGTGGCTGTTTGCCGCCATGACCATCGCCATCTCGGCCACGATTGCAGGCATCGGCTTCCCCGTGATCATCACGCTCCTCATCCCCGTGCGCTACTTCCTCGTGCCCAAGTGGTTCAGCCCGCTCGAGCTCAAGATCCTCGATGCACCTACCGCAGATGCAGACGGTGTGCTCGCTTCGCTCGGCCACGAACCCGAGCGCGTCACGGGTCGTGGCGTCGAAATCGCACTCGACACAAAGATCGCCGGAACTCTGTACCACAAGAAGTCGCTCGACGACGAGTCGGACGATGACGAGGGCGAACCGGGGGGCGAGAAATCGGCGGCGCAGTACCATGCGGACGAGACCAAGCATAGTCGATCGCACTACGACGAAGAAGCTCGTGGCGCCGAAGACACGTCCGACGACGAAGGCGATGCGGAGAGCGCATCGTCCGAGGCCCGTGAGGCCACGCGCACCGTGGCGGGACTCGGAGGCCATCAGACAGCGGATCCAGTGCGCCATGTGGCCGCGGCTTCGGGCGCCGGCATCATCGCATCGGGGCTCGGATCGGGCGCAGAAGCGGCAGCCGAAGATGACCGACGCGAAGAGCAGGAAGAGCTCGCAGAAGCTCAAGATGAAGAAGCGGCAGAGAAGGCGCACGAATCCGCCACGGCGAGCTCGGCTCCAGCCGCTGCCGGCGTCCCCGCCGTCCCCGCCGTCCAGGAGCCAGCGGAGCAATCCACCACGACGGCAGCGGCCGGATCGCGCTTCGTTGAGCAGGTGCCCGCAGCCAGTACCTCCGAGGTCGCCACGGAAGCCAAGTCACCCCGCAAGCGTCGCTTTGTGACGGTCGAGAACCCACCGCGCGGCGCCGGCTCTCCCCCTCCCCCCGTGCAGTGGCGCGGCTTGTCCGAGCACGCCGAGCCCCAGCAGTAGAGACGACGGCTGCTCTTTCTACACGCGTGTGACTACACTCCAATGCAATTCTCCCATAACCATTCCAGCGTTGTTTAGACAGACCGTGTCGAGGTGAGAAAGCAAGGAAGAGTGCGGCCGAGGCTGAGCGTCGAGGATGGGAATGGCGGGAATTTCGGAAGTCGGCCTATTTTTTCCGACGCAGCAAGAAGCCCTTTCTTCTTGCTCCTGCCCATTCTTCTCGTATACTTGTCCACACGCACGCACACACAACGCAGCCTAGAGCAACGCTAGAGAGCGCGGATCCTGGGTATGAGTCTGGCACGCTCAAGCATTGGTAAGCGCGCAAGCCTTGTGTCATGTCTTACGATATCCACCAGCAGGGCAGCGCTCGCATGCAGGGCTACGGCACCTCGCGCAGCAGCAAGATGCTCCTACCTCACCAGCAATGCACTACCCTCTCGCAGCGCAGACTCCACACTGCAATCGCCACATACACACGCCCGATACTTTTGCTCGTCGCCACGCTGGTCTGTGGCCGATAGCGGGCTGCCCCACGCGGAGAAGCATCCCGTGGCGGCGCTGCGCAACATCTCGATCATCGCGCACATCGATGCGGGCAAGACCACGCTCACGGAACGGCTGCTGCACCTTACAGACGCTCTCGCAGCAAACGGCGGAGGTGGAAGCACAGCTGCACTTCCCGGCGACGTCGATTCAGGAAGCACCGTGACCGACTTTCTCGAGCAGGAGCGCCAGCGAGGCATCACGATCCAGTCCGCCGCCGTGGGCCCCGTCTGGTGGCCCAAGCCCTCGTCCTCCAAAGCCACCGGCACAAGGGAGACCGTCGGGATCACGCTCGTCGACACGCCAGGTCACATCGACTTTGTCATCGAGGTGGAACGCGCACTGCGAGTAGTCGATGGCGCGGTAGTAGTGCTCGACGGCGTGGAGGGCGTCGAGTCGCAGACGGAAAACGTGTGGTCGCAAGCAGCGCGGTACGACGTCAAGGCGTCGATCCTGTTCATCAATAAGCTCGATCGCATGGGAAGCTCGGTGACCCAATCGCTGCGCAGCGTCATCCGCTCCGGTATGCATCAGCGCCCGCTGCTACTTCAGCTCCCGATTCCACTCAAGAGCAAGGACGAGCCGGGTGTTTCCGGGCTGGTGGATCTCGTGGAGATGCAGACTCTCGCGTTCTCGGGCAAGGCCGGCGAGACGGTCACTCGCAAACCGCTGCAGGAGGCGGACGAGATGCACGCGGAAGCCAAGCAGGCGCGCCATGCACTCGTCGAGTGCCTCGCCTCGCTCGACGACCAGCTCCTCGAGGAGCTTTTCAGCCTGCCGACGAGCTCGAACGAGGAACCGCATGGCAAGATGCCAGCAGCTTCGCTCAGGCAGGCTATCCGACGCCAGACGCTCGCGGGTACGGTGCTGCCCGTTCTGTGTGGCTCGGCGGCCAAGAATGTCGGTGTCCAACCGCTGCTGGATGCGATTGCGGACTACCTGCCCAGCCCGACGGACAAGCCAAGTGTGGTCGGCAACGTCGCTCACCGAGCCGGCAAGAACGATGCGAAAGCAGATGCGGGTGCAGAAGTATCGTTGTCGCTCAAGGACAAGCGCACGACCGCACTCGCGTTCAAGGTGGTGCACGACAAGCGACGCGGTCCGACGACGTTCGTGCGTGTGTACTCGGGCACACTGCAGCGGTCGTCGGTGCTTTTCAACACAACGACAGGTGCGCGCGAGCGTCTCTCGCGGGTCCTCTTCCCCTTTGCAGACCAGTACGTCGAGACTGCGAGTCTGCGCGCAGGCCAAATCGGCGTGATCCTCGGTCTGCGCGACACGCGCACGGGCGATACTCTGGTCGATGTCTCCTCCACCCCGGCTGGATCCAAGAGCGATAAGGGTCTCGATGCCGCGGACGCAAAGACGCTCCGGCTGAAGCGCGTGCACATCCCGCCACCCGTGTTCAGCATGTCGCTCGAGCCCGCTAGCAAGTCCGATGTCGACGCAGTGTCCGACGCGCTCAACCTGCTCATTCGAACCGACCCTTCGCTTAGGCTCGACGAGGGGTCCTCGGCAGGCGCCGGAACGACGGGTCAGACCGTGCTGAGTGGCATGGGCGAGCTGCACCTTGAGATCGCCAAGGACCGGCTGGAGAACGAGTTTGGCGTCAATGCGAGGATGGGTGCGGTGCGGGTATCGTACCGCGAAACGGTGGACGAGGGCGCAGGAGAGCTCGAGGCAAGCGAGGTGGTAGAGAGGGATCTGGCGGGAAAGCGCATCAAGATCGGCGCGAGGATCCGAGTGAGTGCACTCGCAGAAGACGAGCAGCACAGGATCAGTCAGCCAGACGCGGCCGTATTCGGAGGCAACGTCGTCGACATTGTCCTCGCATCGCCTCCGACCAGCGGCCAAAGTACCTCTGGCGGAAAAGGTTCTTCGAAAGCCGCTGGGAAGGAGGATTCCACAACGATCGGTCTGCCAGCGGGTGTGGACATGGCGAGCGTGGAGGCGATGTTCAAGTCCGGCATGGTCGCTGCGCTGTCTCGTGGGCCGCTCACCTCGAATCCGCTCATGGGTCTGCGCGTCACGGTGGACAACATCGAGATGTTTGGCGACCTTTCTTCGTCCGCAGCCATTTCGTATGTGCTTTCGCACCTCGTGCGTAAAGTGCTGCGCACCGAACCCAAGCTCGACCCGCAGACGGGCATGGTGGTGCAGCCCAGTCAGGCAAGGACGGTGTTGATGGAGCCCATGATGGCGACGCGCATCACTGTGCCCGCCGTGCACCTGGGCAAGGTGATCAACGACATCACCGCCGAACAGGATGGGTTGGTCAACGATGTTGTGCACCAGACCAGCTCGCAGCAGGATGGCTCCGAGACCGAGGAGCAGGCTGAGGATGCAGTTTACATCCCGCCGCGCGAGAGCCGGTTCGAGATGCAGTCCGCCAGCGCTGCGTCGGGCAGGGGCGAGGCGGAGAAGCAGGCAGGCAAGGCGGAGATTCATGCCGTGGTACCGCTGGCCAACCTCGTAAGATACTCGTCCAAGCTCCGTGCGCTCACAGCGGGCAATGCTCAGTTCAACATGCAGCTCCAGGGATTCGCACGCGTCTCGCAGCACAGACAGGCCGAGATCCTCGCCGACCTGGGCCGATGATGCACCAGTCACTACCACCACCACTTTGAACAATCCACTTTTGCATTTGACATTCTAGGCTGATGGCGGGATGTCTTGGCCGTTGATGCGGATGCGGTCTCGCTGGTCCATGGTGCCAGCGGAGGATTTGTAGGAAGCCAGCAGCTCAGCATTCACCTTGCTGCCGCCACACACCTCAAAGACCAGGTTGAGCTTGCTGCCGGCGGCGTGTTTGCGTGCGAGGCTAGGGGTACGCGCGATGAGGGCGTCGAGGATCCACGTGTGGAAGACGGGGGTGAGTGCTGATGCGCAGCTGAGCTCGACGAGGCGCGTGCGGCCGTCGGCCTCGAGCTCAGCCGACGTGGCCGAGAACCGCCAGCATGCCGACGCCGATAGGTTGTCTGTGACAGTAAGCGTGGTCACGTCGCCGTCGTACCGGATGGCATCTTGCACCGTCTCGAGCGAGCAGCGCTTTGTGCCCATCGAAGTGCACTTGCTCTCGATCGCCGCGAGCGTCACCACATCCTCAGGCAGCGTCGCCTCCCCGCGGGCGCGATGGTCGTCGAGCGAGCGGTTGAACGAGTTGACGCCAAAGTTCTGCACTGCCACCAGAGCCGGTTTGGCGCCCGCATAACGGGCGGCACCCTGCATGATGCCGCGCAGCAACCCGCCACCGCCGACGGAGCACACAATGGCGTCCAGCTCCCCAGCGCCCTGGGCGTGCAGTTGGTCGTACACCTCGTCCGCGAGTCCCGAGTGTCCAGCCACCAGCTCTTCGCCCACGAACGGATGCACGTACACCGCTCCCTGTGTTTCGTCCACCAGCTTTCGTGCCGCTGCATCCGCCTGGTCCCACGAATCGCCGCCCACGACAACATGCGCTCCGAGGCTTCGCAGCTTCGCCACAACATCGGCCTCGGTCGACGCCGGCACATAGATCGTACTCGCCACGCCGGCGCTACTGGCAGCATGCGCTGCAGCCAGACCAGCATTGCCGCCCGAAGACGTCACGATGTGCGTCGCCGAGCCATACCGCGTGATCGCCGACTGGCAGATCTTACCCACGCCGCGGATCTTGAACGAGCCCGAAGGCTGGTCGCAGTCGAGCTTCAGCCAGATGTGTTGCCCTGTGGCAGTGCTGAGCCGCTGCGAGTAGATGAGCGGGGTAACGGCGTGGAGCGGCTCGACGGCCGGCTTGGCGGCGGTTGGCACCCCGCCCGTAGGCGGCAGCACCGTAGCGTCCAGCGGCACAGTCATGCTGGATGTGCTGTCTCGGGATGGTGTCTAGATGGAGTTGAAACAGGTTCGTGTTGCTTATGGTCTGGAACACCCGAGTCGCGTCTAGATCTTGTGTCCGTGTACGAGCTGGCCGGGTGGGTCAAGGAGGTTGCAGATGTAAAGAAGCAAGAAGAAGGCCGTCGGCGGATTCAGCCACACCGCGTAGCTCCGTGGGGACCGGCAACCAAATCGGCGAATTTGTGGGTGCGGTTCTTCCGGAACGCTTCGACCGGGCTCAGGGACTTCTCAAATACGAGCAATCAAGACGAACCCCGCTGCTCCGCTCGACCTCCCAAATGATACACAGCCGACGGTGCTCATCTGGCGATTTCAACGCATGCGAATGACCTTCTCGTTGCTGTCGACTTCACGCTGCTGCGGCGGCCTTAGAAGCGACGACTCATGCCAAGCCGCCGACGTCCTCGCGCATTGCCGTTCGATCCGTTGCCGGTGCTACTCGAGCCGCCATCGCCATTACCGTTCGGGTCCGACACCTCGATGGGCGAGGCGCGTGATCCGCCACCAGCATTTGAGTCTGCAGGCAGCATGCTGAGCATGCTGCTGATGCCCTGCGAGTGAGCCTGCTGGAAGCTGTTCAGATCCGCACGCGGTCTGGGCGCCGTGCCGTCCTCGCGCGCCAACGCCACCGAGTCTTCCGGTCGTGCTTTGAGCCGCACGGCATCCGTAAACGAGGGCGGAGCGGGAGGCTGCGCCTGCGCCTGCCTGGATGGAGGCACCAAAGGCTGCTTTTGTCGGCCATTGCCAAAGCCGCCTGGCGGTGGCCGACCTGAGAACGCACCCAATCCACCACCAGAGCTGGTAGCACCGCTGCGGCCTCCAGCCAGGGAGGAGGCGCGCTGAAAGCCCGAAAATGCTGGCGGAGGGGAGGCGCCTTCGTCGATGGCGGATGAGAAGCCGCCAATGGTAGGCGCGGAGAAGCCAAGCTTTCGCCTGAGCTCCTGATCGCTCGAGCTTCCTTCGCCGTGCGTGCTGAGCCGATCATCGCTGTAGAGCCCGAATCCCATCTGCGAGTTCCAGCCGCCCGTCGCGCCTCTGTGCACGCCCGACGACGTGTACCCGCCCGCGCCGCCATAGCTTGAATACGTCCCAAAACCGGTCATGCGGCCAATGTTCATCTGGTCCACCTGCTCCAATTCCTTGCCGGACGTTTTCTTCCATTCTTTCACGGCTTTCTCCACCAGCTCCTCGCTCGGCGCTGGCTTACCAGTGACCTTTGCCACCGTGCGCACAGCGTCCAAGTCCAGCTCAGGCCGATCGGTACAGAACTGAATCGCCTTTTTCGCTTCGCACGACCCGCCGTTGCGTTTGGGTGCGACCGCTGCAACAAAGTTGCTTAGGATCTTGTCCTGCGTCTCGCCGCCCTGCATGCGCGCCGTGGCGTGCGAGAGGTAGAGTACGCCCTCGGCGCGCGTCATGGCGACGTAGAGAAGACGGCGCTCCTCGGCGATCTCTTCTGGCTTGTGGCATCGAAAAGACGGAAAACAGCCTTCCTCGATCGCAGGAATGAACACCACGGGCCACTCCAGTCCCTTGGCCGCATGGCAGGTGGAAAGCGTGACTTTGGGTCTCGCCTTCTCGTCCTTCTGCTCGTTGTCTGCATCCATGTCCGTGGCCAGGATCGAAGCCTCCAGGAATACACGCAGTGGCGTCTTGCGCTCGTCATCAGATGCATCCCCCGCCTGTGATCCCTCCTGCGTGCCTTTCTTCTCCACGACCTCGTCGAGCATCGTGAGCAGCGATGGCTTCTCGTCCTCTTGATCCTCTTCGATGAGATCTTTCTCGACCTCTTTCTTCTGCGTCCGCGGCCTCTTGGCCGGGCCTGGCTTTAGGTCTTCTTCCGGGTGATTTGCTTGCGGCTTTGACTCTGTTTCTTCCTCTTCTGAGTCGCAAAGATCGATGACTTCTCTCTTGACGGGGGCACGCGGCCGTGTTGATGTTTCCGCGCCTCCCTTCTTGTCGAACATCGGGTGTGTCGAGCGCACATTGCTTTTTTTCGTGGGCTTGATCTCTACCTCTTCGAAGTCGTCATCCTGTTCGCTATTGTCATCGACGCGCTCTTCCTGATTCGAAAGCGTGTGCGACAGCATCTCCTCCAGCGGAACTCTTGGCGCATTCGCGTCTGGGTCCGTGTTCTGCGCCACAACGGCGGAAAAGGAGATCAGCTCCTGCACGTTGCCCCAGCGGGACTCATAGTCTTGCTGCGCCTTGAGGTAGTTTTCGTAGTTGATCTTGTCGATGAGCAGTTCAATAAGCTTGGACACAGGCTCGCCCGAGCTGGCCGCCTCTCTCACAACCACGGTGGCGTCCACGAGCTCCTTGAGCCCTTTCTTGACGGCGGGCTTGATGCCTGGATTCTTGCCGCCCCGCACGACGCGTTCGGCGAGTTCCATGGGCTTGCACCCCTCGGCTTTAGCCATGTTCAGCAGGTCGGTCACGCTCTTTTCGCCAATGCCGCGCTTGGGCACGTTGACGACGCGGATGAAGGCGGGCGTGAAGCCGGGGTTGTCTGCAAGGGCGAGGTAGGCGAGCAGGTCCTTGACTTCCATGCGGTCGAAGAACTTGTGCCCGCCCATCATCCTCGAGTCGATGCCCCTAGCTTGCAGCTCGGCCTCGATACTGCGGGAGAGATAATTGAAGCGTAACAGGATGGCGATGTCGTTGTAGTCGAGCATGCCTCCCGAGTGTGCGACGAGCCGCTTGATTTCGGACGCAATGTAGGCGGCCTCGAGCTGGGCGGACCCGTGGCACTTGAGCACCACTGGCGGACCGCGAGGATGTGAGGTGTACAGGTCCTTCTGCACGCGTGAGGTGTCCTGCTGCACCACGCGCAGCGCAAGCTCGAGGATGGCGCCGGTGCTGCGGTAATTCTCCTCGAGGCGCGCCTGCTGAGTCCCTTTGAACTCCCTTGTCATCTTGTCGAGGTTGCCGATTTCGGCGCTGCGCCAGCCGTAGATGCTCTGATCAGGATCCCCGACGATGCTGACCGCCTGCGAAGAGTACGCCACGAGGCGCATGAGCTCGTACTGGGTGACGTTGGTATCTTGGAACTCGTCGACAAGCACGTGTCGGATGTTACGCACCACCTGATTCTGTCGCCGGAAGAGCTGGACGCCATACACGAGCAAGTCGTCAAAGTCGAGCGCGTTGGCCTCGACGAGCTGCTCCTGATACATTTGATAGATCGTAGAGATGATCGCTTTGAACGGGGCCGACCCTGTGAACTGCCTCCCGATGGCTGCCTTCTTGGCTTGCGCCCTGGCAGCCTCCTCATCGGCGAGCTGTCTGTATCTGACGGGATCGATCTCGCGAGCCTTGGCCTTGGAGATCTCCGACATGGCTTCTTCCGGCTTGAGCGAGATGTGCTCCTTGTCCAGCTCGGGTTTGAGCTCCTTGATGATGGCCTTGAGCATGCGCTTGGCGTCGTCAGAGTCGATGATGGTGAAGTTGTTGGGCAACGAGATCAGACGGCCGTACTTTCGTAGATATCGGGCGCATACAGAGTGAAAGGTGCCGATGACGAGGTTGTCGACGCGCTCCTTGCCGATCAGCTTGACCAGGCGCAACTTCATCTCGTTGGCGGCCTTGTTGGTGAAGGTGACGACCAGGATGTCCTCGGGCGTGAGGCGGTTGCTCGGGTCCAGGATCAACCACGCGACTCTGGAAGTGAGCACGCGCGTCTTGCCCGAGCCTGGGCCGGCAAGGATCTGCAAGCATGCCGTCGGCGGGTGGGTAGCCGCAGCAAGTTGTGATTTTGACAGCGAGCGAAGGTACGAAGGCACATCGGTGGGATGATCTGCATCGCCTTGTTTGCTGCTGCCGGGCTCGGAACCTGAAGGTTGCGACGCCGTAGCCGCTGACTTGGGTGGCATGACGTCTGGATTCGAACCGTCAGGCTAGTCGCGCGCGTCGCTTCGGGTGGGCAATGCTGTGGTCAGAGCCCAGCGGGGACACCGAAGAGGAACATTGTTTGTGTCGGAAGCCTCCCGCACATGCATGCAGTCGAGCTTGAGCAACAGCACAGGTAGAGGATGGTCTCATCGGCGCATCCGATGGTCGGATGTGTCAAAGACCTAATCCACGAGGGAAGATGCGGAGGAAAAATGAAGGCGCGCGTCACGTCCTCCTGTTACTTTTCTCGAGCCTCCACCTTTTGTGTCACTTTGGGGTTTCGCTTCACTTTGCGCGTCAGCCTCGGCGGTCTACGCGACACAAATCCGCTGTGCGGCCGGTTGCTGAGCGCAGGTCCCGCGAATGGAAGTGTCTGCGGTATGTCTTGACTTGCGCCGAGACCTTGCGCAGGCGGGAGTCTGGACCGACCTGACTGAGCGGGTGCGGCGTCTTGTTGAGCTGAGACCCGTTTTTGAGACTGGTGCTCACGTTTTACGCGAGGACAGCGGCCTCGGCGTCATTTGAAGAGACGCTGCGCTGCTGTCCCCATCCGCATGATCGGGGGCAAGTATCGAGAAGCTTACAAGTTTGCCCGCCTTCGGAACCGGACCAAGCGCTCGAGCTTCACGATCTGACGGCTCTG